>CM042198.1:18753895-18764946 GCA_023539305.1 Ilex asprella | reverse complement strand
GGGTTAACGGGGGTAGGGGCGGGGGCGGGGGCGGGGAGGAGGCGGGGGTAAGTGTCAATCTATCTCCGCCTCCATCCCATGTGGGTTTATACGAGTATCTCCGTATACATTCACCGTCCAATACATATGGTCCATCCCCAGTCCAAACGGAACGGGGACGAATACCCATTTTTCTCTGGTTCATTGTCATCTCTATAAGAACTGAAGATGCTACTAGGGATTAGGTGTTTTTTTCATGTATAATTTTTCAAGATTTGGGTTTGTTGCAGCAATTGTGTTTGTTTTACAATGGTTTGAAGACGAAGGAAAAAAGGCCATGTTTTTCTAAAACTGTGTTTGATAACCACGCTTTTTAAAAAACGTGGTTAGTAAACATGTTTTTTGTGCATTTAAAAGCAGGAATATTAAATCTGTTTTTTAACAAAAACGGGATTATTGAATTCACTTTTAAAAAGTATCGTAGTTTGATAAATAAGTTCAAAAGTGCCGTATTTTGGTAAATTTGTTTGAAAAGTGCGGTTTTTTGGTAATAAATTCGCCTTCTAAAAGGCAACTTTTATACTTCCACAAAAAATGAACAGATTTTGTTGGTAACGAGGATTGAATTGGAGACCTCATTAAAACCGTTCAGCCTAGCTCGCGTGTGTTTCTTGTTTTGAGTGTTTCCTGAAACATAATTTTTTTGTTCCATTTTTTTGGCTTGTTTCCAAGACAACTGAGATAAAACAAAAAATAAAAACAATTATCAAATATGTTTTTGTTTGTTTTTTTAACAAAAATTGAAAATAAAAACACAAAACAACAAACAAACATACCCTAAGTTTTTCGTAAGTCACTCGTTTAGTAAATGAGTAGACTTGATATGACATTATTAATAAACGAATCGGGTATAAGTAAAATTAATGATCAAAATTTCATGTTCATGAATTATTTTGGACACTTGAAAAACAAAAACGTTTCGAAAACAGAATGAAAACAAATAAAAATATATGACAATTATTTTTCTAAAATATTAGTTGAAATATACCAAAGTATTTTGAAACACCTTAAAACATTCTGAAACAATTGTGTAAATGCGTCAAAACATTATGAAACACTTCAAACTATTAAAATTTCAATTTTATCACTAATTTATTTCAATCTCCTTGGAAATATAACCGTTTCGATTATTTCGACCGTTTCGAAACAAACTTTAATCTTTTGGGTGAAACTAATCAAATAAAATACAAGACATGATTTGTTTATAAACCAGTTATACACGATTTATATATAATACGAACCCGATATGACATGATTCGTTAAACACAAATTAATAAACGAATCGGATATAACATAGCATTGGAAGTTTGGAACTGTTCACCAGAATTCATGATCATGGATGGCCAAAAGGAAGGGGTGATAGAAAGAAAAGAAAAGAAGAACATTTCAAGTGCACTAGAATCATCCAGATGATATCACAAGTTTTTTTCAAAAGCCTAGCCCTGCAAAGTTCAGCCAGCCTTTTGAAAATGCTGAGATAATAATCTTGCAACCTCCAGAAACCCAACACAATCCTTCCCATTAAAGATGGTCTTCAATTTCTCATCACAAAAGATCTCTTTCTTGTTTGCTGGGTTCTGCAAAGAAACACAGCAATGTCAAGACACGAGAGAACAAGCATATCTTTTGAAGCAAGGAAAGTTTTGACAAAATCAGAATACATTGCAACCTGGAAAAAGGTAAGAGCATCTCTCAAATTTTTACTCAAATTTAAATTAACATTTGAGTAAAAAACTTGATTTGATATAAAAGACTCCAACAGACAAACTCAAATTTAAAGAATGAGAGACCCAAATTTAAATGAGGGCAGACCCAAATTTTAATGAGGGCAAACCCAAATTTTAAAGGGAGTAAGGATAATCATTAGATTTTTAAAAGATGGTGAAATCTCACCATTAAAAATTTGAGTAAAAATTTGAGTCTCTCTTGATTTGAGTAAAAAAATAAGTTTCTCTTGATTTGGTATAAGTTTGAGTCAAGGGTTGGAACAAGTTTTTAAATTTTTTTACTCAAATTTAAATTTGAGTTTAAATTTGAGTAAGAATTGAAGACGCCCTAAGAGCACAAGTTTTGAATAACGTATGGACCATATGGACATGAATCCAAGACTGACAACCCCAAACTCTTCCTTTCACCCAATTTTATTTATGGCGTAAAGTGAAGTTCAGATCTACTGATGCATAGGTGAGAGGCGACAGGCGAAGCGAGAGCTTCACCATAGCAGAGCAAACAATGAAAACCAATCAAATATTAAAGTTCCAGCTTCTCACATACTAAATGTTCAAATGCAACCAAAAGCGTAACCATTTAAGTTGAAATAACATCAATAATATCTCAAATCTTAATGACAACCAATAGCACAATATTTAAATTTAAAAAAACACCAATAATATCCCAAACCCTAAAATTTGAAAATAGAAAACACACAAGTCAAGCAACTAAATATTTTGACATCTTCCACAAATCTGCAGACTTAAAAATCGTACTAAAAAATAAAAATAAAAAATCACACTCGCCTTTGCCGCTTAAGTGTCAATTTGGAAAAGCTCGCTTCGCCTTTAACACTTGAGGCAACATGGGCTCGCTTGACATTGCCTTGCGCCTAGGCGATCACCTAGGCACACTTTTGATAATACTAATTCCACCCCACCGAAACACAACTCCTCTACAACCCCTCTAAAAAGTAAAAAATATATGAAGTTCCAACAAAAAAGAAGATGAATAATAACCAATAAATTAATGCTTCCTTCCCAATGCATAACAAAGAAAAAAATAGTCGTCCCTTTTTCAATTCACTAAGTCAGGTATCTTCAAGATTGCTAAAATTGACTAATGAAAACAAGTATCTTAATTATGTTTCTTGGCTACCTTAGTGTATCATAATCCAAGTCCTTGGAATAGTCGGCCCTTTTTTTACATTGATCAAGATGGGTCAAGGTAGTAGGTTGAAGTCTTAGAGGAAATTCCCCGTTTTTCAACAGAGTAATACTGCATTAAAGGCTTCCTCGGTACATGTGTCCATGAATCCATGCTATTTCTCATTGAAGCATTTGAAGGTATATATGTTGAAAAAAATTGGATAGAAGACATGCATACATACAATCCTATTTCTCATTCTACTATTTTTAATTCTTACACAATACAAGAGTATGTGGAAAGTGCTAGCAGGTGTTTGTCTCCAAGGATCAAGAGGGAGAAGGAACGTTGTCAATATTGTTCTGATGAAAGCTTCTCTTATTGCATCACAAAGCTTTATTTATAGATGCCATGTAAGAATCACATTGCTAATTGTGCAAGGGGACTAATTTAGTTTTTCAATCTCTTGTTAAAGCTGAAAGTACACGATCGCCTTTTGGGAATACCCCAAGTTATGTTAACTATTATGGGAATGATTTCAATTATGTGCCTTACTTCGCCAATATTAGTTTGGCGTAGTTACTTTTCAGTCTATAAATATTAATCTAATTTCTCTTTGTAGTATAAAATTTCCATCTCTCAAAAGGCTGAAGAGAAATATTTATGAGATTGTCCTGTGTTATGATGTTAGTTATCTCCATTTTTAAAATTACAAGGGAAATTATTTTCTTGATTTCTTAGCAAATGATTGATCAAGATAACAAGAATAAATTTTCAATAGACCACCAAAACTACAACTTAAAAATAATTCACATGCAACGCACGTGTGTAACAACTAGTAGTGTCAAAATGTAGCTATGATTCCGAGGCAAGTTATCGGCAATAAATATGTAATTGTGAATACGGGAAATAATAACACCATCCAACTGTGTTTTTGAGAGGTGAATGATTCAAATGTTTTACTTGAATCTCTCTCCTAATAATGATAGAATAATGTTATACGAACAAGTTATGAGAACATGTAGTAAAGGAAGGTCTGATGGATATATCTTGTTTTGTAAAGGGTTTACAAGATTCTCTAAAATTGAGTGTGTGTGTATGTGTTAATCTGGTTTTGTTGGAAATATTAAGAAAGGTAAAATTTTATAGCCTGATGGATTGATGTGAAAATTTTTGTTTTTATTTTTTTGTTATTCACAGCAAAATGCTGGTGTTCATGTGATTGGTAGTCAGTTATACTTTAGATATGACTGGTTTGTTTTTATAATTAATGAATTTGAATAAAGATAGACTATTGAGATCATGTTTGTGGAGTAACTCACTACTGCACGTTTAGTTGTGATGTATGAAGTGGAGATCGGGTAATATGTTACATTAAATATTACTTAATGCGTAGATTACTTTGCTGACATTATGTTGTCGAGATGTTATGTGAAAATTATGACCAATGAGATAGGAAAGATAGCCTGGAGTTAACTCAAAAGAACTTATACATGAAAGTAACAGGGATAATATTGATTATAATTTCTAGTGTTTAAATGACACCAAAAATTAGATATTAGATAACTAACTAAATTAATTGGTTAATTGCCTTGTGATAATTTGTTAATGTGGTTTTCTTTGAGTTCAGTGAAACAGATTATATGGGCAATGTACTCATTTAAATTAGTGTGATAAGTGAATTTTGAGAACGAAATTATTTTAAAAGGGAAAGAGTTGTAAGACCCGAACAAACTAATTAGGTATTTTATTTTGTGTTTGGGGTCTAGATGCGAATGCGAGTATTTATTTTAATCATTGGATTTAAAATTAAAATAGTTGAAAACACAAAGAAATAAGTATGGGTCTGATGACAAACTTTTAGTCACAAGTTAAGCACTCGAGAAAAATATATAACGATGTATATGTTAATTTTATGTGAATAGTAATTTAGTTCAATGATTAAAAAGTAAGTTGTCAATAATATGGGAGATCGGGTATAGGTCTCGATATAAAAAATTGGGTTTAATTTTTGAAAAAAAAAATCAAAGTTGAGGTGGATGTACAAATATATATGGAATTACCCATTTATTTATAATTGTAAGACCCGAACACGCATGACAAACATATAATAGTTGTAATAGGCATATTCACATGTGACATGCATGTGTAGGATTGACAACCAGTATTTAATTACGAATAATGATATGAGACTTGAACCTAAACGATGAATACTTTAATACTCAGAAATAATTTTATAAAAAATGATTATAGAGGGAGTTGTTTTATTTAAAGTGTGAAAAGTTAAATACGAATGTTGACATGTGATATGTCATTATTATTTTATGTACATGAGCACATGTTGAATTAATCGGTTGACAAGCATGTTAGATCAATTTATTACTATAAAAATAAAACACGTCAGTATGTACAAGGAGTGGTTAAAGGTCCGAAATATAAATTTAATAGTTCATCAATATTTTTTGATATATATATATATATATATATATATATAAAATACAAGGCAATGATGAAAGATTTCACTTAGGTGCATGCAAAAAAAAAACTAAAAACAAGAATTCTTGCACTTAGAATATTTCGGCAAGAACAAGAGCCAAAAGGAAAGAAGAAGGAAAGAAAGAAAAAAAAGAGAGAGAGAGAGAAGAAAAGTAGAAAAAAAGTGTGGGTGCAAAGATAAGAATTATGATCCATTTCTTTCTTCTAAAATGTAGAAATTCAACTCTAATAAATACATTTTGAGTGCTGCGTGTTTTTAAAGTATAGTATTTGTAATTTGTTTGGTTGGTATATGTATATATATGATGTTTAGTGTGAGTTTTGATTTAATGCATACATGGTTCACCTTTATATTTATATGGGTATGTGAATTAAGTTAAAGTTGGTGTATGAAAAATACATGAGTGGAATTATTGTATATGAGTTGAATTTTGTTTAAGAATGATCATAGTTTGGTGGGTAATTAGGAATCTTGTGAATTGTTCTTGAATTTTATGGTATGAGTAATTATAAGAAAGCATGCAATCTTATAATTTTATGAAAAATTAAGTAGATTAAAGTATATTTTAGATTACTATAATTTTATGAGAAAATTTACCTTGGATGTAATGGATTCGAGTAGGTAATTTCACTCACTATGAATAGATTATTTTCAAGTGACTCAATTTGATCATAACTACTAGTTTAATCAATTAATATTATTAGGTGTGGATGGGTTATTGAATGTGACATGATTGTATTACGAAACTTGATTCTAGTAAACTAATTCGAGTAAGTGATATTATTTATTAACACTCGAATGAGATTGTGAATAATGAGTGTCAGGTCCGGATGCGTTGCGCATTATTGACTGGAAGGATGTTTAAATTCAAGAAAATGAAACTTACAAAGAATAGCCGGAACAGATTTTGAATACAAAAGAACAAGTATTACGTAACAAAGTTATACTGCTCGTAAAGGTGTTATGACAACATCATGGCATTGAAGGAGCCACGTGGGAACTAGAAGTACATATGCCTACAAGATATCTATATCTTTTTAACTCTCAAGATTAGTATTGAATTTCGGAAACGAAATTCTTTCTAAGGAGGTAGATTGTGACCACCCGCATAAAAAAATTAATTACTAATACACCAATTAGATCATCAAATTTGATTCTATATAATTAAGAGTTATTTTTAAATTTTAAATAAATAAATGGACCTCAAATTTAGATTCTTTTCGCAAAAACGAGTTGAATGATTACATTATAGGTCATATTTCATATTAAGATGAAAGATCATATTGTTAGAAGGATATAATATGCAAGTAATACGTTCATTACATATATAACATACTAGTTATTTCTTGTGTCTGAACGCACAGAGTAATAAAAAAATAATCAACAATAAATATATTTGTATTCACGTTTAAAATTAAATCACAAAATATAAAAGAGAGAAGGAAATTTAAGCACCGATTGTAGTGGAGACGAGTGGTGGTGGGTGGCGATAACCGTGGTGATGGTGACATCCGTGGTTGACAACGATGATGGGGGTGGTGGGGTGATAGGGGTGGGGGTGATGGTGAGATAGTAACGATGGTGGTAGGGTGGTGGCGATGGTGACAGTAATGATGATAGGCGTAGTAGGAATGACAGTGGTGGTGGAGTGGCAACAATGGTGGTGGCGACAATAGTGATGGGACAATAAGGGTAGTGGTGGTGGTAGGGTGACAACAGCGATGGTAGGAGTGGTGGTAGTAGTGGTGGGGTGGCGACAATGGTGATAGTAATGGTGGTAGTTGTTGTGGCAGAAGTAGTTGTGGGGTGGCGCCGGTGGTGATAGTGGTAATGGTGATGAAGGTGATGGTGGAGATAGTTGTGATGGTAGGGTGGCGGTGATGGTGATGGCAGTGGACAGTAGGTATGTTGGTGGTAGTGGTGGTGGTAGGTCGGTTCTAAATACTACATTTAAAAAAAAATACTTATGAGAAATTATAAATTCTATAAGTACTTTTAAAAAATTACTCCAAACACATTCTTAGAGTTTTATTTTTTCTTTTAAATTTAGGGTGTTAATATTATTGCCGAATTAATTTCAAAATAAAATTTAAAGAGATCTCAATTGTGAAAAATAAAAATCATTTTATTTATTTTTTAAGATTTAAATTATATTGTACTTTATTATATAGCTATAACTATATAAATATAAAAGTGTGTGTATATTTTTTAAATGTAAAAGGGTCAAAGAAAAAGAAAAGGTAGCCATAAGTGGGGACAGATGTATTAGGAAAAAAGTATGATAATAATAATGATAATAGACATGTGTCTATTAAAAAAAAGAACCATATGGTAAATAAATGGACAACTGTCCATGTGAGGTAATTAAGCGATGTCTGGCAATTAAGGGACATCACTCTCGTGACGTTGGAAGTCAAGATTTTGGTTATAATTAGTCTGACCTTTGGCCATTCGAACAACACAACAAAGAAAAGAAAAAAAGAGAGACGGGAAGGAAGAGAAAGGAAAGAAATAAAAAGTTTAAAATTTTGTTGATTTAAGAGTTTGTGTCTACGATAAAAATTTTGGATAATTTTTTTTTTTTGAGTTATTATCCAGTAATTTTATAAGTTCAAATCACTTAAATTTGATCATCGTTAAATATTTTTAGATCAAATTCAAGTATCATTATTTTCCGTTAGTTACTATAAAAATTATTTTTAGTTTAATTAAGTTAGTATTACATAGTTTATTCTAAAATATTATTTCATTTATTTTGTCACAGTACATAGTATCGAGTGAGTGTTACGTTAGAAATAGGGTTTCTTTTATATTTTACTGTCATTGATGCATCTCATGCATGTTTAGGGAACTATATATTAAATATATTTTAATTATATAATATAATATTATATTGCTCTAATCACGGGGTTGAACTTGAGTTTTATACACATATTTTATTTTATTTTTTATATTGAGACGCTAATTATATATCTTGTGAAACCAAGTTGCATATAAAATATTTTTTGATTATTTATTTAGTATTTGATTTTATACTTGTTGTTTGGTCAGAATACGATATAACTCTATTTTATGATTTTGATGAAATTATAATGAATGCACATTATCGATGACTAAGGGTTAGTAGACGCATGGTCCTTGCGAGAATTCACAATATTCTTATTAGTCATTGAGTTCACTGGTTAGTAATATTAGTTGTCGTTAGTAACATGTGTGGCAGCACAAAATTCCTGGTGTTAGTGTTCCCAGAAAAGTAAGAAGAGCATTGAGTTCCCTAAGGTGCAAGACCTAAAAGTTTTCGTCGAATTCGTGTGTGGACCAGAAAATTACGAATTGATATAATCGATATGTGTTGCATTTTTATTTATTTATTTGTTTGATTCATTAATTTGACATATCCCTACATTTACTTCTTGTTCAATTATTTTATTTACTGTTTTAAAACCTTTATAGTAATTGATAAATGTTATCCTACTGGGTTAGTGAACTCATCCCAATCTAACATTTTTTAGAAATATGAAGTCAGACAAGAGAATAAGCCGGAGAGACGGTGGATAGAAACTGCTACAATTATTTCTCTTTTAAGTTGTGTCAAGAACATTTTAGCTGATCGAGTGGGGATTTATGTAACCGTACGCTGAATATAATAATACAAGGAATGTAATTATGAGTTATGTGTGACTTTATTCCTTAATCACACCCGATTATTTTCTTTAAAAAAAAAGGGGGCATGAAAGTGCTGTAGTGTTATGAGGGGAACAAAATGTCTTTGAGACGGATACAATCTTATAATTTTAGTTGTCTGTGTGACTGATAGAAAGAGAAGCTATATGATCGAGATGGTTAAGTGTTAGATGTCACAATGATGTATTTTATTTGCTCAATCTAAGTGACGTATTTTACTTGCACAATCAAAATGTCTTAGGGACGAAAAGCTAATTATTAGAATGGGTTGTCTACGTGACTAAAAGTAACCCAAGTGTTCAAGTTGTCTTCGTGACTGATATAAGTTAAAATTAATTTCGTCTAGGTGATGGGAACTGAATTTATTGATCTGTTGTGAGCCATTCGAAAAATGAATAAAGGGATACATGTTGTTAAGTTGTCTGAGTGACGATTGTATACCGATATGATGATTGAATTGTGCTATGTTTTGTCACCTGGATGACGGAACAGTTATTTCTGTGTGAAATCGTAGAACAGCGGAATAGAATATCAAGAATAAGTTATATAATCACGAATATTAAAATTCCACTAATGAGTAAGGACGTCACATTATTTTTTTTACTTTATTTTTAAAATGTAGAATGAGAACTCACTGAAAAAATTCCTTGAAATCTTTTCATGTAAACTGTATACAAGTCTGTAGTCCACTGCTGAAACTAGGAGTTTTTAGGAAGGGCTCGTGTCAGTTTCTTATTTTTTTAAAGAAAAACTTTTTAGGTTGTACATGATGTAAATATTTTTGTTCTTCCTTTTGGCATGTAAGAAACAGTTGAAAAAGATTTTGGGTTACGTATATACTATATAGTAGTGGGCCAGTGTGCTGCACGCATATAAGACTTTTATTTTTAAAAAATATCCTAAAATAGATATTTCCAGGATGAGTTTTCTTTTAATACAAAGTTTTTAATTAAAAGCGGGATTGCCAATTTTTTTTTTATTATAATCTATAATATAAAACAGAGCGGGGCTTCAATAAGTCGATCGAACGGTCTCAAATTCATTCATCCAACGGTCAAGAAATTATCATTTTTTCCTTAATATTTCTCTCTCCAAAAAGTCAACGATTATGACTGGTTTTGTAACACATCCTACGATCTCAAATTCATTCATCTAACGGTCAAAAAATTATATTTTTTTTTCTTAATATATTCCCCTTTAAAAAGTCAACGATTACGGCTAATCTTGGAACACATCATACGGTCTCAAATTCATTCATCCAACGGTCAAGAAATTATAATTTTTTTTCCTTAATATTTTCCTCCCAACGAGTCAACAATTATTGCTGATCTCAGAATACATAATTTTCTCTGACATAATAATTAAATTGGTCAAATTTGTCATTAGTATCATCTGTGTTATGTAACATTTTGAATTTATATAAGACACAATGATATTAAAAGAAACTTATCAATTTAAGATGAAAAAAAAAATAAGGGCGTTGCTTTACACATTTATATTAAATATAATTAATTTTAATTTTATTTATTTAATTAATTATTTCAAACTAATATGCCTTACACATATCTTGAATCAAAAGTTCAAGATTAATTTTTTTTATCTCTTAAAAAAACTCAATGCTAATATATTCTTATAATAAATTAATAATTTTTTAATAGCTTCTACTAATTCAAAAAATAATATTTTATAAATGATATTTGTAAATATTTTTTTGTTGTAAAATATTTTGGCAATATGCTTTTTGATAAATTAAAATTTTAATTTGTATTAGATTTAACTCCATTTTGATTATATGTATATAAATTAATATTTTTTTTAAGTCAGTTTATAATATAAAACAAGACAGTTTCAACAAGCCGACCTACGGTCTCAATTTCATTTATCTAACGGTTAATAAATTATAATTTTTGTTCTTAATATTTCTCCCTTCCAAAACAGTCAATAATTACGGCTGATCTTGGAACACATCCTACGG
>CM042198.1:18729695-18751200 GCA_023539305.1 Ilex asprella | reverse complement strand
AAAGATACAAGAAAATTAATTAATTAGTCATTAAGTGTACATAACACAAATGATGGGGGCTTGGAATGCGCGGATACATACGCATGACATTACATGTGTTGTGGGAGCTTAGGATGGGGCTCAGTGTTGGTATTACTTGCGTGAGTCTCATCTCATGACATAATATGATTTATGACATTTGTTCATAATAGACATATTTGAATGAATGCATGAAATGATTGTTATATGTGGCATTTCATATGCATTTGGGTAGAGGTGCAACTCTGACGGGTTGGACAGTCAACTCTAACCCAACCCTAGGTATATAATCTTCAACCCTAACCATAGCCCTACCTCGGGTTGATAAACTCAACTCAAGCACTGCCCAAGTTTAACTCGGCCGGGCTCGGGTTGAATTTGGGTTACTAATTTTGGGTTATTTTACGGGTTAATGTTCTAAACTTAATATATATTATATAATATTCAAATAATTTAACAAACAACAACTTCAATCAAGTTTTTAAGTTTAACTTGGTTGAATGCAACCACAAACATAACACTGTTGCCAGTTTAATAGAAATAACAATTGCTACCAGTTTAACAGAAATAACACTGCTGTCAGTGCAAAACATAACACTGTTGTCAATGAAAAACATAACACTGCTGTCAGTGCAAAACATAACACTGTTGCCTTGCACAAAACCATTTTTTTTTTTGGATCCAACACAGAACTAGTTTAACAGAAATAAATAGAACACAAACAGAAGCAAAACATAGTCCATAAACGTAAGCAAAACAGAGCACTGCTGGCAGTGTAAAACCAGTCCACTACTGCCACAGCACAACCATTGCCCACTGCACAGCCACTGTCATCCATGAAGCAAAATAGATGACTCTCCAACACCCGAACTTGCACTATCATCCACGAACACTACAAAATAAAGAAGTGCAAGAGCTTTTAAAAAGACAAATAGATCATATAAATAGAATATGACACTATATTACAAACATACCTTTATCCATCTCTTCCATATCTTCTAGCTTTTCTTCCATTTTAGCGGTGGATGAATAGCTCCTTAGCCAATCTTGGGTACAATTCAAACTCTCAACAATCTTTGGAGTTAAAGAACTACAAAATGGACACGACCTCCAGTGCTAAAAGCGGAATCTGAAGCCACAGTTGATATAGGAATTGTAAAAATATCACGTGTCATGTGAGAAAGCACATGATATGAAGAGGCTTTTTCTTTCCACCATCTCAAAATATTGAAAGTTTGTCTTGATCCATTCCCAAACTCAACGGCATCGTCCAAGTAACGTTCTAACTCTAATTTAAGGACTTTGGTTTGCTCAATTTCTAAGAACACCCCAATCCACTACATTATCATCAAGTACAATATTTGGATCATCTGAAATATTTGTTCCAACATTAATGCCTTCTTTTGACGCATCATCATTTTTTAATGAAGCTAATTCCACCGATGAGTAGTGTTCATACAATTTATCCAATGCAACTTTCACCTTTTCAATCAACTCATCAACCTCATCACGAATATAAACTTCGGAAAGTTTATATCTCAAAAACGTCAACTTGTAACAAGGATCCAACACCACCGCAATAAGCAACAATGGATTAATTTTGTCACGATCACAATACTTCTTAAATTTCAACATCATTTTTCTTGACATCTCACGAAAAAATACATTGTCACTACACAAGGATTTATGTAATAATACATGGATCCTCATCATTGCATGAAAATAAATGTAAGCAGTGACATATTGTGACCTCCACACATGCTTTGTAAGAAGATAAAATTGTTGCCAAAATTTATGCAACTTATTTGCTGCCAACCAATCATCATCAGTAGGAGCCCCATTCTTCAGTTCAAATGTGAAACTTCTATCTTGCTCTTCCAACCGCTCAAAAGTTTTTTGGTACTCAAGAGCGGTGTCAAGCATATAAAAACTAGAGTTCCACCGTGTTAGCACATCCAAACACAAAGATTTCTTGTATGGAATCTTCTTGGTCAAATTTCCAATTATTGATATTACTACTAGGACCACTTGCAGATGAAAAGTTAATCAATGTTTGAGTATGGTATTTATTCTTTTCACATTTCGAACACTTGAATAAGTGTCGCTGAATTGTACTAGTTCCTTGTGAACTAGCATAATGAAAAGTATTTTTGCAATGGTTGCATTGTACTTGATCAGGTTTTGACCCATCTTCTTTTTTAATTTTTGTGAAATCAAGCCAAACATAAGATTTTTCAACATAAGTTTTTCGGTGTTTGGGAATTACTGAGTTCCCCTCATCAGGGTTGGCAAAAGCAGACTCAGATGCAAGATTAGCCACAGATTCAGCATTTGTCTCCGTCTCCCCCATTAGTGACATGTATTGATTTACTGTGCCATAAAATCAAATAACAGAAAAATGATCAATTTATGCAACTAAAGATTTTCCACTTCAAAATTCAACCGTATGCATAAACACAAATGTCATATGCATTAACAGCCACATCTTTGCATAAACACAAATGCCATATGCATAAACACCATAAACACAAATGACCAGTCTTCTTCTATATTTTAATCTTTATTCATATGCTGAGATCCTAATTGATAGGAAATTTGCAAGAGGAACTTTCAAAAGAGCAGGTAATATTAGCGCAAGAAAAACAAAACAAGTTACTAACATCGCTTATCACTTGTAGCACTAGGAATCATATCCTTGTGCAAGACTAGCAGGTTTAAATGTCATAAAAACATTAAAAACTACAATGATACTAATGCCACCGTGTCTTGCTTTTCACACCCGAACAAAGTGGTAGAAGAAACACCAAATATCCCCCAAGTTTCTAACATAAATTCCTTCACATTAAGACGGAATTTTTTAATAATCAGACAGGCTAAATAATGTAATTAGTTTAAACAAAATCCAACTGAACCATCATGTTTCTATTCAAAAACTGAGTATGTTGCCTATTCTTTCCGGAGTATCTTTGCATAAACACAAATACCATATGCATACCTGATGAGGACGAAGGAGGCAGCTCTGATCTTCTCTGAGAGAGTAGATCTACTATGAGAGAGAGAGGCAAATATGAGAGAGAGGGAGGAGGTGCAGGTGAGTGAGAGTGAGTCGGTGAGAGGCTGAGAGTGAGTGAAAGTCTAAGGGAGGCGTTGAGATTAACCCTAGCATAAAAATGTATTTATTTAATATTAATTCGGGTTGAACCCGATGGCTCAATCCAAGGTCTGCCCGAGTTGAGATTTTTTGACACAAGCCCAACCAAAATATTAAAAACCCTAGCTCAAGCCCTAATTTTTTCGGGTTGGGCTCGGGGTTGAAATCGGGTTAGCTTGCCCAAGTTGCACCCCTACATTTGGGTTGAGAGGTATTCTCTATAGGAGTTACTCTATTGAGCGTCGGTTCACCATTTATGGGAACAATTTTCAGGTGCACCATATGCTTTCGCCGAAGGCCCTCCTACTAGTCAGCTTTGACGACAGAGTCGGACTGTAACTCTTATTTTGACGCTCTAGTCCGTTGTATATATTTACTTTTTTGGCCTTGTATAATTTTTATAACAAATACATGTTTATATTTAAAAGACATATATCTAAAACTCTTTTAGACATTTATTCTTTTATAAATGAATGTACATAGTGATGATGATTATGGTAGTATTAGATACTATACAATTGAGTATGGATGAATGGACCCGGTGTGGTCAATGTTATATGATTGTATAAGTTGCGTTTTGGGTAGAGCTCTCCATCCAAAGGAGTTTGTGCCCGAATTTTGTTAAGTTATGGATTCTGGTAAATAGGGCATAACGACGTGGTATCGAGTTGTACATTATCTACGACTATTCTACGGGTTGATGGGTGATTAACGGGAAATTATGGGTGTCACATAATTTGTCTCCCTTATGTTTATGTTTGGTTTTCATTGCCAAAATTTAATCATCCCTATTGAATCACAGGTATAATTATGTTTGAATCACAAGGCTCTCATTCTCTGTAGCATCTAGCATCGGCCAAGTAGCGACATAGATTAGAAAAACCCGGCCACATAGATTAGAAATACCTGTAGATATTGAGTTACATGGTAACTACGAGTATTCCGCAGGTTGATGGATGATCAACGGGATAATTACGGATGTCACTTAATTTGTCTCTCTTATGTTTAAGTTTGTTTTTCATTGCCAAAATTTAATCATCTCTATTGAATCACATGTATAATTATGTTTGTAGCATCCGGCATCGGCCAAGCAGCGACATAGATTAGAAAAACCCGCGGACGATGCTCTCTTGACCCTTTCCATCTCTCAGCTACTCTCACCCCCTTCCTTTTCTACAACCTTAATCAAACCCCCATATCCCACAAACATCACCACAGGCCCACCTCCCATTAACATAGCCACCCAGACCCTTTGATTTTTCTTTTATATACGGTTGGTTCAATATATGGGTTTTAAAATTTGAACGGTTTTTGAAGATCAAATTGGTGATGAACTCGATAAATCCAAATTTTCAACAATTTAACTGAACAAAATTGGTTATTGACTCACAGGTATAAGTATGTTCTTCTACCTTCGTAAAGAGTGTATGTGTGATGTTCTTCTACCTTCAAGAAGCTGCACTTACTTTTTCAGTGGATGATGGGAAGGAATATGAACCAAATGAAATGATATTTGCATCTATTTGGTTTTTTACTCCTGATTATACATTAGAAACTAGGCGATCTCTTCTCCAGCTAGCAATGGCAACGACGACCAAATTGGTTTGTTGTTTGGGTTTTTTATTTTCATGTGTTTCTGTGTTTGTTGTGGATTTTGTCTTATATATATTTATGTGTAAGTTTGTTAAAATATGTGTTAAATTTTTTGGATTTGTGGAATGCTTAACAGTGGATTTTTTATTACATATCTCTTTCTGACATTCATTCTAGTAGTGAATTTGAGTTTGTTTTTCTTTTTCTTTTTTTGGTTTCATATTTTAGTGAATTTATGAATCATTGGCAATGGTTGTTTTCCCTTGATTGTGCACCGCCTTTTTTGTTATCAACTTGCCTTGCATAGGAATGAGTAATAGTATCTCATAGCAAGCACCAAGTCCAAGTATGCTAACTGAATTACTCCCAACTATAACTAATGTTGGCATTACTAGTGGTAAGGAGGGTCATCTCTATTACTTGGATTCATTTTTCATACTACCAATTTTTTGATATTTTTCCTTTAGAGGAAATTTGTAGTGTTCTAAAAGGAAAAAAGTTTATTTTCTGAAGATGTCCTACATTTGTCTAAAGTGGGATCTTTAATGTGCTCATTTTTATTTTATTAAGATTTTTTGCTTGCATTTGTCATTAACTTAAACAAGAGGATAATGATTGCCTTCTTAGTACACAGGACTTTTGATAACAAGATTTTTTTGTATTGATATTTTTTTTTTGTGGTTAATAGTTTATCAAATACATATTTGACTTGATTAAATGTCATCGTTCATGTAAGGCATAACTTTTTTTATGTTATACAATGTTTTCAGGCATGAGCACTATCTTGGAATATGTTTATATGTTGTTAGGCAAAATTTAACATGAATTTAATGGAATTGACTAGGTGGTGATATTGAATGACTCAAAATTCTGATAAAATGATAGTGCAATTGTGGTAGCATGTTGTGTTTTTATGGATATATATTCTAATTGTTGTATTTTCTGATATGGCTTAGGAAATGAAGATATACTCAAAGCAACAGTACCATATTGCACAGACTAGGTTATTGTGTTAGAAATAGCTAGTAAAGTATTTTACATTGAAAAAATAGAAAGAAAGTGTAAGAGTTTAAAAGAATGAACATACCAAATTTTATAAATTTGGAGGGTGGAAAGATTTAGAGGGAAGCTCCATATATTTCAAATTAATAAGTCTTTATTAAACTTTAAATAAAATAATATTTAAAGTCAAAAGATGGGCATCTTGGGCTTGAAGTTTGGACCGAAATTAATTATTTTGTATCCTGGGCTTAAAGGTTATCAATAATTAATTAATTATTAATTAAACAATTATGCCCAAGAGTTATATCTCATTTCTCTTGGCCTAAGAATTGTGTCTCATGTTTCTTGGCCTAAAAGTTGTGTCTCTTCTCTTACATCTCTAAAGTATTATAAATATCTGTACAAATCTTTCACCAAATATACAACAAAACGTTTTCTTTATTCTGTTCTTGAGAGAATTTTAGAGTTTGTCATCTAAAATTCTGTTTGGATTTGTTAATCTTAGAAGAATCTGCCATAAACCCAGCAGCAACATAATGGGGGCATAATTTCCTTAAGAAGAGTAAATATACGATCAAAGCTTTCTGTTCTAATCTATTGTAATTATTTTACTAACATATTGTACCCATTAAACTACTCGCCGAGTCTCTATGTTTAAAAAAGATTTTCGTTTTGGTTGATTTTCATTTTAATATATAAATTATTGGTTCTAACTGTCTTCCTAACCCTACTTTACTTATTCTAAATTTCAGTCACTTGATTTTTTTGTGTCCGGTAATGCCATTAGGCATGGGTTCTGCAAGACAAACGTGATGATATTTTGGTTTCCACCCCCCATCATCACCACCACCACCACCTGCGAAGTGAAGACGGCTACAGAACTCTGCTAAGTCAATAAACTACCCCCTAACATTTTCTACTTGGATTTCAAAAAAGAGAATTGACAATGAAAGGGTGGGGACACTATCATTAAATTTTATTTTTTATTTTTATTTTTGTGATTCACATGTCATAATTAGAATTGAATTTTCAAAACTATATATAAATATTAAAAATATAAAATAATGCCCAATTTAATCCCATTAATAGGGTATCGGGAAGAATATTGAACAAAAATGTTTTTTGATGAAGAGAATTGAATACTTAAGTCTTAATTTAGATTTAAGCACTAAATTATGTAAAACTTAATACGGTATGACTTGACTTAAGGATTTGTTCAATGACATTTTCTCTATTTTTTTAAAAAATGGGGGTAACATAATTGATTTGTAAATAACATTAAATTGATTTAAAAAATAAAAATTAAAAAAGAGATCAATAGTATGATGCTCACATGATGATTGAAATTTGAATTAAAAAGCACCAAAAACACAATTTTTTTTATATTATTTGATCTTTTTATCGTATTAGTTTTAGTTAATCTGTTAAACTATAAAAAATTTATCATTCGTAAATATCCTAATATTTTCTAAAAGTCAAACATTGTAGTGTCTCTGTTGTCTGGTGGTATACTAATCTCTATATTCAAACAAGAGTCAACTATATATAAATTCATACTGAAAATAAACAATCATATTGTATTGACATCAATTTATGAATTTAAGAGCAACGAGGCAAATGAATAGTACACGAGATAGAATGAGGACGGAAACTAGAGTGGGCCAAGCCTTTTTGTAAAGAAAAGGAAAAATCCTAATAACTCCTTTTCTTTATCTCTAAAAATAATTTAGTACTATCAAATTTATAATTGAATAATCTAATCCTATTTTTCTTAATTAGTTCCAAAGAAATCCTAATTAAGTTATATTAAACAAAAGTGGGACATGATTATTCAACTATAAATTTGATATGATTGAATTATTTTTGGAATAAAAAGTAAGATTTATTGATATTTTTTTCGAAGAAAAAAGCATAATGAACTTTTTTTTTTTAATGTATCTTAAAATGAATTTGAATGTGTTCATTTAGTATTAAAAAAAATAGAGCAATGTTATTGGGACCTAAAAATCTGACCTAATTTGCTGACCTAATTCACTGTGACCATTGGATTGACTGTGGGCTCCATTAAACATTGAAACTTGATGTTAATTCAATGGTTCTAATGAAGCCACATCATTAATCTATAAATTATGTCAATTTTTTAAGTTCAAATAATATTATTCAAAAAAATATAATTCTTAAAAGAACCCAAACGTGCATCACACTAATAATGAGAGAGAACTTACAGAGAAGATTGATATAAAAATAAAAAAATTGCTAAGAACAATGATGTGAAAGCACTACTGATGAGTCCAATGGACGCCTTCTCTTCCTCTTTGATGATCTCTCCATTTTTCCACCCAAAACTTCTTCTCTCTCCTATTACCATCACCAAAACCTCTTTAACACCACCACTGACACGTTCTCCGCCACCACGCCTCCCTCTTTTCACTGTTTCCTCCGTCGGAATTGAAGGAAAACCACAAAGCACCACCACCACTACAAAAACTTCTCAGCCTTCGAAGAACTACAAACCATCAACACACCCTTTAAAACCCACTTCAAAAATATCAACACCATCAGTTCCACCGCAGACAAGGAGGTCAGTGCAGCAGTCTCTACCGGCGATCATCTTCAAAACATTCGATGACATCATAAACAACTTCATAGACCCTCCACTGCCACCATCGGTAGATCCAAGATATGTACTCTCCGGCAACTTCTCCCCCGTCGACGAGCTCCCTCCGACGGAGTGTGAGGTGATATATGGCTCGCTCCCATCATGCCTCGACGGCGCGTACATTCGAAATGGCCCAAACCCTCAGTTCCTTCCTCGTGGACCCTACCACCTCTTCGACGGCGATGGAATGCTTCACTCTATCAAGATTTCCCAAGGCCGAGCCATTCTCTGTAGTCGATACGTCAGGACCTACAAATACGTCGTGGAGAGAGAAGCCGGCTCTCCCGTGATCCCAAGCCTCTTCTCCAGTTTCAATGGCCTCGCCGCCTCTGCAGCACGTGGAGCAGTAACTGCCGCCAGAGTTTTCGCCGGACAATTCAACTTCGTCAACGGCATTGGCGTTGCAAACACCAGCTTGGCTCTCTTCGGTGGCAGTCTCTACGCTTTTTGCGAATACGACCTCCCTTACGCAGTAAAAGTGACCGGAGACGGCAATGTCGTCACCTTAGGTCGCCATGATTTCGACGGCAAACTTTTCATGAGCATGACAGCACACCCCAAGATAGATTCCGACATCGGTGAGGCCTTCGCTTTCCGATACGGCCCTATGCCACCGTTCTTAACCTTTTTCCGATTCAATTCCGACGGGACAAAACAAGCTGACGTCCCAATCTTCTCCATGACACGTCCTTCGTTCCTTCACGACTTTGCCATTTCCAAAAAGTACGCCATATTTTCCGACATACAAATAGAGGTGAAGCCAGTTGACATGATCCTACGAGGTGGGTTTCCGATGCGTTCAGACCCAGCAAAAGTGCCTAGACTCGGAGTAATCCCAAGATATGCTAAGGATGAATCAGAGATGAGGTGGTTTGACGTGCCGGGGTTCAATATAATGCACGCCATTAACGCTTGGGACGAGGACGGCGGCAATACGGTGGTGATGGTGGCTCCGAACGTATTATCGTTGGAGCACACGCTTGAGAGGATGGATTTGATCCATGAATCGGTGGAGAAAGTGAAGATTGATCTCAAGACTGGGATTGTAACGAGACACCCATTATCCACTAGGAATCTAGACTTAGGGGTGATCAATCCGGCTTATGCGGGGAAGAAGAACAAGTACGTCCGGTTTCCATTGAGAAATGATCGAAATTTTTTAGATTTCAATAGATATTAAAATGAAAAAAAAAATCTTTAAATTTTTTCTTTATTTTAATTTCCTTCGAATTTATCTAAAAATGCTTCAAAATAAAACTTTGACCCTTGTTGAAGCTTTACGCAGGTATGTGTACGCAGGGGTGGGGGATCCAATACCGAAGGTATCAGGGGTGGTGAAGCTGGATATATCAATTTCGGAAGTTGACCATCGTCACAGCATGGTGGCTAGTCGAATGTTCGGACCCGGCTGCTATGGGGGCGAGCCCTTCTTCGTGGCAAAGTCGCCGGCGAATCCACGGGCAGATGAGGACGACGGGTACGTATTAACCTACGTGCATGATGAGAACACAGGAGAGTCGAAGTTCTTGGTCATGGACGCCAAGTCACCTGATCTTGAAATTGTCTCCGCCGTGAGGCTGCCCCGCCGTGTTCCGTACGGCATCCACGGCCTCTTCGTAAGGGAAAGCGACTTGAAGAAGCTGTGAAAAATGGTTAGTTGCTGA
Source organism: Ilex asprella (assembly GCA_023539305.1). Lineage (NCBI taxonomy): Eukaryota > Viridiplantae > Streptophyta > Magnoliopsida > Aquifoliales > Aquifoliaceae > Ilex > Ilex asprella. The sequence goes on along the minus strand of CM042198.1, from coordinate 18,741,113 downwards.
GAAATTACCAGGAAACAAGTACAAAGAGTGTGCTTGGACTGTGTGACTGTGTGTGATGTAGCCATCCATTAGGGTTTTCATAAGAAGAAAAGAGTTGACGTGATTTAAACTCTTTGTTTGGTCCTAAAATTTGATTAGCATAATATTACTGATAAATCTATGAACTTAAAATGTCTCTTAATCAATCACCTGATCATTAATTTTATGTTGGTCTTAGTATTTATTAAAATTCATTATTTATTTAATAATTGTGATTAATTCAATTCACATTTTAAATTCATGTAACGTTTTTCATTCTCAAATTTTAAGTCAACGTACCATTGTGGATAGATTGTTTCGTGTGTAAGTTTATTGGTGTCAGTAAATTCTTTGAAAAATTCACTCAATCACTATTGATACATTTATAATGGTGGTATATAGCCAATTTGGCATCGAATAAAATCCTTTGTTACTAAGTTTATGTCATATTTTTATCAAGTCTGTTTTTGATTTGGTTAGTTAAAGAGTTTAACAGGTCTTCGTGTTTACCATAAAAACTTCTTAAAACTAAACTCAAACTCATTATTTCATATTGGGTTAGCAGGTTGTGTTTAGAATTATTTGAATTTGTCCGAAATTCAAATGATGAATGCCATGATTTGTTTCTCAAATTAGTCATAAGATGAGAATTACACAATCAAGACTTGATTGATCGTTGACTCGGGTCATGGTATTGTGTAATTTTTGAGTTTTGCGCTGATATGATAGAATATTGATTGACCAACCAAAATATCAAAGTCGATATAAGGGTTACTATCTTACCTAAAAAGCTAGTGTAATTTATAATATTGATTGAAGGGGTCCTTTCAATGAGTATAAATCATGATCAGTGCAATAACAACGACTTGACACCAATCGGATAATCATTTTTCTATCTACTGGCTAAACTTAAAAATGTTGAAAGGATAGATTGATTTTAGTCTCCATATGTTGTTTTAGTTTCATAAACTAGGTTGAGAACTACCTGTATTGCTTATGTTGGACTATAACTTTTGTACTATTGTTAGCTTAATCTCAATTTATATTCAACAAAAAAAAAAGTCTTTCTTGGACACCAAATTTGCCTATGCTCAAAGATTTCCACTACCTTGAACCTAATGCTTTTACTGTAGTAACTTCCTTGAGCTCTATCCTTCATCAATTTGGGGAGAACGATGACGACGTAAAAATATCTTAAAACTTGTATTTTGGACTAATGATAAGTTTGCAATTGAAAAATAAAGTGGGCCGCGGATTTTGAAATAGTCATAGTAGATGGAGATTTAATTATTATTAAACTCAATTCAACTTATAATAAAACTTTGTCCTGATTTTTTTTAAATCGGCTATATAAATCTTGTTTTATTATTGTGTTCTACAAAAAAACTATATAAAAAAAAAACTAAATCAATTACTATTGAAAGCAGTATCTTAAAATAGTTACCTAACAGAAATGTCACAGGGCTTGAGCAAAGACATCTGACTCAATACCCCCTCAACATACTTTCAAGTGCATCAACAGTTGAAACAACCACTGCCCTTGTGGACCAGTTATGTGTTCAACAGTTCAAGCATCATAGTGAGTCACAAAAACTACTATTACTCATACTTGATTTGTCCATCTAAGATGCTACTGTTATGGGTTGGAAGTGGATTCCACTCACCTTTGAGACTGCTACAAAAATTGTTAGATAAAACATCCCATTTGAATGCCTGTGACAGGCCAAGATGCAGGTCGTAAATGGATCAAATTCGAATTGAATTTAGATCAATTTAAGATTATGTTGGATTAAAAACTTCGATTCCAATCTAATCATCCACGGATCTAGTTTATATAGGCCATATTCAAATCTCTTGGAAATAAAACAATTCAATCCAAAAATCAGATTTAATCCAAATATCACAAGTAAGCTAAATTTTAGTAATTATATTTGAATTTAGTGCCCCCAGGGGGGTGTTGTGCTCCTTTTCATTTGCTCATATTAACGACCACAAAGGCATACATAGAAGGCAGATGGGAAAAAGCGCTCGGTCTACGATCATTGAAGATTGTTACATATTTTTTATAAAGACGACAATATTATTTAAATAATGTTCAGTTATCATTTTGTGAGAAACACAAAATTCGGCTTTAATCTTTTCACATGAGGAAAAGTGTAAGTTTAATTGATATACTTTTAATGCTACCAAATTCATTGACTATCGAATTCATCCGATATCAATAATTGACAAAAAAAAAAAGTTTAGGGCTTAATTGATAAAAAATTCAAAGTTTAAGGATCATATGTGTAGTTTATTCTAACTTATTTGTGTCGCATGAGTGACACACTTCGTCATGTTAAACAATCTAACGGAGACAAACAAAAAAACTCAATTGACAATTAATGAGTTTATGGGCTCAATTAACACAAAAGAAAAATTAGGACTCAATTGATACAAAGACTATAGTTTGAGGATTATATGTGTAATTCACTCATATTTTCTAAATATCTATCTTTATTCTAATTTCGGCATTCATATAAAGGAAAAGCATCAATAAGTCATATTTTTCTTTTAAAAGAATCATTGAGTCCTATTGTATTTACCTTAGGACAATTAAGTTATATTTTTTGATAATTTATTCCCAAAAAGTCCTAAATTGCCTTAATGATTTATTTTGTTCTAATTTTATCTTTCCCATGAAAACAAAAATTATATTTTTAATTATAATTTTATATTCAATTATATTCATTGACTATAATTTTTTTTATCTTAAATTAAAACCCAAGTAAACTATTCTTTTAATTATCAAATTATCTATCCTAGTGACACGTAAGAGTTTATATGTGAGTAAATCATAGTACAAAAGTCATTATATAAATAAATATTTTTTATTTTATCTTTTAAATACAATCTTGTATATTTGGTTGCTTGAATTCATTTTTTTATTCCTTAAAACAATATTTTTTTTAATTAACTAAAAATGTGGAAGGAGACGTAAAAATACTTAATTAGATGAATTTTTCTCAATAATTATATTCATAAATTAATTTGTATATTGTTAATTTATGTAATTGTATAACTTTAAGTTTGAGATTTGATAATGAAGGGAGTCAAAATTTATATGCTTAAAAAAATTACATATAAAAAAAAAAAGAACTGTATAATTTATCATTTCTATAAGTCTTTATTGTTAATTACGTGTTTTGAGTGTTATGCACTAATTAGAAAAAAATAATAATTTGCTTTGGATCCTAATAACAAATATTCTTGATAAAAATATAATTAATGTGTCGATGAAAAAGATAAAATTGGACAAAAACATTTGATTACAAAAATAAATAGCTCATGGACATCAGGTCAAGTTTTTGGGTCGACCCGAATGTTCAAACCCCCCCACCCCTCAAAGAGGATAACACCATATCATCAATGTAAAATATATTTTCAGTGCCACTGAACCTTTAGGAGGGGGCTTCATGTTTCTGCTCTTCAATTGATGCTAGTTTGACAATATATATCAAACTACGGACATTGGCCAATGTAGCACCCTGTTATTTAGGTCAAGTGCCCATCACTCACATAACCATTAAGATAAAGAGACTGCAAAAACAATACCCTGGTAACGCGTAGCATACAAAAAAAATGAAGAAAAACAAAATGTCGTACCCAATGCACATGCACGGCTCTCGTTTATAAGATAATCTTGAAGAAAATAAAGAAAATGGTCGGAAAGAAAAAAAAAAATGAAACCTAACACAAGAAATGAAGACTAGTGAACATGCTTTCAACCTCGCATTTTGCTAGAGTATCGTACTTCGACAAGCTAATAACCTTGAAATCTAATACATTTTCCCCGATGAAACTAACTCTTTTATTTCTCAAGGTAATTGAAGTTGACTTCAAAAACAAATTTGAAGGAAGAAACTATACTCTGTCATCCTGTATGTTGGTTTAATCCACGATCTTTGGTATTGAGGAGGAAGAGCTTGAGAAAATGTGTCCTATCTGAAATGGAATCTTGCTGAGAGATGAGTCCCTGTGAACAAGCAGGTCTGCAGGACGAGAAGCTTGAAGAATAATCCCCATGGCTGCCTGCCTTTCTCTGTAGGATGCCCAGGTGACCAAATAAAGCCCAGCTATAATTAGAAGTCCTCCTAGAATGCTGTTTCAAAGCATCAATCAGGCCAAGTTATAGCCCCAAGAATATGTGTTCTCAAAAGTACAGATGCTTTCCCTTATCCAGAGTCGTATTTCAAAAGAAACATTTCATGATATGATAAAAATGGAAAAATACTGATTCAAGCGAGGAAAATGTGGCATATTCATCTAAATTGTCATCACAGAAACATAGACAGATGAAGAAATCGGGGCTTGTAAATACAGTTTGAGGTTTCAGCATATAACCTTCCCAAATAAATAGGGCTTCCGAGGAAAATTCTTGACAGAAATGCAGATGCAGCAGGCTGCAGAGGGTTATAGAGGGCAACCAAAGCAGGTCCCAGGATCTTATTGGACCATGTCAACATTCCATAGTTGAGGGCAGATGCAACAATTCCCTGAGACAACAATCAAGAGAGCAGGTTAACTGCATAAGATGACATGCATAAAGTTAATTGCACATATGCTTCTTGCAGTAAAACATTGATATAAATGAGGATATATAAAAGGTAATTCATGCATTTATACACACAAATGATCTTCAGTCAAAGATTATAATTTTCACGGGATAAATGTCAAGCAATGTGAAATACACAGAGAACATGTTCTAAATAGCCATGTCATCTGAAAGAGCGTCATAAGAAGACTTCCATTTTGCTTTAAAAAGAATATATTGAACACAGACTAAACGCATGCAACCAAAGTCCATGTGACATATAGAAGAGAAGACTAAGAATGATAATTAATTGGGTGTCTACAAAGTCCACAAAAAGGATAAGGAAGCAGAACAAGTCAAAACAACAAAGCACACTTGACAAGACAGCAACTCCACACCGCTAAAAGATAAAATGGTTTATCTGCTTCTTGATGCACTTACTCTCTGCATTATTTGATGAACTATATAAACAGAATAGGAGATCCTTTTGAGGGGAAAGGATTTTGGGTTCCTAAGATGAAAATTATTTGTTGTCTAGTATGTTTTTTTGACTTGATGAGAGTGTTCCAATGATACACATAGCTGGGGGATGTTGCACACCCCTTGAATACATCGAGTACGTGGTTTAAGAACCTCGCTATCATCGGGGCAAGCTTTCGCCACTGCAGTAGGCAAGGACCCCCTCATGATTAATAAGTTTGCAATTTATTCCATGCACATAGGCTTTTTATAAGTAATTTGAGCTGAAATACATATGACTACAACCATGTGTATACAGAAGGAAATCAAGGCCCAATATAATACTAGAGGAGCAGATAACATCATTTACAAAGAACTATTTGCATAATCCTGTTTCATTGTTGCTCTTAGCATAAGAGGTACACCCAACCCAACAAAAAGAAAGAAAGAAAGAGCATTTCATCTCTCCTTGTTCAATCCGCAAAACCCTAAAATCCATTCACTTCCACAAGCTTGCCTCTATTTTTGATACAGAATTAGACCTACTGGGCTCATGCCCCTTCAATCTGCTTGCGTTACGAGTAATTTTATTATTTGGTAGTTTCATACTGTGATTTCGTGCAAGTAACAATGTTCTTTAGGATGATTTGGCTAGTTAGTGAGTCACCATTCACCAATATCATTGATTGTGTTGTTTGTAAATAAAGGAGATTCTTCTCATACCAATACAATGAGGTCACTAGTTGGTGGAGTGGTAAATTGTTGGGCTATCAACCAAGTCCTGAGTTCAAACCTGAAAGCAACCATTCGTGCAAATAATGACCAAGGTTTGATGTAAAAATACTCTCAGTCAGATGTCAAACATGTCCCAATTCAAACAACATATTACCTATGAAGCACGGATACTTCGTCAAGGTCAACGTACCTATATTGGATACGATACTCATCAGATACTCGAAGATACGTAGCGAATATGTATCGAATACGTATCTTACGTATCCAATATTTAATAAAATATGTGAATATTTCGCGGATACTTCTAAACAAAGAGCAAGATGTATAATTTTTAATTTTAAGTTATATCTTCTTTTGAGTTTACATACAATACAAAATATCAACAAAATTTCATCTGATTTTGAAGCCATGAGTATTTTTTAAGTATTATCATGTCAAAAGAGTATAAAAAAAATGAGTTAGTTACACTATAATATTAAAAACAAATGTTTGTAAACAAACCAACTAGTTAAATGTGGTTTTGATTCCTTTAATTAGTCACACTCATTTTATAGATATATCATAATGAGACGATATTCCATCTTTTTCAAGGTAAAAATTTTCTAATTTTGCTTACTACTGTTAAAAAATTATTGAAAATTATAATTGTGAAGCCATTAAATAATAGTAAAATATAAAATATATTTTATTATAGACATATCATAGCCGTACCCATATCCTTTTTTGTTAAGTTTTGTTGTATCGTATCGTACCCGTATCATATATCCGTACTATTACCAACACCCCCATTTCTGGAAGAAGGTTATTAATAATTGATTAGCACATCAAACATTGTTTTGACAAACTAACATGCTGCAAACACCACCTCTCACAGTCGGACAAATTCATACCCAAGAAAACAATTTACCAGATCTTTTTGAACCATTATGCAAAAAATGAACCAATTAGGAGGAAGGGGATCAAGATGACTATACATCTAAAAGGTGATAAGATTCCAGGTGAAAATGTAAAAGAACAATAAATAAAGTGTTTAAGACATGGGTACTTTTTCATAAGAGAATGCAGTTGGAATGGGTTGAGGCATCTCCAAATAAGACGACTGCCACTAGGAGGAATGAACTAGAGATACGAATCTAATTTTGGCATCGTAATACATATTTGGTTGCAAAGCCTCAAATGTGTGTGCTCACGTTTCGAAGTTCAAGATTTCACCATTACCACCAAGCAATCTTGGAAATGTACTGGACATATCAATGATCTTCCGATAAACATATAGACTGCTGTTACTCATGTAAAAACATATAGTTATTTTCACTGATGATTTCCTACGAGAGAAAAAATGAATGTATAGAAACAAAAACATATCACACTTCGAAATTGCACTCCAAAATATAATCCCTGAGGTATTAACAACTTGTGGTCAGTACTTTTTTGAGGAAAATATAATATTAATGAGAAACTCGCTGCATGGTTTCCTTAACCATTTAGAAAATAAAAGATAGAAAAATAAACCAGACTTACAGCATAGCAGACTGCAAGAACCTCAGACTGCGTCAAACTCCAGTCCGTTGAATCATTGGTCATAAAGACTGCTGTTACTACCATGAACAGAGCACCAAAAAAGTATGAATAAGCTGTCAAAGACACGCTTGCAGGATACCTTGCTAATACTGGAGCCTGAAATTATAATGCTAGTATGTCATCAAACTCTAAAATGTCAAATCAGCGGTGAAATAATCCCACACTGAACAAGAAGATCATTATCACTACTGAAGAAGCAAGCCTAGTTTATCATGAATTAGTCACAGTTATAGAACATCTATTCAGTAGTCAAAGGAACACTAGCGATATAAATCCACAAAATGAAAAGCCATACAAGTAAAGCCAGCGTATATTGACACTCACAGAATATTCGGGTGGCTGAACAGAGAATTAGGAGGAAAATTGGCCCAATTCTAATGGTGATGCACCATTAAAAACAGAAAATATCATCATAAACAGAAAGATGAGGAAAAATTACGAAGTCAAATCCAAATATGCAATAGCATTTTACCTATTTGATTCTTATGAAATCAATCAATGGGAAACTGCATCACAAAGCATGCAACAAGAAGGCAACAGATCTCATCACACGAAAAAATTCGAAAATGATTTCTAATTCAGAACGAACAACAGCAGTTCTCAGCTTAAGCAAAACATGATGGGTATGCACACCTTGTTTTAAGAAATATGCTTGTGGGTCAGAACAGACTTATCAAGTATGAAAGCCAAGAAGAAGGGAACAAGTGTTCCTCAGGTTACTTGCTTCGTATGGCCTTCCTATGTTTATGCATCATAGATTTTTATCACCATGACGAACAAAAGCCATTTCCACTCATAGTTTAAAAGAAACATTGTCTACTGCAACAAACTATTGCATCCCCGTTTGCTTTGTTTCAACAAGCCATATCTCTATGTCCTTAGATATGATAATTGAATAGATCTGAAACCTACATGCAACGGACACCAAAAAGAGCACTCTATCATATATTCTTTCCAACTTGGGCATCTTAGCTTTACCCTTAGTAGTTTAAACACAATTTCGACTTTTTTTTATGTTCTCTACTTATTTCTAACTTGTTTCTAGACTTCTCCTCATATTAGGAAAGTTAATTCACAGCTTAAAAATAAAAAATTTGTTTTCTCAGTTAAAGAGAAATGAATTATCTCTAGTTTTCATCTTCAACCTAACTACCCCACCCCAGCGAAAGGGCATAATTGAGACGAGCAATTAATACCTGAATGGCTAGATAAGCCGCCATGCACATGCAGTTTCCAATTAAGCATACGACGCCAAGGTGCCAATGATCAAGACCAAGATCCACAAAATTAGACATCAACCATCCAGCAGGCTCGGGTTGACCCATGGCGCTTATTTCACTTTGAGCCACGAAATCTGATTCTTTATGTCCAAATATGGCCGGGCCCCGGAACACAGCCATTAAAATAGCACCAGAGACACATACAAGTGTACCTCCAACCTTTGCCTGACCTTCAGTTTTGAGCAAATTCACTGTTTCTGTACTGCATGAACAATATTTACATTTGATATCGGACAAGTAACATATGCGGAGGTAATGTAAACATTCGAATAAGCGATATATCAAACCTAGACAATTGTACGCATACTTGCTGTTTGTGTATGTACACTACACAGACACACAGATACAAGTGTGTGAGATTGTGCATGTGTGCTCACGCGAGCACGTGCGGGCACACGTGTGTGTGAGAGAGTCAAATAATTTAGATAAGGGAAGAATCGATAAAACTGACCCCATTGCCGCAGCCAATATAAATGTAAAGACAGGAATTGCGGGTTGTATGGCTGCAGCATAAGTCGGATTTGTGTAGCCAAGACCAATAAGAAACAAAAGCTGGTTCCCGAAAATCCTATTCCAATTGTAGTAAAATGGGAAACAAACCATAAAAGGTGATCAGTGAGATATCAGTTCAGTAGGAAACACATACAAAAAGATTATCTAACAAGATCAGCTGAAGAGCTTAGAAGACTTTAAGCTTACCCAGTTAACCCAAGAAAGAAAAATGATAAGAGGAGGCGTCTATTAAGTGGTAGTCTTGTTCTTCTGAAAACAGGAAACAAGAAACATTTCAGAATAATGTCTAGTATACAATCACAGAGTACACCAACTTCACAAGAAAATGTTAAAAAATCTAAAACTTCCGTTGGTTCCATTATACGAGCCATATAGAATTTTTGTGTCACTAATGGTCTTTATATGTTCCAGGACATATTGTCAATGACTTCCAGCTGCATGAACAAATGTCAGTTAAGTAACTTTACCAATTACGTAATGTAAATAACAGTAATGCTATGCAAGTTTTTAATTAGCATCCAGCAACCATAATTGTCCAGAAGCAGGACTATTAATGGTATCTCACATGTGAAGTCAAAGAATAATGAAGTTATAATGTCCTTGAAAATATACCCAAGAACCTACTATATCAAAAAGCAATTTGGGAATCAGAAGCAGCTTGAGATTAGATTAATTGTCTAACTCCAAATTTCAACCCGTAAAAATCCTATAAATAGCATTGAGTAAGTTAGGAAAAATTTCACTAAATTCCAATGGAACTAAACCCAATACCGTGGCTAGTGGTATTTCCCAAGAAGCAGGCTGAAATTAGAATAACTGTATAAGTACCATCGCGTAAGTTCGGAAAAATTTCACTCAATTCCAATGGAAATGAACTTGATTGATTGGCTATTGGTAATTTCCAATTTGGACTTGACGCCAGAGATTAAATCCTATCACCTAGAAACCACGAAATTGTAGATCCAAGCAGAAAAATACCATTTTTGCAATTCAGCAATCAATTTCGAGCAGAAAAGCAAACAAGCAGTCATACAATCCATGCCAAAGCAGGTATACACACACATAGGAACTAGATACAAAACATTTATATTTACTGATACTCACTTCTCGCGGACATAAGCAACAGGAGCGAGAATAGAGAGGGCAAGGAGGTCCCTGAAGACGCAGAAAACAAGCTGATTAACTCCGACATTGAGAGCCACTTTGGTGATGACATGGTAACCTCCATTGAACACCTGTACCATCGCCATTGCCGCATGCGCTCTCCACACATCTCCTCCACCTCCTGCAGCAGCCATCATCTCATCCACACCACCCTCTCCCTGTCTCTTTCTCTGTCTCTCTATACGTATATGTGTTTGTATATCTATAGGTAGCAGAGTGATGGTTGGTGCGAATCAAGGGGAAAAAGGAGGGTTATCCTTGGTGATTAAGGCAACAAATTAAGAAGGAAAAGGTGTTGGTGGATTTGAGAGAATTGGAGATTTAAAGGTTTTTGATGCTCTTCTGTTCTCACGTTGTTTTCCTGTACTGAATCAGAATGCTTCCAAGTGAAGATAAAAGTATTCATAGAATTTTGTCAACCCAACAGCCAAACTCTCACTACCTCTTTTTCCCCAAAAAACTGTTGCAGGGAAATCACACTTCACATGCCAAAAGATTGGGGTAGGGTTTTGGTTGAACTTTTTAAAATATGGATTAGACTTGCACCGAATACGGGTCTTAAGACTTCGGATTTAACTCGACCTCAATCTGAATTATTAAAGTAGTGTTTAGTAATTATATGTGTTTTTATTTTATTTTATTTTATGGAAAATATATATATATATTTTTTGGTGAATATTTTTATTATTTTTTAATTGCTTTGTTTTAAAAAACAAGGTTAAAATGTAAAAACATCCAAAATGATATTTTTGAAAACATAAAAAGAAAAGAAAAAACGAGCGAGTCTGAAAGGATTTAATGAGGTCTAAATTTCGATCCTCCTTAGTAACAAAATATGAATTTTTTTCCTTGAGTATAAAAAAGGCAATCTCTCTCTTTAACCTCTAATTTCTTTGTCGTCTCTCTCTCTGTGTTAAAGACAGAACAGAAGTAAAAGGATCCAAACACCATTTCCTCTCTCTCTCTCTCTCTCAATCTTCTCTATTTTGGTGGTGATGATGAATTTTGGGGAGTGATGGTGATTTTTGCTAGTAGTGGTGGGTTTTCGAGGATAGGGGATGGGCTTGGGTAGTGGTGGGTTTCGGGGATGGGTGG
>CM042198.1:18704333-18729295 GCA_023539305.1 Ilex asprella | reverse complement strand
TTTTCGGTGGTGGTGGCGGTGGTTGGATGTTGGGTGGTTGGTGGTGGTGTTGGGTGATAAATTTTTGATATAATACCAAATATATTTTTTATTTTTATTTTTATAATTTTTTAAATATAAATGACTACCAAACATGTTTTATGTTTTTAATTTCTATCACAAAAAAAATAAAAAATTGTTTTAATTTTTTTTATAAAAAACCATAAAAACAAAAACGTTACCAAACACACCCTAAAATTTGGCTTAACACGAATTCATAATTTGGGTTAAATCAAAAATTAAAATAAATAAATAAATAATATATATGTAATATTTAAGTGTATTTTAATTTTTTATTGAATTCATTTTAAATTTATGTTGGTCAAGCAACTGAAATTGAACTTGATTTATGAACCCTTAGTCAATTCGAACCAATCCAAATTGAACTTGAAATTAAGTTGAGTGATACTCGGGTTGGGTCTGGGTTGATCCTCTAATCCGTTCAGGTTGAACCCCTACTAAAAGATTTTAAATTTTTTAATTTGTACCCTTAAAAAATAATCTTGAAATATTTTACCCTTAATGTTATAAAATAGTTGAAATAGACACTCCCGTTTCCTTTAAATTCACATTTCACTTGTGCAGTAGGATTTGACAGAAACACTAATAAAAGTTTGTGTGAAGGCCATATTGTAAGTATTTTATACTATTAAGGGTGTAATATTAAAAAAAATCAATACTTTAGGATATAAATTAAGAATTTAATTTTTTTTGAGGGGTACAAAGTGCATTTTTTTTCAAATGTTTCAAACACTAATGGTTATTTGGATCCAATTTATTGACATACTTTCTAACCTAATCACTTGCTACTATTGAATTGACAATGAGTCAACATATTTATTGAGACCGGCTGCCTGGTAAAGTTTATTTTATCATATATTCAATACATGATTGTCTCCAATTCAGTACTTTAATTTAATGGTCGTAATGACTTAAATTAACAAATTATATCGATAAATTAAATTTAAATAATATTACTGATTCCTAAAATATGGCCCAATTATTGATTGAATGGACTGCCCAACCAATCAAATGATTACACTGTGTTTGCATTCACAATACAATCATCTATTAAATTATGTATTCAATCATTTTATTATTGGATTAGTTGAAATATTGGGATTGTGTATGTGGATTAGTTTTTTAAGCCACTGAAACAAAATTCCCAGTATGAACCTAAATTTTAGTCCGAACTGATAACATCAACTCCAGTGTGAAACTCGAGTTAAGTAAGTCGGGTTGACAGTTATATTGGAGTTGAGTCTTGAATGAAGCTTTTATAAGTTGAACCAAGTTAACCTCTAAATCCGTCCAACCCATCCGAATTGCACCGCTAGTCCCACCAATGGGCTTTCATAAAAATCAAGGAGAATTCATGTGTCTATGATAACATTTTAACATTTCAAACCCCCACGATTATATAAAATACACTCCATTTTCACAGCAGCACCAATCTATTAATGACAAAGAATAAAACCCAAAAAAAAAAAAAAAATCTGTTCCAACAACCCCTGGAACTCAAACAAAAAAGTTTGTCTGAGCGGCTTCAAATGCCTAAAATGGTCCTTATCTGATCAGGGGGATGTCTTGCTAGTGATTTAGGATCTGGGTACTGATTCTTGGGATCCATGATTGCCTTGTAAATTAGTTCATAAGCTGAAGCTAGTGACCTAGCCACCTGGACAACAGCCTCGGATCGTAGTCTAGGAACCTGCATCTGCTCAAATTCTGGCAGGGAACTTTCACTCCCCAAAATAAGCCCGAAGAAAGCCTTCAAACAATCTGAAAGAGAAGCAGCAGAAGTGTCTTCTATTTCTGCCAATGCATCATGGGCTTCCTCATTGTATAACGAATTGTGGAAGTGAGGCATCTTGTCTGACAAGCCGCATCTTCTTAAAATGGCATCAACTTCTTTTTGCACAAGACCATCCATGTGACTATCAATCATCGTTCCAAGCTTCTGCACGTATTCAGATGCAACCTCATGTCCTAATAATGGTTGTTGGATGGCACACAAGCAATTGAGGAGAAAAATCTTGGAGGGTGTTTCACTAGTCTGCATGAATCCAGCATTTAGGGCATAAGATAGGATCACAATCAGGAGAACTTCAAACAGAAAGAACAAAGACCTTGAAAAAGCTTAAACTGAAAATTATAATACTAGGGATCTTATCTCATGAGGACTCGAGCATAACATCCAAATTTAATCCCAAAAGATCATGATACAATCATTAGGGCAGATTTAAGAATCATTACAGATGTCCATACAGATAAATAAGGGGTGAAGAGGGAAGGGGTTTTCATTGTTCAACTACTTGAAATAATTCAGCATTTTCTTATAACAATGAGAAAATCAAGATTTAACAGACAAAAATGAAGAATCGAAGTATTTTATTTTGGTAAATAAGAATCAAAGAACAAATACATGATGAAAAGGTCTAACTACAAAGCAAACTATGTTTTAAGATATACAGAAGGCTGGTACACTATTGCAATTAAGAAGATTGGCCGAAATCAAAGAGCATGTTAAACAAACAAAAAAAAATAGTTAAGCTGAAATGAAAAAATGGAAGATTGGCGAGACATGAAAATATGGAATGAAAAATGGATGCATTAGAGCAAAGCCAGAAATGCCAGCCACATAGTAGGAGATGATGGATTGCCTTTGGAAAATGTCAGAATGTCAGTTGTAGCCCAGAAATTTCACCCACTGAAAGTAGGTAATGATGGCTCGCTTGGCTGAATGGCAATTATAGCTCACTTGGCACACTATTGCAGAAGAGTGACTTGATTCAAGTTGAAGCAGCCAAAAGTACAAGCAACATGAAAAGGTAGTTTCAGGTAACAGATATGAAGTAATTGCGTTAATACGAATGTGACCGAAAGCAATAGAGCTGATTGGAAGTAGCTGGACATAACTAGTACCAAATGGTTGCCATTAAAACTTGTTCTTGTGAGGAAATGATTTTGTGCCATTTGGAGTCTATTTCAGAATTCTCAACCAAGAGTACTACACATTTGCAGAATATTGGTCCATTGCACAGGGGTGTACACCAGGGGAACACATTCACCAAAAAAAACACATGAACCATTAGGCTTTTAGCATACAAACCTGAGATACAGGGGTGGACTTCCCATTTGCCAAGATAGAATCTATAGATGATTTACCAAGTTGGCCTGGGTCAGAACTTGTTCTACTTCTTCTTAGTGTCTGGATGGCTCCCTTAGACTTGTGTGCCTCTGCTGCTAATTCACACATCTGCAATAAATGGATACGATAGTAAACAAGATACAAAATCAATGCTCTTAGTAAATTACTTCATTTTCATGCAGAGTATGCCACTAGGATTAAACTCATAAGGATTAAAAACTCAATCCAGTTTCTAAAGAACAAAGGGTGGGATGACAAGAAAACATAATGTTTCATTTCCCGTGCTGCTATCTGAGGTCCTACATAAATCTACCAATTATGGACAACAAGTTCTTCAAGTAATGAGGAAAAACTAGTGCGTAGACAAAGAAGTGATTTCCATGTAGGCAAAAAGACATTTGTAATTGACATACAACTGGGTAACTCAACTCAACTCGTAAACTACACAAAAAGTGGTCTCAAACACAGGAGCAAGCCTATAAATTGAAACTATGAATAACAATAAAACTTCAATGCCATTCAAGAAAAGAAGCAAAACTAAGTGGGAGCCTGGGAGGACACACTTTCGTGAAAACATTAAGTGTGCTATTTTGCATTTTCGTCATGCAATGAAAAGCAGGTCCGCCAAGGATTATAAGATATACATCAACAAATGTCCGCCCAAACACACCTGAATTATAGGATCTAGTAAAGCGGATATCACTGGATCAAAGGAAGGCTTCTCTCCTGATGCAGAGACCATCATGCTGTCGTGGGTCTCGATTATTTCAAGCAACACTGAGGCTCCTTCCCTCACTGCTGGTGGAGGGGAGAGATCAACAGAAACCAGAGGAGGATACCGTAAAAGCTTCTCTCCTCGAGTTTTTAGAATGTCAAAGAATGTTTTCTGAGCGGCATCCTTGACTACCCAAAGTGTATTACAAAGAGCTGTTTCTCTTCCTAGCAGCTCGGATATCTGTAAGAGAACGAATACGTAAGAGCAGAAAGGGCCTATGAGAAACTAACTCATAAGAAAAAAGAATATTGGTCAACTCACAGTGTAGCTGTAGAACTCCAGGGTGATATTAAGTTTGTATGAGATTATAAGGTTAGGTTGAGACTGCAAAACTTGCTCAACTCTCACTTTAAATGGCCGGCAAACTCCTTCAAATATCCTGTCTAACACAAATGTCAAGTCAGATTCTGCCTTTGCTGAAGCATTCTCTGAGCCTTTAGAGAATCTACGTGCAGTTGGTCCAGTATCTAAGACTGCATCCGGATCAAGTAACATGAGGACAAGTTCTCTTTCAGATGCTAATGCCTGCATGAAAAGCAACAAAAAATTATGACAACCAATAATAAAAAAATTAAAGTTGTTTCAGATTATCAGAAGGGTGGAAGTAAAGTCAAAACAATGCAGTTTGTGTCACACCTGATGAAGCCACCCAAGCATGTCACCTACATATCGTAAGGGATCATGAGCATGCACTTCGATTGGTCTGGGTAATCCACCAGGTCCTCCACGTGTAAGCGCGCTTATAAACCTTCTAAACAATGCATTATGCCTCATATTTGCTACCTGTATATCAGAAGATTTGATGTAGGAATACGAACTGCTAGTGAATCATCACAACACTTGTTAAAATTTCAAATTACTGAAGATTTTTGCTTCCATAACATAATCACCTCTTCCGCACAGTACTTGAAAAGGACAGGCCTTTCTTTGAGGCAGCGAACTGCTGTTTTCAGAAGTTCACTAACCTCAGGATTATCAGTGTCACCCAATCTCCTACACTCAGTTTGAACCCACCTAGATGGACCAAAAATAATTCATAACTCATAACTTGGCAAAGCACCACAGAATCACATAAGTTCCAGCATCAGAAAGTAGATCAAAATCATTTAAGATAGCAAGTATGAGATTCCTAACCAATATGACCCACGAATGGCTAATCAGCTCAGAATGCCATTACCAAAAATCTGAACAATTTCAATTGTAGTACTGGTGGTATCACTTAATAGATTTATGGAGTCAATTTAAGAATATTGGGTTGTTCGTAGTCATTTGGGAGGCAATAATGCAGAAGAATGAGTATGCCTGACACCACAGCCAAGAATACTTGACCGCAAACTTGCCCTAGGAATCCTAGGCTAGAATGCAATCACAAGACACGGAAAACATAAGTATTAGAAGGAACAGTTCCACAAACAAACGTCCACAACATATGTAAACAATTTAAAGCTAATCACACTCTAATAACGGAAAAGCTGCTATAGAGTTTTTTTTTTAAAAAAAAAAAATTAATGGAGACAATAAACTCAACTCAACTCAGAACAGCCTTATCCCAACATTTTTGGATTGGCTACATGAATCATGTTTTGCCATTGTACCATATTAAGGGTCATACTTTTTATTAAATGGTTTACGTTCTTGCAATTTTTAGATGGAACATTGGATAGATATGCATCAATTACTAATGAAAATGAAACGGAAACCTTTCTCTCATGATCCATAGAAACCTCACCTGCAGAGGCGCTCATAGGCTCCTTCTTGGTACACAGCCATTACATCCATAAGTTCCAAACCTGCACGCTGTGAAAGTTTCTCAAGTTATTTACGACTCAGATTCAGACGTACATCAAATTCACAAATAGCCGTATGACAAACTGCAGCCACAAGTACAATTGAAGAGGTCAGATGAATTGCATGACTTACCAATAATGGCAAAAGATCACAATCAACAATCAGTCTTATAAGCCTAAGATTTATCCAAAATGTTGCTTCTAAAATAATGCAAATTCAAGAGGCTTAAAGGGTGTCAATACATATGACTTTCTATAAAAGACGAAAGAACAGAGCATATTTAAGTGCTCTAAAGTTGCTAGGCAATATTAAGTTCCAATTGCATACACGACATTGCAATTTAAACCATAAAAAGTCTATCAAGAGGCCATAAGAAACCCCAAAGCACAATTACTTCAAGCTAGCTCCTTAATGGTGGAACTTTAAACTAGGTCTCTAAAAGTGGAAATCACAAAATTTGTTGGAGACACGTAAAGGAATTCCGCATGGACCACAAAATGGAAATTAAGCACAATAGTCCAGATTTGAGCAAGCATTAATTCATTTAATTGACAAAGCATTTACCCATTTATTCCCTTCCCGAAGGCTATCAGGAAAGGAAAGCCCTATTTGTTCTCTTACATTTCTTCAATTTATCAAGCAATGCTCCTTTTTTCCCCTTTTTCCTTAACTTTCAATTGGTCAGATTGGGATACATTTTCTCCAAGTAACAATTCTACCAACATATTGCAATGTTCATGGGAAACTCCATGAGCATGAATATGCATCCTAAGTAGTTGTTGGTGCAAAACACAAGTCAATTCAACTAAACAACAAAAAAATCTTAGTGACGATGATCATATAAGACTGAATATGGAAGACAAGTTACATTCAGATATATACAAGACAGTTGCTAATGCTGATTTCCTAAGAGCTACCAACATCTAAGAGAAAATATATACTTTGGACAAATAAACAAACAACACGAATTAGAACCAAGATTTGGACAGTAAGTTAGTTTAAAAAAATAAAGAATAGAAAGAGTCTCTTAATTTTCGTTGGCAAACATTTTGAAATAGTTAATTTTCAAGACATGTTTTTTTTATGACAGTAAGAATATACACTTACAGATCACTAAGACTCCAGACTCGTGATTTTCAAATCCTTATCAGTGACACTAATAGAAAAGTGGGGTTTGTAAAGAGTTCATTAAAAATCCAAAAAGAGGCTATCATGTGCATCTTCCTTCTAGCTGCTATACACCACAAAGTGCCCATAGTTCACTGTCTCATTATTGGCCACCTACTTAGAGGACATTAAAATGCTTCAGTCGCGATATCACGGAAGAGTATCGGGCGATATGCTACAAGATGATAATGATTATTCGGCCAAGTCAACTAAGACATCTCTGAGTTATCCACGAGTCAAGTGAGACTCTTCGTTAAACGAAACGTGGAATGGTATCAGAATAGAAAGTGTCGGGTCAGTTATGAGTCTTATGACTTGATCGAGCCATTGTTGGAGGTGGCCAATGATGTGCATTATGAAAGTACCTTTAACATCACACACAAATTGGAGGATACGTGCAAACAAACATATACATAGAGATGAAGAATGGCCAAAAAGGGGTCCTCCCTTTTATGTGCCCTGGAGATTTGACAGAAAGACTACTCTAACCTAAATCCTCTCTCTATTCCACGTCTTTTCTCCCCTAGTATAGGATTTGTTAACAATGGTGTTTTTTTACAGCAATGCCACCAAACATCCAAAGAAACCACCTTACAATCTGATACTCATTAGTAAGTATACTTGATCCATTCTTTATATTAAGGTACTTATCAGTAACAAATCAACTTCTGCCCTGCTTCTGAATACCCCTCTCACCCATGATCAAATACCAGAAAACAGACAATACATGATCATAAATTCTTGTAAATCTATTTGCAAAAGATAACATTTATTACAATTCTTAAGGAGAAGGAACTTTGTGTGTGTGTGTGTGGGAGAGAGAGAGAGAGTCTGTTTACCTGGTGATGTGTCCTGAGCAGCACTTTGCAATTTGCATGTATTTCTTGAACATGAGAAAGAGCCTTGAAGAAGTTCTCACTCAGATCTTCTTCTCTCAGAGCGTTTATCTGCAAAATGATCCACCACAAGCAATAAAGATGAGTGAACATAACCTCAAGTTTGTTTTGCAGTATATCCATAGAGTGGAAGTATGACATATAGAAATCCAACTAACACCTCTTCATTGGAAAGCTGATAATCACGAACGAAGCAAGATGCGATCTCTTGCTTCTGTGTAGTCACTTCAAGTTCCTGTTTCAGCCTTTCCGTGGTACTTATAATATCTCCAGTTGTAGCATTACAACTGCTTAACGCCCTAGCAATTCTGCAAAGTACAGCTTCAAGTTTTTCTGTTATGGTTTTATGAGGTTTTTTTCTTTAATATACCAGCAAAAGAAACATAAAATGCATGTGGCAACATATGGAATCCTTCAATGGTAAGAAGTTTTGTCACAACTATTTAAGAGTTTTCTCGTCTTTTGTTTGCAAAGCTAAGCCTGCAAACAAGATGAGTTTTGTATTTCATCCCGCAGCATAACTTGCCCGCTGATCAGTAACAAGTTGCTGATATAGTTCTATTAGATTTGTGACGCAAGACAGGAAGAAAAAGATTGAGAATTTTAATGAGATGAAGACTTGTTCTGAAAGGAGAGTGAAATTAAAGATCAAGTAAACAATTTACTGACAACCAAAAG
Source organism: Ilex asprella (assembly GCA_023539305.1). Lineage (NCBI taxonomy): Eukaryota > Viridiplantae > Streptophyta > Magnoliopsida > Aquifoliales > Aquifoliaceae > Ilex > Ilex asprella. Next base: position 18,720,801 of record CM042198.1, on the reverse strand, counting down.
GAAAAACAAAAAAGGGAACACTTCCAATGCAGTTCGATATTCCACCCAATAATCAAGTATTTTTTGACTCATTTACATTTAAGGCATTCCCTTTTACAGGCAGCCCAAAAAATGCTAATAAAAGTTACCCAAAACACCACATAAGAACAATGTTTAAGTCTAAATTAATAGCATGTACCTAATATGTCTGATATAAGAAGATAAAACAAAGGAAATGCCACAAAGGTAAAACAAAGACAAGATAAACAAAAGAAAGGATAGAAGCCAAAACAAAGGGCAAGCTAAAAAGGCAAATTATTATCCGGAAAAGAATGTTTGATTTATCTAACCCATAAGCACAAGACTTTAACTGAACTTCCATCAGCCAATTTGAGATTTAAGAAGGTACTATCATCTATCTTATCTAATTCCTACCTTCCCTGTCATTTAATATGGAATGAAGCAAGCCCAACTTTTCCATGACATCCAAAAACAAAGAATTTTTTGTTGGGGTACGGGGTTACCATCTTTGACCATTTCCTGTTCCAAACACGAAGCACATAGATCCAAAAATGCTTTGACTTCAAAGTCTTGACATAGGGAACGAGTATTCATTTTCCTCGCGACAACTTTGATATGATGCTTCGAATTTCCAATTTAATCATAGATCTTATTTCTTGAAAGTAAACAGACAAAAGATAGTTACTAGCTAACCACCTGCTTAGCAAAATAACTCTGTTCTGTTGTGTTATACTATGAGTCTTCAAGTTAACGAATAATTCATCGACAAATTGATTTGTGTTACAGTGTAGTCATGTGGAAAAAAATATCTTGGTGATGCTATCTTGAATACCCTGATTTATATATAAAATCCAATAAGTCTATTACATGGGGTCATTGCTTTGTACAGTGGTAAATATGAGCTAATCCTTATGTCTGATATGATTCATAATCAGATATTTGATAGAAAACAATCACAACTTGTACTCATCCTGATATAACTTATTGCCTATAAAGCACAGATACAAATACTACATATGGATACGATACGATACGGATACAACAATACGATGAAATTTAAAAAAATAGGATGCAAATACGTCTATCTATATAATAAAGTAGAACAAATTTGAATCCAAGATACAAAGAGTGGCTCAGATCGTTTTGTGACCAAAAAAGACATTATCTAACGGACGACGTTATCCTAATCTAAGAGACAAAGAGCAGTTGAGATCATTTCATGACCAAAAAAGACATTATCCAATGGACGCACATTATCCCAAACTGTCTCGAGCTATTGACGTCTCAGATCGTTTAGATCCGACGTACCACATTAACTCTTAAAATATTTTTGCCGTTAAAAATATTTAATTTCCAAAATTATCATTCCTAAATTAAATCTCTCAAATCCTTTCAAAACCTAATTGGTCAAGTAATACAAATAGTCCTAAATCTTTCAAATCATAGTGATCTCTTTTCCATAAGAAAGCGATCTATGTGATTTCCCCCAAATCTGCAATTACCTCTTTCCATCTCTCTCTCACACACACACACACACATATATATATATATAATAAAATCAAACGTTTTTTAAGTCAAGAGACAAAGAGCGGTTCAGATCGTTTCGAGATCAAAAAAGGCATCATCCGCCAATAATATTTTTTGCAGCTCAAAACTTTTAGTTTCTAAAACTAACATCTCTAAATTTAATTCCCCAACTAAATCAAATCCGACAATTAAGCGATCTCTCATCAACTCTGTCTCTCTCTCCCTAAAATACAGATTACAACTCCTATCATTATCTCCCTGATTTTATTTCCTATGTTAATGGACCACTTTCTATACTGAGACATTGATTGACTCTCACACTCTCATCTTTCATGATTTTCTTTCCAAATTGAGACAAATATCTCCCCAAAATTCTATCCTAATGCAGTTGCTCTCCATCTTTATTGTTCATATCACACACACATTTTTACTATACATGTATATAGTACAAATATTGAAGACATACAATATCTACATATTATATTTAGGCAATTTTTATCTAAACACCATATAATTGAATCTAAATTTAATGACAACTCCTATAATAATAACTTTTGTCTCTATCAGTAGATAAAATAATGATTTAATTAAATATTTTGTGAAAATATTAAAATTACCCTTTATTATGTAAATAGACTAAAATGTCATCAATTATTTCCCCCTTATATATGTGTTAGCCAGCTAACAAACATAATTTCCATCATTATATTATCCCAATAAACGTTGTATTATAACTTTGTTATAATATTAGTCATCATATTATCACTCATTTTGTTACATAATCAAGTTTTTATAATTTTTATATTTTTTTATCATAATAATTTTTATAGTTAAAAATGATTTTTCTATAATAAAAATTACAATTGAAAAAGTCAATGTCAGAATCTCATCCATTTCTAATTCTTCTGATATCATATGTCCTCCACAACGTCGTCCTACCGCTCCTCACACATCATACTTCATATATAAAATTTAAAATTATTTGATAAAATTTAATAATAATTGAATAAATTTGATCTTAATTTTGATAAATTTAAATATTAATTTAGTTTTAATTTGATAAAATTAAATATTAATTTAGAATTAATTTGATTGAATTTAATGTTAATTGAATAAAATTGAATGCTATTTTAATAAAATTGAATGTTCATTTGGTATTAAATTAAAGAAATGACATTAATTTAATAAGGTTAAATTTTAAATTAATGGAATTCAATATTCTGTTTAATAAATTAAATAGTTTAATTTAATAAAATTGAATGACAATTTGATGTTGACTTGATAAAAATAAATAATAACTTAATATTAAATTAAAAAAATAATATTAATTTGATGAAATGAAATATTAAATTAATATAACTAAATGCTAATTTGATAAAATTAAATATCAATTTTGTGTTGATTTGATTTGATGAGATGAAATGTTAATTTAGTTTAAATTAAATAAAAAAATTAATTTGATAAAATTGAATATTAAATTGATCAAAAAAAAGGCTAATATAGTAGAACTAAAAGGGAGTGCAATGAAATTTCATAATCAAGAGAGGGTATTGTTAAAGTTATGCTTATTTATAAGGGGTGTTGTTAAAATTATGTTTATTTATAAGGGGTGTGCATAAAATTTACACTATAAAATACTCGAGGATATTTCTTTAAATCAACCATCGTCATTAACGATGTAACCCGACAATCACTAACAATGAGTGACAGTGAAATTTCAAAATCAAAAGTTAGTGTCATTGAATTTAGACCTAATTACAGGAGATCTGGATAAAACTTTCTCTTATATCTATACAAATCTATATAATAAAACATATATGAAGTCCAATTTTATCCCCTATACATTCCCAAAAAAAAAAATCATCACATCACTCATTTCTATCCCATGTTCAATCATTTAATATTAGATTAATTTGTAATTTAACATAATTTTTATTTTAAATATTATTCATACACGATAGTATAGATCTGTTAAAAAAAATTATCGAATTATATATTTTGAGAAAATTTTATCAATATCTTTAAGAAAATAATGGGTAAAAATAATGTTTGAATGATTTAATCAAATAACTGATGGAAAGAAAAATTATTATTTAATACAGTGATATCAATTTTTTAGGACTCGAATTTTTTGTTTTATCGTGCCTGAAGGCACGGGTTATGGCTATAATAAAATATATTTCATATTTTTACTATTATCTACCATTCATTAATTATGTATTTCATATAAAAAAATATCCACCAAGTACCTAAACATTTTATTATTATTGGATACGTAAAAAGTATATTTGATATGTATCCTGAAATATCCGACAAGTATCACATACGGGTACGTCAAGTTCAGCGAAGTATCCATGCTACATAACTTATCACTCTATAAATATCCAGACAATGTAACTATAGTACACATATATAACCACCCTTCATGCTGTATCCCGGCCTTCTATGGCGCTCATTGGGTCGTTGTCTTCCAAAAATCAATTAGCAGATATGTCATCTTCTTTGGCCCAAATATGGTCTCTTGATCATCATGAAAACAACACGCGCTCGAGCCTCGAGGCCAAATATAGGGCTCTTGTCAATGCAAACACAAAATTTTGTGGCTACAATCTTTTCTCAAGGAGCTTAATTTTTTGCCACCATAATGCCCCAACTTGTGTGCTAATGTTGGAGCAACATTCCTTAAAGCGAACCCAGTTTTTCACAATCTCATGAAGCACACCGAGATTGCATTCAATTCAGTGTGAGACAATGTAGGTAAGGGCAACCTTCAAGTCAATTTTCTGTAAAACAAAGGATCAAGTGGAAGAAATTCTCACGAAATCACTATCTACCGTGGATTCAACCCGTTTGTTACAAACAGAGTCTTCTCCATGGAACACTTGACAAGGGATCAGTGATAAGGATTAAATCCTAACTAATCTTATCTCTCCAGAATTCTTTATCAGGAAACAATAACGACTTGTACGCATCCTCATGTAACTTATCACTCATTAAATGTCCAAACAACGCAACTACGGTACACAGGCTAATAAACTCTCTTACTCCCTCAATAACGATTCCACCCAGAACCCCCCAATAACGAGGGCCAACCTCAGTAATGACTTTTAAGGCTACTAAAAGACAGTTTCAACTTTCAAATGTATTTTCTGCAATGAAAATTCAGATATTCTAACATCTTGTGCTCATGCTCATACAGTTCATTCTATAACTCACGATTCATTCCAGATACATCGTTGGTTATAGTATAATCATAGTTTCAGTCGCTTACTTTATCTTTTGAGGAACATAAATTAGCAATCAATGAGCTGTACAGCAGGAGGATAATAATCTTACTTGTCACAGCATTCAGCGAGCGCATTGACCTCCTCTTCCACCCGATCCAGCGCCTAACCCAATGCCACAAGGCAAATCCAATCAAATCACACAAGAATTCTGACTCCAGACAGAGAGAGAAACGCTACAAATTTCTCGAAAGACAAAATGTTATACGAACCTTTTGTACAGCATCGGAGGCTTGAAGGTATTCCTGGTTGATGGACAGAGCTCGTTTCTCGATGGTCGATCGGAGGTTCCGCCGACCGTGAGGGGTATTTTCGGAATAGAAACTAGAGAGTGTGTTAAGCGACGCCAACAGATCGGGACTATCGGTACGAGTCTCCAACACCTTCTTCAGCTTCCTTGACAGTCCCGGCGCTAACGCCGGTGATGTCCCCATTTCGGCGTATCTCTAACTGTATCTATATCTCAACCTATAGATACAGATGTGTGTATCTATATATGTGTATAATGCACCGCAAATTGACTGAATTCTGATCTCTCTCTTTTTCTGTTTCGTTGATCAGATCAGATCCCGGTAGAGTTTCTAATGGCGGTCTACAGCTGCAGCAAGTATAAGGGGACTGGACCCATTCAGAACTAACCCGACCTGATAAAAGATGGGTCATAAAGATAAAAGCCCACCCCCGCCATTACTACTAGCAACTCATATCTGGTATGGTATTTTTGTATTGGGCCGATGGAATTGTGGCCTAACATTGGCCCGGCCCAATTTATCTAGAGTACAAAATGGCCTACATAAATTGGGACCAATTTGTCTACGCCGATTAAGATTAATTATTTGGGGAATTTAGAAATCGGTATAATTTTTTAAACTTATTTAGGCAAAAGTATAACTCAAAAACTTATTTTGGACAAAGTGGATATTTTTTAAAAATGTCACTATTGTCATTGGTAAACAGTAAAAATATGAGAACTTATCATCTACCATCCGCTTTTTTTTGGCTAAAATCAAGAGAGGTAAAATAGGATGTTTAATTATCAAAATCCATCTTCCATGCTAGAGTGATTCTATGTCCATGGGAATGCTAGAAATATGACTGTTCATCGTCCAAAAAAAAAGAAGAATATGAGTTACTGTTCATCGTCAAAAAAAAAATAGGAATACTAGTTTTCGTTCATCATCGTATATGGTCACGTAACTGTGTATCATCTCCTGCGACTTTTTCACCAGAAATTGCAGGTGACATTGCATGTTTTGTTTTTTTTTGGTCATTAATTAATTATTTAGTTTTTTTTTTTCACAAAACTGTGTAATTTGATTTTTTTAAAAAAATAAAATCATAAAACCCTATTTTTGTGAAATGATAATAAAAAATTGCAAGTTTGTAATTAACGATTGAGTAACCTAATTTCAAAATTAAAGCATATGTAGATGAACAAACACTTTGGAACAAGAATTTTTTGATTAAAAATAGTTATGTAACTATTTTAAGTAATTATTTGTGATCACAAATTACAAACAATTAATATTCAAAAATGTAATGGTTGAAACTGTATTGAGTAATTATTTTGTGATTTTAAGTATTTCAATCTTATATATGTTGTTGGTAACTGTATTGAGTATCTGTTAAGTCGAATGGTATGTTACATGTATATATATTCATGGTATGAAACTTAGTTATAGCCTACAGTTTATGTAATTGTTTTTGTGTAACTTTGTGATGTAACTGTTTTTGGTAATTGTTAACTATATGGGTTAATTGGGATTTTCATTATAATTTTATGCAGCAAGTTGAAGTGCAACGGGACATCACATCCGATGAAGACATCCCTCCATTCACAATTAAGACATTAAAAAAATAAATGACATTGTATCAATTCAAAAAAAAACAATTACACAAAATATCATAAAAAATATATTAATACAAATGACTAATTAATTAATCACATACGGGGAGAAAAACATAAAACACAAAATAGTTACAATATACAGATCTACCAAAATAGACATTGACTGAAAACTTGCATACAAGAACAATTACACTAAAACATAACTACGATTTTTTCAATAAAATTACACAACAGCTACTGTCTATACGAAAAATAGTTACACCCATTAAAATCAAAGCAGATTTTTTTTTTCAACACAGTTACATGACAGTTATTGCCTATACGAAAAATAGTTACACTCATTAAATACCAAAGCAATTTTTTTCCCTTCATCCCAACAACGAACAACATAAAACAAAATCGAAATTACGATTTCCCAATAAAAATGACCGAATAAAAGAAGAAATATAATTATTTAAAATTTATCTTCAAGTTGATGATTGTGATCGGTATTTGCAATTTCTTTTTCCAAAGAAATCTTCTATTGATTAAGAAAAATAGACTTTGGAAGCAAACGAAAATTAACTAATAATATACCTCAATCGGAGAAATAAATTGCCAAGCCGTACGTTGAACGAAATCGCAATGAAACCAGCTGTTGAAAAAGACTTTACTACAGAGATATATCAAAAAAAAATTCTCAGCCGTTGAACACACACTTTTACTACATATATACCACAAAAAACTGCTCATTCAAAATTAAAAAATGAATGATAATAAATATGTAATTTTTACATATTTGTTTCCTCAAATAATTATCAATGATAACTGCATAAATTAATGAATAGTGTTTAGGTAAAAAAGATTTTAATTCATTTGAATTTTATACCTAAACACAAAAAAATTATAAAAATTATACTTAATGAAATAAACAACTTATCCATACATTTTTATCTAAATAAGTCTAAAAAATTGTACCTACACCTAAAAAACCCTACATGTTTTGTGTCCTAATCTTGTCGGGATAGAATTTTATGAATCTTGCACGCAACTCATTTATAATTGTATGTAGTCAAATTTGTGTCGTGTTTTGTACCATGTGTGATTTATATTTATCTAAGTTCAAATCCTCCAATTCATTTAACAGATCTAACGGGTATACCATTTTATCGCATGAACTTGCTAATGTTAAGCCCACGTCACTAATGTTGAACAAAATTTGTGAATCCTGTGTAAAATATTTGCCACCTCTTTCACGTTAAAAACATTAATTTAATTAAATAAAACTTTTAAATTTTGACCGACCTTAAGCCCAAAAGAGTACAAAAAATGATGAGAAAAACAATTATAAAAGATATGTGCCCACTTGGTTAGTCACCCCAAAATGACTTGATTGTTGTTGATACCAAAATATATACAAAAACAATGGAATTCTAGAAGACAAAAAGTAATACATAAACTACCAGAAGGGGCAGAAAATGACTTTTATCATCAAATCATACATTTGACAATAAGTCACACCAAATATTCTCTGAATATTCCCTAAATATTTCTCTAATATTCTGTTATAAAAAATAATGATCACTGTGAAAAAAGGAGCATAAAGTAAGAAAAAAATTATATTGTACTATTCTTCTTCAAAAAAACAATATATGATTAAAGAGCAAAAGCTTCCATTACAGTAGATTAGTTAAGATTTTCAATTGGTAAATCACTTATTTTCTTGTGTATTTTTACTCATTTTTTCACACACACGACATGCCCGTCAAGACCTCATCCATCTCATGCTTCTCGATTTTTTATACCATCAATTGTATAAATCATAAAATCACTTCTTTTGTGAATTTCAATTTTTTTCCTTCTTTCCTTTCCTTCCCTAACCCTTCCCACAAATACCCGTAAGAGTCAACCACTCTTATTTCTCATGGAACATGTCATTAAAATTAACTTGATTTACGATGATCAATTCAGAGTTGGAGGAATTAGTCGGTAAAAAAAACAAAAACCAAAACCCCCCCCCCCCCAAAAAAAAAAAGCCAGAAAACCAAGAGCAGTAGTCTTGGACAAAGCGTGATTGAGTGAGGTAGCAATGGAAATCCGTTGTGTCCTGTTACCAGAACATTCCTAAGGAGTGTTAATGAGTGGTGTGTGGTCATGCTTACGTGAGAATGAGGATTCGTACGCGTGCTATCTAAGCATATTAAAACTGGAACAATTTTCCACAACACAATCATACCAATTTTCATTTTTCTTCCACCATACCACTGCAACAACAACAACAACAACAACCTTAGAGCTGGATATTGCTTTCACTCTTCTTAGCATATCTCATCCATAAACCAACAATCAATCATCATCTATCTATCATTAAAATCCGATAAAGATTACGATACCGACTTCACTATCATATAAAAAAAAATAACTTAAATAAATTATAATTTTTTGATGTGTATATTATAACTTGTAAAGAGAACGATCGATTCAAAAATCTTATGATGAATCATGAAAATTACAATTTTTAAAAGTGAAGTTGCAATTTATAAATAAGAAGTTGAGAAAACTCATGATCGATCATAAATTTCCTCGGAGAGTTATAATTTTACCTTTAAAATGTGTATCTTAATCATTAAAAGTGGTAACTTTCGAAAAGGTATTGAAATTTTTCTATGTTAATCATAAATAATGTGTGTAAAAAAATTGAGTCCATAAATGTTTTAAGCTTTACAAAAAGGTCTAATAAAAATACAACTCCAATAAAAAAAAAAATTAAGGCCTCACTTTAAGGAATGCCCTACAATTTATAGGTATATAGTAATAGTTCAAATAAAAAACTTAAATCTATGCCCAAACAAAAGTTTTACGTTAAGTCGATTGAACCTATTAATTCAGCCGTAAAATTATAAAGCTCTAAAATTTATTTTTTTAAGAAAAAAAATTAACTTTAAAATTAAAACTACTAATAAATCTAATATTAACCCCCAAAAAAGTGAAGTTTAAACTAATTATCATAATTTTGCAATCAATATTTCTCTCTTTTACCATCAAATTCAAATATGAGAACAAAAGTTTGAATATAAAAATTAATTAATATTTTTATATTTAAAAACATTAAAAATAATTTTATTATTAATATTAAAAATAAAACGGTCTCATTTATTGTTCCCCTTTTAAACCCCAAAATGTGTCGGCCGTCCCCATCTCTCTTATCTTAGAATTACCCATCTCCCCCTCTGTCTCTCTTCAGTGGCATTGTTCGGTATCCATCACAATGATATTGATTACCAAACAAACTTATGAGTCACAATTCATAAAAATAGTTATCGCTCAAATAAGTTCAAGTTACAACTCGGGAAAAAATAAAATAGATTTTACACGTTAAGACTGTCTAACATTACAGAGTCGGGTTGGCGATAAACAACTATTATACTTTATTTGATCGAATCGGAACTTTCAATATAATACCAAAAAATAACTGTTTCGATACAATAATTTTTCCCTCTCTATAAGTGGGTTTGTTCCAGCCATTTCTTTGTACCAAAAAATGGCAATGAAAAACACTTGTAGAAGGTCTCTGATCCATTGTGAGATGTCAATGGAATCCTCATCATACGATAATTGAGAGAAAAATTCCTTTATTGATTATATAGACATGACACCATTGTCTCTTTTTTACCTCACAAAAAAAAAAAAAAAATCCTTGCTGATTGTGGAAGCATTCCCAGTGTATACATGTCGATACATCAGATTTTTCAAAACAATATATGAAAAAAAAAATGTATAAGTACAAGAGAATACATAATTTTTTTGAATTATACATAGAAAAAAAAACCATATAAAATTACGAGAACAAATAAATTGAACTGCTAGTAATTAATAATTCAAAATCAGCACGAGTAAACAGTTCGTTCAATTATCAAATAAGCAGATCTCGAGCCGAATTTTTGCTAAATAACTGAGTCTAGTCCGGATGGTGTCATTTTTGGCTCGTAAAAACATTTTTCATATGCAATTTTATGTAGAGAAAACAAGAAATGCTTAATCTTAAACATGGATATAAATTGAAGATTAAGCTCGAGCTCAACTTGTCTAATCAAAAGAGCAAAGCCCGAGTTTAGAAAGAAAATGTTATATACATATTTTTAATATGTTTTTATGTAATATTAGAAATAATTATTAGGAAGTTATTTTAGTAAGTGGGTTAATGATAGAGTATTTTGTGATTAGTTTCTTAAGTTGTTAGTAAGATAGTGGAGTTATAGGTTAATGATAGAGTATTTTGGAAATTTTAAAGATTAGGTTGTTTTCGAATGGAGCCATTAGAAATTTCCACCTCCCTCGAAGTGGATTTTCTTTCCTCAATTATATTTTTTGTTTATTTTCTAATTACTAAAAGTATACACATAACAATTAGTATTGGAAAAATCCTTCAAGAAGAAAAATTCAAAACCAATGATGCTAAGGCTCGGTTAGCAACACACTATGACGAGGGAGATGTGCAGTACTTGCGGTGCCAACCAGTGGTGATCACATGTGACTTGTTCAAGAAAGAGTTGCAAGAACATGAGTTGCTTATGTGGGAATCCTTTAAGGAATTGTTACATTTGATGAATGAAAAGTATTTTGTGGGTAGTTTCATAGGTAGTTTATTAAGATAGCGGAGTTGTGAGTTAAGTTAATTATTAAAATAGTTTGATTATCTTGTGTTTAAAGATCTTTCTATCAATGAAATAGATATGTTGAATAATTTGATAAACTTTATTGAGAAGTTTTGGAGATTAAGTTCTTCTTGGATTGATTCATCGGAAGTTTCCACAACCCTTGAAATGAGTTTTCTTCTCTCAATTCTATTTTTTTGTTTATTTTATAATTTCTAAAAAAGTGCACGTAACAAAAAATTAATGAATCAAACTTGAACAATGTATGTCTGACATTCGTCACAATCCCAATTTGATCCTATACAAAATGCATCATTGTCGCCACTTTGTTTCTCACCCCCTCCCCCTGTCTTTGTGGGATAAACCGATAAAGGAGAACGTTCAGAAATCACTCCGATAAGTTCTTACTGGTAGGATCATAAGACTCCTACGGGAATGAATCTAACTATGTTAACACAGTTGTCAGTCACCGGTCTCTAATATGAACTATAATATTCAAACCTCTAACATTAGAGTGAGAAGTTCGACAAGTACCCTATTCTACCACCCTCACTCGGTGCTTGTCAACATGCAACTTGCATAAACATTATGATTATCTCCTACTGTTTCATAATTTGTAGTGTCTATAATAATGACTAGTTCATTGGGACATGTTGGCTTTTGACAAGATAACATTTAATGCCAGTTAGAAGTGCAATGTGTTGGCCTGTCATCTTCAAAAAAAAGTTCCAACTACTCCATAGATCTCCATGAAACCCATTATATTTACGCAAACTGATCATTAGGAATCACCTAAATGGTTCTGTGAATTAGACTGTGTAATTGGCAGTTGAGAAATATGGCATTCAATCTAGAAAGGGTAAAATTAAAAGTGTATATATTTCGTGAAATAGCAAGAATAATAGAATAGTAAGAATAGAGAGAACTAATTATAAAAGAATCGACTTAAGTAATTTGAATATGTTTACCGAAGATCAAGCACTACATCAATAAGGAGCAATGACTCGAAGCAATGTAACACCAAAGTAGGACTTGGTACGAAAAATTAATTTTCAGTATCACATCAAAAATGATCTTAATCATCGATTTGATTTAAGTTATTCGTACCTATTAACCCTCAAAACAACAGAAAATAAGGGGAAGCGATAAAATCAAGACGCTTTAACACGTGTTATGCTCCCATTGAACAAAAAAATAGAGTATCAAATGGTAACTTTTCGATACCCAAAACACCTAATTATACAATGAATTAAGAGGGAGGGGGGGGGGGGGGCAACACACCTAGCTAGGAAAACTTTAATAGCTAAGCCCATCGTTTGGATAAGGAGAGATATGCATGTAAGTTCTGGAATTTTTCCTTTGACAAGAGCATTTACCCGAATTCCTGCATTTAATATATGCATGTAAATATATTTATATATATATAGAGAGAGAGAGAGCGAGAGGGGGGGGGGGGCTGCTTACACAACAGAACTGACTAGTTGCAGGCTTGTACCCTTCTGATAGGGTTAATGCTTGCATGTGCAGCCTACCAATACCTACCTTGTACCACGCACTGATTGCTTTGTGCTTCATTTATTTTTGTATGTCTCAAAAGCCTATATGAAGAATGACAAAGTAATGGCCAATAGAACTGCGTTTATAAGCAAATCCATGTATTCAGTTTTCACTTATCCTCAAGCTATGAAGTCATAGCCTTAATGGAGAATATGGAAGTGATCATACAAAGATTGTGAACAGCTACTGTATGGGTTGCTATTGTGACCTAACCATCGTGAGTTTTAATGATGGAAATAGTATTTTTGCTTGCACTATAAGATTATATATTTGACTATCTCAAAAACTTGTACGAACAAAAGTCTCGTGTATTGTATTTTATGCTTGTTATTATTTGTATGAACCTCATGATTTCCTTTCTTGTTAATATAACAATTTCGTATATAAATTGTTTGAAGCTTCAATGGTATATATGCTTCGATTAGTGACCAAATCAATCTATACATGAGAGATGGGGAATCGGTCTTCTAGCCTGGAAAAAAAAAAAAGCCTTTTTGGACATTCTTGAAATCTACGCACACGAAAAAGTTCAACTTTCGCCGGAGAAGAAGATTTTCTATGAATATTAAAAGTTGCACTAACGAGGCGCTTTTATTTTTGGCATAGCTTGTATTATCTTCAATAGTGGGTGTATAGCTTAGGCCCTAGCAAACCCATTACCACTTATAAACACGACACGCGGTGCAGAAGATAAATCAGTAAATTCGTCGGACCCGCTTAATAAATAAGTCATACAAGCCAAATGAACATGATATATATAAGACAAACTCATGTATACACAATTATGAATAAGTTAGGCATGAATCGAGTAAATTTTGATATGACACTATTCGGATATAATACAAAAATGACAAGGTAAAATTTATTAACAGCTTTATATATAGATAGCCATTTTTCGTAATTCAAGGCTTTTACCAAAAAAGGTTAATAGTCATCGACCAGCCCAACTTTTTCATGGAAATTAAAGTTTCTAGACATCACTGTCGAGGGGTGAATGGAAGCATTAGTCACTATCTAGGATCAAGAAGTGCTGCACCATCCAGTCCTATACTTTTCACAGATGATATTCTTCTTTTTCTTTAGTGGGTGAGAGAGGAGATTCCCATTGTCCTTTGATATGTGATGAAAAATTCAGTTCTAGCCAAGAATACCTAAAGCACCTTTAAGCAAAGCTCACATCATTTTCATTGTGACCTGAATATTTCTATGTTCATCAACCAGTGGGAAGTGTTTCAGTTAAGTAGATTGTGATAGGAAGGGTTTCTAATCAAGGAAATATCGTTTCGAAATGATCGAAAATGCCAAAATATTTCCGTTTTCAAGGAAATTGAAATGAATCAGTGATTTAATCGAAATTTCAATGTTTCGAGATGTTTCAAAATATTTCAGAATGTTTCGAATTGTTTCTACCAATAAATGTTTTTGTTAATGTTTATATATTTATCTATTTGTTTTACATCGATTAGACTGGAAAAACTGACTATTGTCATGTACTATAAATCAACCTCCTTATGTATATGGTAAAACACACCAAAGTAATATACATTTAATATTCGATTTCTATTCTTGTCTTTCACATGGTATCAGAGCCTAAGCTCTTGAGTCCTTCTGGTAAAAAATAGTATGCTCTATGGTTGTCCTACGAGGGATCCTCCACATCAGAACTCGAGACTCTTCTCTTTCAGGTTGTCTTCTTCTAGTCATTCTCAAGCACCATTCCAGCCATCTCTGGCGCCATTTTGGAGGCCGGCACCACTTCGGCAATCTTTGACGCCATTTCGATCGTCCTATGTCAACTTTTCGATCACCTTTGGCCATCCTCTAGAGAAGTTCCAACCTGCCACGACCATCCTCTGATGATCTTTCGGTCATCCTCTGACAATGTTCTGACTTGTGTCGGCCATCCTCCGGCTATCTTCCAACGACATTTCGGTAGCCCTCCGAAGATGTTCCAATCACCTGCTAGCTGTCTTCCGACACCTTTCCCGATTGTCCTTCGACAACATTTTGGATTTCTGGCTATTCGACGACGACATTCTGATCGCATTTTGAAGTGGTCCAAAATGTTTAAATATATTTAAACTAATGTTGAAAATAAATTTTAAAATTTTGTATCCGTTTTTATTATGTTTTCAAAATATTTTCGAAATGTTTTCAATTTTTTAGGTGATTAAAACAATATTTTGATCTTTGTTTCTAATTTGACAATCTAACTTGATGATCTGGCTGAGAATATCAAAAAAGTCAACATTGTGAATAAGTTCAAGGTACTTTTAAATGCTAATCCCACTCAAACATAAGCGACACTCCGATTAGGGTTTTACATTTCAGAATTCAACCCCGAATTTTGGTTCGAATTCAAAAATTTAACATAGACAATACTAGAATTGAAGGATTTGAGTTGAACTCTAGTTCAACTTAAACTTTAAATTAAAATTTTTATAAGTTTGGCTAAATAGAATTAACCTTTCAACCCACCCATCTCACTCGAGTTATAACGACCAAACCCATGTACCTTTGTCACTACCAACGTTGCGAGGTGTTAATAAAGTACACCGTTTCAATTCAAAAAATTTAAAAAAAAAAAAAACGTTGCAAGGTGTTAACATAAGTTTGCTTAATTATTTCTAATCAGTTACTACAACTGAATTATCTAGAGATCTATAATTATAATTCATTTTGTTGGTTCAATATTGAAAATTATTTTTTAGTACCAAAACCATAACTTATGTACTAAACCTAATACCATTCCTATCTAGGTGACAATCATTAAGCAGGTTTGTATCGTATTTTAACGGATTTATACAAGTTTATTCAACAAATTCACGACTCATTTATTAAATAGATGCACATTTTAAAATTAGATATGACTCATTTATTAAATGGATTATCCTAAATAACCCATGTCACCTATTAAATAAATGAATCATTTAGGATTGATTCGGGTTCTAACGGGTCTATGCATATTAAATTCATTCAAACAGGTAAATTTTATGTTAATTTGTGTTGGATAATCGGACCGTGCTGAATTTTTTATGGGTGACATTCCTATCCGACCCGAGAAGTCAAAAGGTAATTAAGGTTGATAACGTGCCAATAATT
This sequence comes from Ilex asprella, assembly GCA_023539305.1. Taxonomy (NCBI): domain Eukaryota; kingdom Viridiplantae; phylum Streptophyta; class Magnoliopsida; order Aquifoliales; family Aquifoliaceae; genus Ilex; species Ilex asprella. The sequence goes on along the minus strand of CM042198.1, from coordinate 18,704,848 downwards.
AGGAGAGATGAGAGGTGGAAAGCTGAAAGGCACAACTGAGAAAAAAGACAAGACAAGAGATATGAGAGTGAAAGTTACAGAGTACAAGGATGAAAATCAACTAACAAATAATAATTGAGGGAGTTGTAGGATAGCGAGTGGGTGGGGCCCCACCAATATGATATCAGAAATTTGCATGTGTAGGCCATCTTATCGTGGGGAGCATAAATTTAAAGACCAATTCTTCCCACACGGAGTGCGTGCCACGCGTCAATTTCCTAACTCTTTTTCATAAAAAAATATTATATATCTCAAATTTGTAATTCAAATGTACATCTCAAATCAAGGAGACCGTTGGATAAGTAGGTGTCACCAACTTTTTTAAATGAAACTCATTGATCCAATAATCTCCTTAATTTTGGATACAAATTTAGATTACAAATTTGAGATACGTAACAGAACTTTTTCATAAATTCACAAATGACAATTATCACCACCGTTCTTTTTAGCCAAATATATATATATATATATATATA
>CM042198.1:18690284-18703933 GCA_023539305.1 Ilex asprella | reverse complement strand
ATATATATATATATATATATATACTAATTGTTATAAATATATCAAAACTTTAATAAATATTAACAATTAAAAGGTCAAGATTCATATTTTATTAAAGCACCCATCTTTTTAAAAAGAAAAAAAGATGCTAAAATAATAAAATGAACTTGAAAAGTAAACAATGTTGATGTTTGAATGGAGGATCTCCGGTTGATATTTGATACATTGATCATTGATGGAAAAGAATTCGTAGAATTTGTATCAATTGTGGTCTGAAAAAATAGAGAATATAAAGAGATCCAATTCGTTGAAAATTAATTCTTAGAATTTGTAGTGTCTATAAAGTGATTCAACCTTAATTGATTCATGTCACTTAGAAATTTAGTCCCCATCAAAAACTTAAATTGATTATTATTATGCTAGTTATTGAATCGGGAATTAAATAGATTTAGCAATAATAATCAAAGGCATATTTGACAATAAAAAAAAATTCACTTCGTTGTTTTTTATTAATAGTTATAGTATAAAGACATTAGTCATAACCCGTACCTGAATGCACGATAAAATATAAAATTCTAGCTCCAAAAAAATCGATCCCACTATATTAAATTTTTTTAACATGTGTATACTATTGTATATGAATAATGTTTGAAATAAAAATTATATTAACTATAAATTAATTAAATATTAAATAATTAAACATATTATAGAAATGAGTGATGTCATATTTTTAATGAGAGAATATATAAATGATTAAACATGTGATAAAAATGAGTGATGCGACTTGACGTTTGAGTCTGATTGAGGGATGATGGGTAAGATAAGTGATTGGTGATAGTTTTGAGGAAGAAAATATGACTTGAATAAAATTCAAAGTACAGGCTTATTTTATTATATAGATATCACCACCATAAATATTCTAAACATTTTATAAATTTAAATTAAGGAACTATAGAAATGGAAAAATTTATCCATGATTATAGTGTTCAATCTTTTAAAACCCGATGATCTATATTATTTATCATCTCATTTTTGTTAGTACTCTAATTTAACTAAATGCAACTTTCTAAATCTTTAAAAGTTGTTCAGTGATTGAATCTAACCTTTAATAATTCAAAGGTCTCAGGTTCAATTTTTTTTCACATCCCCTAAGAGTCAGTCACTCTTGTTTCTTAGAGATATGCTCTAATCCAGCTCAAGTCACAATAATAGTTGTTGAGCTGGAGGGAAAAACCTGGACACCTATAGCCAAAAAAAAATACAACTTTCCAATTTTGACTAAGTTTAACTTCATACTCAAATATTGCATTCGCAAATGAAATATATATTTTTCTTATTTTTTCATGTGAAATTTCATTCTCGATTACAGTAATACAAATTATTTGTCACCTCTATCATGTTGAAATACTGGTAATCGAAAGGAGAGTTCTACGAAAAAAAATTCAATATGCAAATTTATTTATTTATTTATTTTTGGTCAGACCATCTAATATTCGAAAGTCATTTTTGGCTCCGACTAATCCGGATTCGAACCGGGTGGGACCACCAAGCGTTAGATCAGTTGGTGAGCGACTATTCTAACTTAACCAAAGTCTCGAGTTCGAGTCTTGAGAATACAACTGCATTTGGTAGGGAGAGATGATTCACCTCCAAATTCGACCACATGAATTATTATTTTTCATTGTGTTTTATCGAGAGACATATTTTATTGTAAACAATAAGTTATTATATCTTTTTTAATATCCCATTCAAAATTAATCTCAATCTAACTCCACCACTCTGACATTACTATGTCAGTGTATTGAGGTACTTACTTTCTCATTGATGGAGTACTACTATGTCTTCTATAGATATTTTTAAACCACCTAAATTGATACTTTCTTATTGATATAGTAAGGGCACTAATGAAAGACAGTTCCTTTGACTACATAGCAATGAACAAGATGGACTACAAGGATTAGCAAAATGAAAGTTGTGGAATGGCAAAGCTAGCGTCAAGTAGCCAAAGAATACACACTAAAAAGAGTTGTTCCACCGGAGCCATTAACTCCTATCTCAGTGCTCTGCAAAAATATATTTTCTGGACAGAGATTTGGAATCCCATTGGCTCTCTCTCTCTCTCTCTCTCTCTGAGAGTGAAAATACATAAAATAAATAAAAAGGAAGAGGGAGAAAGAGAACATTGAAGGGAAGACATTGCTAATTACCATCCAACTTCATCCCCACCTTTCTAATGAATATTTAGAGATATAATAAAATGCAATCATATAACAGTCATACCGAATTTGGGATATGGAATTGTTGAAAACTACAGTTACAAAAGCACAATCATTTTAAATAGAATAAGAGAATCAGTTGGTTTACCAAAAATAAATAAAAAAAGCACTTGTTCTTTCGCTTTTTATCTTCTAACATTTTTAAGTACTTTCTCTTCTTCTTTTTCCCTAAAATTTTTTAAGTATTTTTTAAACTAGCATTTGTTTTGGTATGTATATACATCTCTCCCCTCTTCAAGGCCTAATCACATGTATAATACCATACATATGCATGTATATAAGTATATTATTTATAGACTTACTGGGGAAAAACATATTATTTATAGACCAAGTTTCATGTAAATCATTTGTACTGTAAAGTAATCAAATATGTTTTTACTTTTATGAAGAAATTAATGTTTTGCTAAAAAAATCTTTTAAAAAAAAGTGTTACCAAAAGGTATATTAATCTCTACAAAATTCATTTGACCTGACCTCAGCTGAGCTTTTTTCTGCAAGCATATGGCTCTCACATTTTTTTATAGTTTTGTTCTTGAGATCATAGAGAAGCATAAATGCACCCACTGAAGCCCAGGATATCCTATTATATATAATGGAAAAGTGACATGTGCACCACCAAGAAGTTTGAAAGACATTTGAATCTAATTTTACATCAGTCTATGTAAAGGCATTTTAGAAAAGTTGATGCTATGCAATCAATACCACAGATATTTTGTAACAATTTTTCAAGCTTACACATAAGCTTCTTCATTTATGCTTGCTTTTGTGTTTGTGTTTGTGTTTGTGTTTGTTTTTGTGTCTATATGTATCTACGTGTTGTGTGTGTGCTTGTGTGTGTTTGCATTTGTTTTTGTGTCTATATGTATCTGCGTGTTGTGTGTGTGCTTGTGTGTGAGACAAAAAGAGACAGCCCTATTGAAATCCATTCTTGGTCTTAAACTAAACGTGATGCTCAAGAAAAGCTTCCCATATATCATTGAAAAAAAAAAAAGGAAGACAATAATAAGAAGAGCTTTCAACAAGGTTCCCCAATCTAACCAAGCCAGTAAATTTGAAGAATAACATCTGACATTCTGGGTAGTATGCATATCATATCTTTGTTACTTCTTAGAAAGATGAAACAATAAATCTCACAACTCATCCAGAAATACAAGTGTTTAATTTAAATTTTTGTTTTTAGGAATTTTTTGTACAATTTCAAGATGGGATCTTATGCTCACATCCACGAACCCTTCTCCGTGATGTTGTATTTCCCTCTGCTAAAATTCATTCCACCATCTCTATGTTTTTAGTCTACTCTCAATCAATATTCATCACCACTAACTTTGAATTTTTGTGAACAGTTGCATTATGCATTTCACCTGGTACTGTATTTCTACAAAGTCACTGTAGACCTCTAATCTAGAGAAACAGTACAAGGTTATATCAAAAGAAAATAGAACAACTTTTTCTTTTGTCACAGTGAACTACGCGTCTACATAAAAACTGAGATAGGAAAAACGACGAATTGTAAATGAAAATGTTTTTTTTTTACATATAAATAAAATAGTGTAAGGGGAAAAAAAGAACAAAATGCATAAACAAACAAAAAAAAAATAGTACCAAAAGCCCAAGAATTAGTAGAGATGCATAGAAAGTGAAGGATGCCTTCGGAAAAAGACCATATATAGATATAAAATAGCTAAGATGGTTGAAGTGACCTGTGGGGAGCACTATCACTGCATATATATTAATTATGAAGTACACAACAATTCACTCCTTTCCTATTTCGAATGCATACAGCATACATGTATAGCATATACATTACAAATGCTAACAAAAAAATGTCTATGATCCCTAAATCCTAGGGTACTGCTATATTTGGTTTTCTGGTAGTCCAACTTGTTTCATGAATCATTATGCAGATACTTAGTGTCCAAACAGTTGGTTTTCAAGCACGTCAGTGACTTGGGGAAGTCTTCTAAAATGATTATGCTCAGTGGCATGTTTCTCATTCCCCACTTCTGGTTGGATGTAAGATGCATAACGATCCATGCACCCTTGGTCACTGTAACAAGATTCAAAAGAAATTTATAGGAAGAGCAAGCATCAAATGATGAGAGAGAGAGAAACTGAGGATGCCGATCAGATGAAGGGAAGAGGAAACTCAGAAAGAGATGAGTATAAAATATGGATTAGGAGTTAGTGTTAGAGTATTTTAAGAGAAAGGTGGGAACCCACCACAGAGGCTAGGCTTACATCAGAGTGCCTTCGAGATCCTCGTCTCCGTGGCCATGTTTATATATTTGTTTTGTCCCGTTCACTTTGAGAAGCCAAGAGCAACATCTTCAACTTCTATCCCTCCCTCCAGTCACTACCAACAGTCCAACACCACAAAAAGCACCAACATTGGTTCAACTTGGTCACACCCCTCTGCTGTGTAGTGCCAAAACCAGAAAATAGAGATACCGATTCCATGGCAGCTGTGGCAAATATATCGGAGCCCCATGACAGGGCTTATCTTCCTTATTCGGTACAGCCAAATTCACAGTCCCTTCAAGTTACCTCATACCCCATAACTTTAAAGGTCTCTCTCTCTCTATCTCTCTCTATCTCACACATACACACACACACAAACCGAGCAAGAAAGAAAGAAGCCAAGTGATTTTTCCGTATAAACATATGTAGTATAGTAACATAAACAGAGAACTTTCAAAGTTTGTACAGGTATTGCAAATTTCATATAATATGTTATCATTTTGTAATAATTAAGTGTAGTATATTGTGCTGATTTTGTATTTCATTGCAGTTTGAAGAGGTAGTTTACAAAGTCAGATTTGAGCAGAAAGGAATATGCTGTGGAGAAACACTGGAAACTAGAGAGAAGACCATACTAAATGGAGTGACAGGCATGGTGTGCCCCGGGGAGATACTAGCGATGCTAGGACCATCAGGCAGTGGAAAGACCACCCTCCTTACAGCCCTTGGAGGCCGCCTTATGGGTAAATTATCAGGAAAGATCACCTACAACGGCCAGCTTTTTTCAGGGCCCATTAAACGTCAAACAGGATTTGTTGCCCAAGATGATGTTCTATACCCTCATCTCACTGTAACTGAAACCCTCATATTCACTGCACTACTGAGGCTTCCCAAAAGCCTGACCAGGGATGAGAAAGTTCACCAAGTGGAGAGTGTGATCACAGAGTTAGGGCTAACACAGTGCCAGAACAATATGATAGGTGGCCCCCTATTCAGAGGAATCTCAGGTGGAGAGAAGAAAAGGGTAAGCATAGGTCAGGAAATGCTAATCAACCCAAGCTTACTGTTGCTAGATGAACCCACCTCAGGTTTGGACTCAACCACAGCTCAGCGGATTCTGACCATTATTAAAAGGCTGGCAAGTGGGGGTAGAAGTGTGGTCACCACTATTCACCAGCCCTCAAGCCGACTCTACCACATGTTTGATAAGGTGGTCTTGCTCTCCGAGGGCTCCCCAATATACTTTGGTCCTGCATCAACTGCCTTGGAATACTTCTCTTCAATAGGTTTTTCCACATCCCTCATCGTCAATCCTGCAGACCTCTTGCTTGATCTTGCTAATGGTAATTAGAAATTCCCTACTTTTCCCAAGTTTTCCTAGCCGAAATTTGGGTTTGATTTTACATTTTCATTATGCTGAGCTAGAGGGGTCATAGGAAGGGAAGGGAAGCTGTCTATTATTCATCATTTCTTCCATCTATTTTTCGTTTTTTCATTCACACGAATTGGGATGTCATTAGGCCAACTTAAAGTGGTGGTTATTATTCTAGCTTTGTACAAAAGCAGTATAAAGTGGCCCCACCTCCCAGATTGCCACACATTCAGTTCGGTGGACTAAAGGAAAGTGAGGGTCATCTTCACCGTCCATTGAGAGCTACTCTTAAGATGAAAATCATAAGTGACAACCACACTAACAGACTTCGTACTTCAATTAGTCTCATATACTGTAGAGGCAACAATATTTTCAATTATCATCTTTGTTATTCCAAAAATAACAAGAAAATGATGTTTAAATATGAAGATCATGAAAAATTAAAAATTGCAGGAATTGGACCTGATTCTAAGCAGACAACAGAGCAAGGTGAAAACCCAGAGCAAGAGCCGAAGTATGTTAGGGAACTTCTCGTCTCTGCTTATGATAAGCACATTTCTACAAGGCTGAAAGTTGAGCTGTGCAGTTCCGATGTCAATAATTACAATTACGCAAAAAATGCTTCCACAAGTAAGAATCCTTTCTTATCCCTCTCAGTCTTACCTAGCAAGACAACAGCAAGCTCAGCATCAAATGACCATCTCTTCTGGCTAAGTTATGGCTACTCACAACTATCTTTTGATATGTTGAAATGGTCCAGGGCGTAACGTGAAGTCAGAACAATGGTGCACAAGTTGGTGGCAACAGTTCAAGGTGCTGCTTCTAAGAGGGCTAAGGGAGCGGCGGTTTGAAGCCTTCAACAGGCTAAGAATCTTCCAAGTGATAAGTGTCGCTGTCCTTGGCGGACTCCTATGGTGGCATACCCCAACATCCCACATTGAAGATCGCGTAAGGATTTTACTGAACATTCACCCTATAGAAAAATGCTAACATTACTCCTGCTAAACTAATGATTTATAACTTTCATGGCATTGTAATTTTGCATATTACTTCAATGTCATTCCACTTCGAAATTTCCTACATGCCACGACACGATATCTATGATTTTCCCTATGGAATACTTCTGACAAATAGACAAATTCCAGAGCAAGAAAATGAACTCACAGAAGATCAATTTCTGATATAAATAGCACAGGAATTGCTCCACTATCAAAGTTAAGACCAGGATTCTCATGGATACTAAGATTTGCTTCTTGTGTGCAGATCGCCATGCTTTTCTTCTTCTCCGTGTTCTGGGGCTTCTACCCACTTTACAATGCTGTGTTCACTTTTCCCCAAGAAAGAAGAATGCTAATAAAGGAACGATCTTCTGGAATGTACCACCTCTCCTCTTATTTTCTAGCTAGAACATTTGGAGACCTGCCACTGGAGCTTGCACTCCCAACTGCCTTCACCTTCATAATCTACTGGATGGGTGGACTAAAACCCAATGCTGTCACTTTCCTCCTTTCCCTTTTAGTTGTTCTGTACAGTGTCCTTGTCTCCCAAAGTCTTGGCTTAGCCATAGGGGCGATACTTATGGATGTAAAACAAGCCACTACTTTAGCCTCCGTTACAACCCTTGTGTTCCTCATTGCTGGAGGGTACTATATTCAACAAATCCCTCCTTTCATAGTCTGGTTAAAGTACTTGAGCTACAGTTACTATTGTTACAAGCTTCTCCTTGGGGTTCAGTACAATGTGGATGACTACTACGAGTGCTCAAAAGGAATCTATTGCCGGGTTGCAGATTTTCCTGCCATTAAGTCAGTAGGACTAAACAACTTGTGGATAGATGTGGCCATCATGGCACTGATGTTGGTGGGCTATCGGCTCATTGCTTATATGGCATTGCAGCGGGTAATATAATGCAATTTTTATCAGAGGACCCAATTTGGCAAAGAAGCCGCTTTGAAAAGTTCTCTCTTTCTTTAACTAAGGAATAATGTTAGATATAGATGAGAATCGAGTTGACAATTTTGATCGCTTCCTTCTAAGAATCACATGTACTCCCTTTGGTGATGGTCAAATAATACTAATGAGGAAATGTAATTTTCTGGATAATGAATGAATATCCAATATGTTGAATAGATTAGATTTGTATTACGATACAAGCAGAGAACAGAAAACAATTGTCTCAGATTACATCAAAAAGCAAAAGGAAACAGACCTTGAAGCCCACCGTTATCTGCATAACTGGATTCTGGATCTGCATGGGGCAGTTTGAAACCCAAAATTCTTCAATAAGTGGGATCCTGCTGATGCATTGACAGCAAATGAGAGACTCCTCAGAAAACTAAACATTTCAGGTAATACGTGATAGTGCAAGCCACAAAAGCAGCCAAAGAGAGCAGAAAAGGGTTCCATAAGTCATTTTTTACTTTTGTAATTTGCATCATATTTGAAAATTCATGTTTCTGTAATCGGAATATCTGAAACAGAAAAATTGGACCAAAAACACAAGCTGCGGTACGAATAAACATTTTGATAAATAATAAGCTATAGCAATATAATTTGCAAGGGAAACTCATCTTTCCTTTATGATGTAATAGAAAATGAGAGTATAAATCTGATACCATAATTCTGGTAGGTAAGTTTATCTGATTCACAATGTTTCTAAAAAAACCACAGCAAGCTTTTGGGAGGTGGAGCTCCACGTGTGTACAACTAATGGGTGGAGGCCCATGAAAACAACTAGAAATGACACCCAAAGTCCATGTCATTTCCTCTTAGCATTGGCGCTGACCAAGAAATGACTTTCCCTTTCTTGAAATCATAGAACAAGACAATTTGCATACAATATTGTCCTTTTCATCTTTATAGGGTTGTGGTTTTCCAATGACTGCAAAAGGATATAGCAGCTTCATTAGGCCATTGCTTTGTATGATTGAACCTAAACAAACCAAGTCACTCAAGGTTGCCGAATCACAAGAGCCCATTGATTGGCACATGCTGATCTAACTAATATGAAATCCTATTTTTTTTCTTGCTTATTCTTCTTAAACAAGTCCCAAACCAAACAATTTCCATCTATATATTAATGAATCAAGGCCACTTTTTGTCACAAAAAGAGTTCTTTTTTTTTTCTTTTTGCCAACATAGTACCTCGATAGTCATTGTATTCCAAGCCATAATGTTTTCCCACTTCCGGTTTCCACCATATTTCATGTTCGAGTTCTTCTCTTCATTTCATTGTGCTTCTCCAGGGGGTGGAAGGGTTATACTTCCCCGATTCTTTCTTTTTTCTTATGACATGATAATCAAATTTGGATTCTTAGATTTTTCGAACAAAATATCACTCTGCCTTTGAGTTCGGATTGGAATTTTGATTCAAGTGAAGGAAGAGTAAGTCTATTTATTTTAGGTTCAAAGACTAGTAGTTCTAGTCGTCGACTCAGTTCTTTCAAATTGTTTCTCATTATCAAGAAAAGGTAACGAAGATAAAATTAGAGCTTGTTTTATAGTAGTAATTAATTGTTGTTGCCAACTCTATACAAAAGACCCATAAAAACAAAACAGATATTTATTTATGGGGAGCCAAGTACACAGAAAACCCTCATCTTGTATTTCTTATCAAAAGTATTAAGAATTTCTTATGCAAGCTCAAGGAGGAATGACTTCACGGCTGTACATAACTATTATGATATATGGCTATTCGATGAGTTTCACTAGTCAGATGAGGAAAATACATTGTATTCATCTATGGAATCAGGAATTGTATTGTATGGATGAACACCTTACTCAAAGTTCTAGATAGGCAAAAATGCAGACTGGATTCAAAGTATTCAAACGTCTTCCAAAAAAAAGCAAATGTGCCAACAATCATGATAGCAAATAAGCTACCAAGAGCCATGGTAGAAAATGGTCTGATGCAAGAAAGATTTATAAGAATATCCTTTAAATCGAAGATAAAGAATTTAAAAGAGGATAAAATTATAGCAACTTTATGGGGGTGCATAAAGTATTAAGAATTAGAAATATTATAGAAAGAAAAAAAACAAAGGAACTCTCTTCCACTCCCAATATGGCTTATCCATCTTGAGCCTCAAGAATGAGAAACCTAAAAAATTCGTCCACTCAAATATTCTCTTCAATAAACCTGTCACCGTGCCATAGCCTTATAGCACAAACAGATCATAAGGGCCATGTTTAGAGTTCATTGATTGATTATATATCCAATTTCACAGTAATAGTGATACCTACAATGGGTAATGCCTTTATCTAATTAAAACCTCGTTTTGTCTCTTTTCCAAATCATTCCATCCCCTTAAAGGGGAAGGAGCAATAAGAATTCTTCTAAGAATAGAGATAATGAAACCAATGAGACCCAATTCATAATAGCTGATCTAATGAAGTTCCTATGATCTTGCATGTCGAAGTCCAAGGAGCACACTAAATCATCACAATAATTTTCATCATTAAGTGCTCAAATGATTTTTCTTGTCGAGTTTGAATTCGTATCCTCGAGCATATTTAACATAAAAATGTTCATCATTCTAAATGACGGCCAACATTCTCTCCTATCAAATAACCAACTTCAGGAGCAACATTTGAAACTTACCAATGAGATACAGATGATAACGAGCCAAAAAAAATATAAGCCATCTCAAAAAAACAAAATAACATGTACTGGGCCATTTATCAAACAGACGAAATGCAGTACAAAGTGCGAAGCTTTAGAAAAAAAAAACTGGACAAAGTTTACTCTTCATCTTCCTCTTATGCTCGCATTGTGTGCACATACAAACACACCTGCACACGAACTGGCAGACTAACCAAAGACCTGCACGATATAGGCCATGTTGGAGCTCAATTTAACACACTGCAGTCCTGTTATAAAACAAGAAATACTTCGGAAAAGCATAATAACCGACATATAATGGAGAGAGAGAGAACTCACATGGCGAATTTGACTACAGATCGTACCGAACCGCAAGTCGAGCCAGGTGAGGCGGTAGAAAAAGGTCAGCCCGAGCTCATTAGGAATTTAAGAATTACATGATTTAAATTTGAAGGATTTTTCACTAAAGGATATATTATCAGATTTGAAGGATTTTTAATATATAATTTTTTTTGTCAAATTATTCGATATCTGAAAGTCACTTTAAATTCTGATTAATCCGTATTCAAGTCGGGTAGGACCACAAGAGCAGTAAAGCTCTCTCTACCAAACCTAACTGCGTTCTCAAGATTCGAATTCGAGACCTTAATTAAGTTAGAACAGTCCATCACTAACTGAACTAAAACTCGGTAGTTTAAATATATGAATGAACATTGACAGTACGTGTTCGGGGGTATACACATTAGGAGTTCTAGATATAACATTTCTAAGGGAAAATTTCATCTACACTCTCCTCTAAATAGGTTTATCTTCAATGACACCCTTGTCTTTTCTAAAATTTCACTGTACTACCTTCTAGTTAATATATCTTCTTCACCTAGACTCCTACCGTAACCACCCGTTACTGACCATCAGAAAATTGATAATATCATACCAATTTTTTTATTAAATGTCAATTTTATCCTTCTTATTCTCCATGAAACCCTTGTCTCTCCCCTCTCTCTATCTCATGCCTCAACAACCCAATCACCTAACTACAAAAGCGTGGCAATGAACCCAAGCCACTGGTCCTAACATGAATCGATGAAAAATAATGTAAAAAATTTACATCAAAAATAAAAAATCTAGTGTTATGAATTGGTGACACCATAAAAAAAAATTTAGATGACACCGTACGCTTAAACATAATATAAGAAAAAAAAAATAAACTATTTTTTTTAAAAAAATAACAGTGACATTGTACACTTAAACATAATACAAGGAAAAAATTTAAATTAATTTTTATAAAGAAAAAATTCAAAATATTTTTTTAAAAAAAAAAATTTAAAAACGGTGACATCGTACACTTAGACATAGTACAAGAGAAAAAATCAAAAAAAAAAAATTTATATGTGAACTCTACAAAATAAGGTATTCGTGTCATTTTTCTTGTTTGTACCATTGATAGATTTATACCAACAAATAATACCACCTGGTAGGTGATATTCATTAAAGTCGTGTACAAGGGATAAAAGTTACTATATAAACCAGGTCAGTATTATAACCCGAAAAATAGTATTGCACATAAAATGCCAACCAAATAAGGTAATAAGTGAGCCCCAAGTACCATTTACTCTATCCCACTTCCTAATACCTCATATGTCCAACCATTTACTCTATCCAAGTTTCTAATACCTCATATATCGAACAAACAAATATGTTCATATTTACAGAAAATAAGAATATGTATTTATATATAATTTAATAAAAAATAATTTGTGAATATGTAAATCTTTATAAAATTCATGGGTAAAATGATAAAACGTGCGTTACCGTCACGTCTATTAACCAACCAATACTAACAGGGGGTTAGTGAAATTTGAAAAAAGACAGGTAGTGTTGTAAAAATAGACCTATTTAGAGAGGTGCATACGAAATTTTTCTTATTTTAGATTATGAATAATTTATATCCGAACGTACGGTACAATTAAGGATAGCAGTGGGCCGAAACCGGGGGTAAGGGGTGTTATGGGTGTAGTCCCATCCCCATACTTGCTTAAAAAAATTACATCTATCACTAGTCCACTCACGTTAATGGGTATAGTTTTCATATTCATCTCAGTCCCCACGAGCATATTTATAATCCCCACCCCGCCCCTATCTCATGCCTTCACCTCTGCCCCTACTCCCGTCTACCTTACCCGTCCACACCCAAGCCCAAGTCTAAACTAATATAATCTCAAATTCTAAATAAATATAGCATTCTAAATGATACAACATAATTATAAAAATGTCATAATACAATTAAAAATTTGTCATTTGTAACATAATATAATTAAAACCTTGACTATAACATAATTCAATATAATTTATATCTATACTACTTATAAATGTCAACATCTGTGAAAGATTTTTAATTTCTTATTTTATCTCTAATTATTATACTAAAGTCAAATATACTCACTTATATACTTTCATTTACATACAATTATTATATATATGTAATTATCAATTTAAATTTCACGATCAAATATATATTATATTTCATTTTTTGTATGAAATAATATAATAATATTATAAGCGATCTAATCAATCTATTTAACAAAAGAAAAATTAATAATTCTATAATATAATTAGATAGTCAAATGACTAAAAAGATTGAAGAGATAACTTATTTTATCCCTAATTATTATACTGAAGTCAAATATACCCACTTATATACTTTCATTTACATACAATTATTATATACAAGTAATTGCCAATTTAAATTCCACAATCAAATATGTATTATATTTTATTTTTTGTATGAAAGAATATAATAATATTATAAGCGATCTAATCAATCTATTTAACAAAACAAAATTTAATAATATAATTAGATAGACAAATGACTAAAAGAATTGAAGAAATACCTAAATAAATGGCATATTATTTATTCAAAGACTTATAGAATAAATGAATAATTATATTATATTATACTACTTATAAATGTCAGTATCTGTAAAAAAACTTTTGATTTTCTATTTTATCACTAATTATTATACTAAAGTCAATTATACCCACTTATATACTTTCGTTTAATTTTTATTTTTTACTTTTATTTGACTTTTAACTTATTTTGAACTCTTTTATAAGGACTTAAAAATTCTTTTAAACTCATTTATTAATAGTATAGTGACACACAATTTTATATATATATATATAT
>CM042198.1:18674183-18689884 GCA_023539305.1 Ilex asprella | reverse complement strand
AAGTATAAGAAAGAGAAAGATATATATATATATGAAAATATAAAGTCTTATATATGTTAAATTATTATATACATGTAATTACCAATTTAAATTCCACTATCAAATATATATTATATAAGCGATCTAATCAATTTATTTAACAAACAAAAAGTTAATAATTCTATAATATAATTAGATAGCCAAATGACTAAAAGGAGTGAAGAGATACATAAATAAATGATATATTAGTTATTTAAAGACTTATAAAATAAATGAATAATTAAATTTAATAATAATTAAAATACGAATTAATTATTCGGCACACAATTTATTCTTTAATTTAATTACTCATATAATTCATGTTTTTTATAAAAAAAAATATTTGAATTTATTTACATGCAACGCACGTTGTGCATTACTAGAATAATTAAAAGTTTGTCTCCCTTGTAAATTCAACACAATATCATACGACACAACATAATATAACATAACAAAATTCAACATGATAAAATATAAAAACACAAATATCTATACTTTTACAAATCAAAACTATGAAAAAAAATAAAAAATAAAATAATTTCTAAAAAATAAAATCATTTAATAATATGTACATTTGTATTTATAGTAGTATGTATATATATACAAAATAATAATACTAATAACGGTTAAGGCGGGACGGGGCGGGGACAAATGTCAGTCCATTCCTACTTTTATTTTCAAGTTTATACGGGTATCTCTGTATATATTTACCGTTCAATACGTATAGTTCATTCTCAGTCCAAACGAGACAGATTTAGGCAAATACTTATTTTTACCCGATTCACTGCCATCCTTAGGTATTATATGATATGAATGATTTTGAGAGGGATATTAGCAGTTATTAGATGAGCATATGAGAGACTATCAGAAAAACTTATTAAAATCTATCATGTTTTATATAAGCAATGTTATATATCTTAAATTTGTATTCTAAATGTTTATCTCAAATTAATGAGAATTATTAAATCAATAGGTATCAATTAAAAAAATTGATAGAATTCACTAATTCAATAATTTTCATTGATTTGAGATATACATTTTAGATAAAAAAATATTAGTCGTTATATTATAGATTATAGATGTAAGGATCGTAGGTGATTAAGGAATAAATTTTAGGGGATTTAAATATAATTTTCCCTTCAATTTATTGAATTTTACAACAAGGTTTATTTATACTTTTGGCAAGGACAGCGAAGAAAGAAATCGAGTAAATCAACAGCTATGGACGAAGATGAAGGTGGGATGAGACTGAGCAAGAGGTTCTCAGACAAGGGAGGAGAGGTTGATTACAAGACCAAAGCAGGCACCGCATGGTCCCACAATTACCTGAACCAGAAGCCATGGCACCCTCTCTCTTACCCCAACCAGCGCCGCAAGTGGATCGCCGAGCAGACCCACGCCCAGAAGGAACATCGCGCCCAAGAAGTTGCCCGCGAGGTTCGATTCAAACTCATTCTTGGCGTTTGATTGTTCTTTCTCTTCAATTCAAGAATTTTGTTAGACCCATTTCAAGAATTTTGCTTTACGCAATAATTGATTCTATACTTTGGGGTTTCTGAGGCTTTACCTAAAATGATTGATTCTTTCTTCTTCTTGCATATGCTTTCGCATCACAGTTTTTGAAATTTGTCTTCTTCACAATTATTCTGTATGGTGTGATCTCTCAGTTTTCTTCTAACTGTTGCTATCTGTATGTCATTGTGGGTTTCTGTAGTATGCTAGAGAATATGCTAACATTTTCTTTTCCGAAATCTTTTTTTATTTTTATTTTTGGGGTGCTTCCGAGGTCTTCTTCTAGCTCTTAGTATATCTATGTCATTGTGGGCTTCTGTAATATGCTTAATGTAAATAGGATCTAGTGGATTCTCTTCTTCCTTGCTTTCGCTTTTGATTTTACTTACCCAAATTATTGATTATGGGTTTCTTCTTTCTTTCCCCAGCAGTTTCCTTGTCTAACTTTTTCACTCCTATCTTTTTGTCATCGGTTTTGCAGTATGCTCAGGAACAAGAATTTTTCCGCCAGACTTCCCTTGTCTCCAAGAAGGAGAAAGAAAAGGTGATTATATGCACCACATTAATTGTAATTTATGAATATATGTATTCACATACATACATGGACAAATGGGGATGTAGTACATATTGCTTGTCTGCTTATTACCCTAGATATTTCATAACTGGATGGAGATAATGGAAGCTTTTAGCTTTAGTAAGACACATACATTCATGTGCATACTGAATAGACTCTGGGAGTAATTTTTTAACTTAATGATATGGGACTTGATGTTCAGATGGAAATGATGAAAGCAGTTAGCTTCATGTATGTTCGGCCACCAGGGTATAATGCAGAAAGTGCTAAAGCTGCAGAGGTTGCTGATGAGAGGAAAAGTGAGGAGCAGGGCAATCCCTCCCAAGACCCACCCACAGAGGGGGTCTCCAATGCTATGTACTAATATGTATTCACTGTAGTTGTTTGTTCATTTTATGTGATTTTTGCACTGCTGCCTATGTCACTTGAATTATCATTTTTTAGGTCAGTAGAAGCTATGCGTGGTAGAGATCAACCTGGTAAAGAGCAAAAGAAACCAAGGCCAAAAGATGTTTTTGGTCGCGCTTTACCGACAGAAGAACAATTTGAAATCCTTAAAAATGCTCCAAGGTGTGTCTAAATGCTGTTAATTGCATTCTTTATTATTTACAAAATGAAAAAAATGTTCCTTATATTACCAATTGACTTTGTAGAATATTCAATTTGTGTATTTTGCTATGGTGGCTTTACTTGTTATATGCTAGACCCTAAAAAAATAGTTTAGACATTCATGATATCTCATGCTGAAAGACTAATTGTTGACCGTATAATAAGCAAATAGGGTTTGTATACCCAAACTAGATGATTAAGAAAGTGAGAACTGAGAAGTCCTAATTAGATTCTCCATGCTCTTTGCCATAAGCAATCAGTTGGTGGGTTGAGCTTGAAGACCACTTCTAGCTAATCTCAGTGTCATGCATAATTAGCAGAATTTCTGTTCTGTTCCTACATTAAGAACCGTTCTGCTTTGTACATGTGCTTATTAGAAGCTGTAAAGAGATACATTTTTTGTTCACTCTATTGACAAACCATGATCCAGTTCAAATAAATTAGACCATGCAAATTTGTGGATTCTGGATACTAATTACTGGTTTTAAGATCTCTACTACATTTTTTTTTCCAGTTTTTTGTTGGGTTCCCATGAGGTCTTGGAAATACTTGTGCTTCTCTAATAACTGCAATGGGACCAATTGTCTCTAATAACTGCAATGGGACCAATTGTGGGTCCTCTTCTCTGTAGGAGTTAAAAGTATGATTTTTACCATGGTGACCTCCATTGGTGCTGTATCTATTTCAAGAATACTTTTGATGTTGTATTGAGCACTCATCTTCATATAGTTCTAACGGGAATATTTTCTCCCCAGGCTAGAGACAGGTGTTGCTGCTAGGTCAAAACCATTTGCTGTTGAAATACGCAATGTTAAATGTGTAAGATGTGGGAACTATGGCCACCAAAGTGGTGATCGTGAATGCCCCTTAAAGGATGTAATAATGCCTAATGAAGAAAGTCGATTGAAAAGAGATGATCCCTTAACAGCTATCCTGGCTCAGACAGAAAGTAGCGAGGTAAATGTTGTTTTCTTCTTGTTGTGTAGGGAGTTTGTTGGAGTGATTTGCTCGATCTTGACAATAGCAGATCTCATCTGAACATGTGGTCTGGCTGTGCAGTATGTGTTGTACTGCATATAATTTAACTTCTTCTTGCTAAAATAGGTCAGGAGGACGGTTATTTGACTGCCTCATATGGCAAGGGTTAACCCGCATGGGGTAAAACTGTAAGCATTAAGGGTGTGTTTGGATACTCAGAAAGGATTGGATAGGATATCAAGTTTATATCCATTCCCATCCATTCTTAACCCACCTCTCACTTGCATTGGTTTGGATATAAAGACATATCATGTCCTACCCGGTGTTAAGTAATTTTTCATTTTTGTAGGCCCCATGGATATGAGTAATGGCAAAAATATTATTTAAATTATTTTGACTATTCTATCCCTTAGACCCAAAAGCAGGGGGTCTTCTTCATCCAAAAGCAGGCTGTCTTCTTCTTCGAGTTCCTCTTTTCTCAACTGAAGAAAGGAGAGAAAATGATCTGAAAGTATAAAAAGCTCTCAGACCCTTTTCTCTCCTATCTTCAATTCACAGGTGAGCAAAAATCAATTCTTTTATCTCCTATCTTTTTCTCGGCTCTGTCTCACTCTCACCTCATCTCTCTCTCTTGCATGGCTATTGAAGAACAACCTGAGGAAAAAAACAAATTCCACTTAGGTGTTGTTTATTTATTTATTTTTTTTTGCAAATTAGGGATTAATTCAAAAATAAGTTGCACTGAATTTTTTACCACCAGTGCTCAACCCCACCCCGTTGTCGTAATAGTACTCCAATCAAGCAAAGAGAGAGAGACTTAGATGCTTAACTTCCATCGTCTTCTTTGTCACCTTCACAAAGCTCCCAACCTAGATGCCGAAGAATGCCTTCACAGAGCTCTCAACCCAGATGCCAAAGAAAGAGAGTGGAACATTACACAAGAAAGAAGAGGGATAAATATGTCATTAGCCATAGAAAACCTATTGGCTGGGATTGAATCCCAGGGTAGGGGTGGGTTAATTTTAACCCATGTAAGAAGGTTAAATTCTACTGTAGCAGCCGGGTCAAAGTTTGACCCAGAATTTATATCCTTTCTCAATTTTGGCTTCCCAAACAAAGGATATGTGGGACCCATTGCATTATTAACCTATCCTTATAGTAGTTAACCCACCTTATACCACTATCCAAACATACCTTAAGCCTTGAGTTGTAAACTACTTATTTTTATTGAATATTGAACTATAGGAAAAATAGTTAGTGTTTGCCAGTTAGTTCCAACACATGAATGGAAAAGCACATGCAAATGTGAGTATGGATAGATAAGTGACGCAAAGGTTACTTACATCATTTAGCAGTGTGTTAAAGTTGTGTACTTGGCTAGCAATGTTTTGTCAGCTGGGTCATTTTAAAACACTTGATGGGGAATGGTTCCAGAGGTAAATTATCATGCTAATGTAGATTTTTTTTTTTACCAGAAAACTAGAAGGATGGAAAAACCCTGAAGATTGATAATTGTGGAAGTTGTAGAGCTTGTTCCCAATATTTCATCTAGTTTGCTTTGCGTTGCAAGTGTCTACTGCATTATTGAGATTGTGTGTAATTAAATAATTTCTTAAAGCCATCAGATTCCTGAGCAACTGTTGCTTCCTATATTTCTAGGTAATGGATTTATAGTCTTCAAGACAAGAAGATTAAGTGTTCTCTGATTAATTGCTTAATTAGGATGACCTGGCATTCCCACTCGTAGCAGAAGGAATCAGAGTGTCCCTGAAATCTGGGTGGACCATGTGTGAAGAAATTTAGAATTAATATGCTGTGGAATTCGGTCCCAGTTTGTATCCTTTTTTGTTTTTTTGAGCTGTTCGACAAGAATTGGAGGGTAGCAATAAGTTTGGGACATAAATTAGCAGGAGTCTTTGGTGCTTGGGGGAGTTAATTTTCATTTCCTCGTGGTATATTTTTGGACAATGCAGTTGATCTAAACCTTTTTTCTAATAGATAAAGTATCACTAAAAAGCACCATTGGGATGCAACCCATGCACATAAATGTAAGCCAAAGTGACAAAAACAGCACAAATTATTACTAGAGGCAATGAATCTGATTCCATGGCCTCATGTTTATGAAGATTCTTTGGTTTCTTCCATGTTAGCCTGAATTTAGGACCATTTATTAGTATTGTCTGAGTATGTTGGTAAGGAAGTCATAGGATAGGAATTGAAATTAGAACGTACTATGAGGAAGAATTTGTTGTAGTTATTAATTGTGACGTTAGGTTGGATAACTTCTGTTGCTGGTGCTATTAAGCTACTCAGTTCTTTGTCTATATAGGAGTATGTAGTTTGTGTGAAAATAGAGATGTTATTCTTGATGACAACATCATAACCTACATGTATATCTGATGCTTTCTTGGGCACTTCTGCTTGTTTATGCCATTGAAAAAATTGCCCCTTTCCCCTTTATTTGTGGCTTGTAAGCTAAACGGGACCGGGAACAGTGTCCATTTGCTAATGGATCCTTATATAATCGGTGCAGAAGGCATGGTCCTGCATGTAGCTTGTTTCAACTACAATTCCTTAGTGCTTTATCTGATCTTCTGGCTTCTTCTGCAGCCTGTGAAGTGGGAGCTTAAACAAAAGCCCGGAATGAGTCCTCCCCGTGGTGGGTTTAAGGAAGATGATCCCAACCAGCAGATAGTAGCTGAGGAGATTTTTGATGAGTATGGAGGTACAGCATTTTCACTTTTAGGGAATATCTGTTTGTTTTTTGAAATTACTGTTTTATTTGGTGGATGTTTTCTCCTATCCAATGCAATAGGATTCCTTGGTGGGGAGAATATCCCTGGATTGTTGGCCAACTTCTCCTCGGACAAGCCCAAAAAGAAAGAGTCCATTAAGAGTAAGCGCAAAAGGCGGTCAGCACCAAGTAGTACTAAATTAAGAGATCACCAAGAGAATGGGTCATCTTCTGACGACGACGTCGAGAGGGGGAGGAGGAAGAGGAGCAGCTCGAAGAAGGAGAAAAATAAGAGAGACAAGCGAAAGCATTCTAGGTCAAGTTCATTGGAAATTTCAGAGTATGATAGGCATCACAAAAGAAGCAGCAGACACAGGCATCATTCTTCTTCAAGTTCATCCGAGTATTCAGACTCCAAAGCACGAAACAGAAGTAAACGCCGTCATCATCGGCGTCACCGGCATCATTCTGATTCCTCATCAGAATGAGATTATATAATATCTTAACAAATTGTATTATGGTCCAGGTTGAAAAAAAATGTACAAGCGTTTTGGTGGTCAGCCAGCCATCGGAATGAAGAAACTAGTTCAGAAGGGCTGTTTCTTTTTCTGACAATGTTTTTTCAATTTTGTATGTTTTTTCAATGCTATAATTTTATGTATGGTGAGAAATTATTTTATTATCAATGAATCGTATCACTAGAAAAAATTTATTTTACCGCATATGAATATAATATGTTAGTGTGCTGTTTTTGGTTTTGATCAGTTAAAATTTACCTATTTTGGACATTTGAAACATCTGTATTTATAACGAGTGGTTGATGCCCTAAAACAGATAACGTGAGCTCATTCATTATCAAGTGTAATCAAACTTTGACTTTTTATTCATTTAGACCAGTAGGCATTTGACACGTACCCAAAATACCGAGTTCTAAACCCTCCAGTAACCTCTATCAAAATCTCCTCGTTCCTGTCTCTTTCCCTTCACAGTCCCATTCTCAATTCTTTCTCTCTCTCTCTCTCTCTCTCTCTGGGGTTTTGCAATCGGAGAACTGAAAGAAGCGCCACCGCATCAGCACCGAGGGCCAGCAGCCCCAGTGCCATACTAAAGCCGGTTCCTGTTTCCCCTGCTCTCGGCAAGGTATGTGTATGTATATGTGGTTGTGGACCTAAGTTTTTGTGCATTGTTATTAGGGTTTTCTGCTATTCAGTGTGTAACATTTGCAGTTGATTTCGCATATTGGACTGAACTTTTTGTTTTTGGTCCTTTGGTTTTTACTGGAGTGAAGTTTTTGTGCATAGTGGACCGAAGTTTGTTTGAGCAAAATGTCTAACCAAAATATATTTAAATATTATATTATCTATTTTAATTAATTATTTTTTTAAATTCACTCAAATCACACTTATCTATTTTAACTAACTATTTTAACTAACTTTCAATAATGTAAATAAAAAATACCACGCAACCTGACACGTCTGTGCTATACTCGTGGGAGGCTTTCAGAATTGGGAGAGTGGAGTTTTCAGAACGGGTTTCGGGGGAGGTCGGGGATGTGGGTCTTTTTGTATACTCGTGGACGAACTTTGATTTAAAAGAATTAAGTTTGACCTTTATTTGCATCGGATTTAGTCAAAACGCTCGAGAAACTTGTGGAATCCGAGTGCCATAACCATAATATAAGGATATGAACTTGCATTTTCTCCTCTATACTATTATGGGCTGAACATTATGATTGCACTATATATATATAGTCTTGTATTTCTCTCTCTCTCATTTCTCTTCGGTGGGGTTTTTGATAAGTGGAGAAAAATATTTTTTGTTGAAAATTTTCAAAACAGCATGGGCAATTCAGCCAAGCATGAAACTAAGTTTGGCTGGGTTTAGATTTGAAATATCAAACTTATGACCAGGGTGGACGGGACTGATGATTATAGGGATGACAGTAGACCGGAGAAAATTTGAATGAATCCAATTTCCTAACGGTCCTTTGACATCCCTAAGCCTGAACAAACCAATCTATAACTCAAATTAGGCTTAGAGATGCCTAATAAACTGGACCAAACCCATCCAAGTCGTATCCCTACTAATATTCCCACTATACAAATAACAAACAGCCATTTTTTGGACAACATGGTTGTTTTCCACTTAGCTTTGCTCGAGCAAATAGAATGCATACCCTCGGCTTTAGCTGCCAGCAACTAGGCCCTTAGGAATATTCATTGTCAAGTAAGGCACACTCATTATAACTTATCAGTCATGTCAATTGTCTACCAAGTCTTCAATCAGTCAGTCAGTCCCCCATGCATTTTGCACGTCAAGTTAGGGACAACCACTACCAACATATTTAGAAATAAATATGTTTAACTACAAGCCAGAATACCATATAAACAAGATAAGACTCCAACTGATGGTGGTGGTGGTTCTCTTTGATGGATTACATGAAGAGCTGCGGCCTTTGATCCTCAATGCCCTCAGCTTCAGGATGAATTACTAACTCGACCCCTTGAGGTAATTCTCTTTTTAGCTCCAAAGCAAGCGTTTTCGATGCATTCGTCCACTTGGTTTCTTTGAACTCGGTCCACTCCCGGAGAAATGGTCCACGGCAATCAACAATAATCTTCTGGAGTGCAATAGCATTCTCTGTAAAGTACTTGGGAAGCTCAATATCAATGTTCCCAACAAACTCCACCACCTCAAGGCATTTGTGTAGACATTTAGTAGGCCTCCTAATATTTTCCCTTACCCTTCCTATTGATAGTAACTGCAGCAAGTAGATACATCGTTACAGTATGCACATCATGTTTCCTCACAAAAAAAGTCATCTATAAGAATTTATTTGCAACAACCGGAGACAAATAGTATGCAACACAGAAAACAAATAATGAAAAAAAGCCTATCCACTATTCCACAAGTTTTAAATAAGCCCACAAACTTTATTTTGTCTCAATCAACCATTGCGATTATCAAACATGACCCGAAGTGCACCCTTTGGTCCAAACATTTGTCTTGTGTATGCATCTCAAGACAAGCCTAGCACGGGTATGTGCCAAAAAAAGAAATAAAAATAAATTAAGACTCAAATTTCAATCAACTATGATTTTGACGGAATATTGGCAGCATTTCTGATGATTTTTCCTGTACATAACCCTCTAGGAACTTGGGAGATTCATACACAGACCTTTTTCCAACAACAAATCCCAAGGATATTGACAGAAGGTGCACAATGAGTTTGGACTAGAAATTTGAGGGCTAATTGAAACAGAAATATAAGGGCTCATTTCAAAAGGCACCCATACTTTTGGAGGGCAGGGGGCATAGATGTCAAACAAACCTGACCCCTATCAATCGTCGTAGAAGTTGTTCCTTGGAATGATAGTGGTTTTCAATAACCTCCCTCAACTATTAGACGAGTAATTGACCCCTTAAACTTCTATTAAAACAAACACCAATCAGGAGACATTTCTATATCGTAAAATAAATCACAGAGACATTTCCATAAACAAACTACAATGCAAAAATGCAAACAAAATAAGTAAATAGAAAAAATAACTTAAACGACAAAGTTGTAATTGACAACTTCAACAAAATCAAAAACGTTACAACTCAAACTAACCCATACAGTCAATCAGCCATCCAGAAGACAAAAATACATCACATGCATGGCTCATGACAAACTTTCTTTAATAGCTTCCATGAGCTGTTTTGTATAATGTTAGGCTCCATAATGATGTCGGTTAACCCTCATAACCATATCTGAATCGCAAAATGACCTGTTAACTTAAACTGGCAAAACAATTACCCAATCATTGAAAATCAAAATTGAATTCCATCTCCATATTATCTAGCTGTCTCCTTTTTAAGTAAGAAAACCATTTACCCAAACTCAAACTTTATCTTTTCTTTAGAACTTGAATGCTTCGAGGTAGAACAATGTTCTGTCCGAATTTGGGTCTTGTTTCTAAACCAATGTTCCTGTTCATAGCTCCCCTCGCTCTCGCGACCGTCTCTTTTACCTCTACCATGCCTATCCAATTGTCACATTAATACACAAAACCACTAAGATGTTTTGTCCAGAATTCAAAAAAAAATTGCCACAATGCTACTGGTGTAGAATGAAAGCTCTGAAGAGGTCCTAATGTAGAAGCCCTAACACTGGCACTGAAAACAACCTAGAAGATGACATTGACATTATTTCCGCTGCCTTCACTTGCTCCATAGGATGGTAGTTTCTAGACCTCCCACTCTTCTTTTTGTGATAAGTGGTGTATCTCCCTCTTGCACCACTCGACCTCTAACAAAAGAACACTGAGAGAACAATGTGAGGGTACACCATGTGAAGGCTTCTCTTGGTATTTGGAAAAATCCCAATGGTAGGAAAAGTGGTGGTGGTGGCAAGACTCTACCGATGCTAAGGTTAGAGAAAAAGTGAGGGGGGTAGCCAGTGTGAATGGAGAGCATTATTAAGAGGGAGGGCCACACTTACATCTTTATGGGTGATGATGCATAGAAGCAAGTACACCACCACCAGTTCATCGGCAAACTAGGCAAAAAATGTGTGCATCAGGGTATAAGGGTTTGGTTGATTATTGATGATGAATATGATTCCAACAAGATGAGAGAGGAAGAGAAATGAAATGGTGGACACCACTATAGAGAAGAAACTGGAGGTCGCTCTCCTCAACTCAAATAAAAACTCCAAAAGCCCAATCCTGTTAAAGTTTCTCTCCAAAATCCTCCCATTAATGTTGCTCTGTTTGCACTTTTAAGGAACTAAGGATCAAACATCAATTGTTATAACTAATAAATTTGCCACGAAAAAAGAATAAAAGTAAAAGTGAACAATTTTTTGAAGTGAGCCATTACACTGATTGGGTGTCTACTCACACATGGTGGTTAAATACGGACACGATGTCATTCTACGAATGTTTCAAACTGCACAATCTAATGTTGCAGAAACACACAACAGTTTAATTTTTTCTGATAATATTAAAAAAATTGTGCTGTTTGAAACGTGAAATTTATGGTTAATGTGTGGTTGGACATTGATGAATGATTGTTTAAAGGTTGGAACTTGTATCAGATAGAGAGTTTGGCAAGTGTGCCATTTTTGCATCCAAATATCTCCAACTCAGGCCAAATTTGGCGTCTAAAAGGCTTAGAAAATTTGACCCAACAGTCAATCGATGTCTAATTGATGGAGGGCAGTCCAACGACACAGAACCTAAATGTCGGCATAATTTTTCCAAAGATTGAAAAACTAACAAGATATGCCAAACACCAGGTACTATGAGAACTAATCATTTAATTGAAGAAATTCATGAGAATTATGTCCTAGCAATAAAGCGAGCATATAGGAAGGCTGCATGGCTGATCTCTCTCAAAAGGAGGATAAGAAAAAAAAAAAAGGCTCTAAAGAGACTTAATCAACACTAATCAAGTTTGCCAAAATCACAATAATTTTTCCAGGAAACAAATAATCAGATAAATAAAATAGTACAATTACCTGTAAATTTATGCAAGACAGGAGACCTCTCTATCAAAGGGAATATAAGCAAGAAGGCTTTGTGTTTCGCTCGCATACACTTTCAATGTTAAGTTCTTCAGATCAGTAAATTCTGGTAAATGTGGGAGAAAATAAATGTGTTGAAAGAGAAAACACATGATTAGCAACATAACTTGAATATCATGTTTAAAACTTAGGAAACACGGATACAGACACCGGATAAAACAAAGTTTTAAAATATAAGACACGGATACGACAAAAATAAGGCTATTAAAATAATCTATTATATTTTTTTAAATGATAATAGAGTTGTAATATATTAAAAAATATAGGATATATTATTATTAATAATAAGACCAAGAAAATATCATTTTTTTGATTAAAATTGAAATAGATCATATTACATATCCATCATTTTTATAAAAAAATATTATATCAATTAACATTCATAATATATAAGTTACATAACAAAAAAAAATATTAAAAAAAGTAAAAATTCACTTCATTTAATAGTCAAAAGTTTTTTTTTTAATAAAAAAATTTCTTGATCGTATCTTAGACGTATTATAGTCGTTTCCGACTGAATTCACTATTCATGACACTTTTAGCCGTGTCAAACACGTGTCTGACACTGTCACGACAGCCCTTTGGGAAGTATCTATGCTTCCTAGTTTAAAACAAACATATGCTTGCACACTTGTCCACATCAACAAGACAAAAATACATACTGACCGAACACAAATTCAAGAACAACGTAAGGCTTTCTAGCTGAGAAGAATAGCTTGAAATTGAGGAAACAACATAAGTTATAAGACTTGAACAATCCCCAACAGACACATCAACCAGCAATGGAGCATGCCTAATAAGAACTTGTGTTTTTTGGTAGATTGAAATACAAATAAGCGACACAAGCTTCGGAGCATCAATCTCAAGGCTTGCTAAATAATCGCACCGGGATATCTCTAGGAGCTTCAAGTGAAGGATAGGACCAACAACTCTTAGATTTATTAAATGTGGTGAGCCATACACAAACAACCCTTCAAGAAGTGGACAGTTGGAAAGGAAGTGCTCAACAACCTCTGCAGCAACAGTGACAAATTTCAAAGAGATGTGTGTTAGGAATCTAATGCTGGGCAAACCATAAGGGCTTCTGATGTGAGAATAAACCTTACGCGGGAAGTGATAAGGGTTAGCGCGACAAGGTAAATATCGATACCCAGCTCCTTTTAGGTCCAGTTCAAGTCTTTGAACTTTCTTTCCAAATGCAAAGCTGATCCACTCATCAATATCACAATTATCCCTAGAATCCATGTCAAAATTAACTTTGAATTCATTGATAAATGCACCCTCATGCTGTTGTAGAACTCGATTCACCCAACTAATGTATTTAGCCGTTTCGACCTCAACTAATGTGCGTTCCTTCCGGATGGCTAACAACTTCTTTGGAACAGAAAAGTTCAGATCCCTAGCATGCATCCACAGATATTTCCATCTCTTGGAGAGGACACAAGTACTTGCTACTTCCAAAACTGACAATAGATGCAGAATGGTAATCAGAATGTCGTCGGGCAGTTGACTAATCCGATCTTCCTCCAGGTAATTGTCTCCCTGTCACCCAAGTACGATTACATAAAGAGTCAGTATGATATTTGTGGGTTTTGTTGACATGGGTATCTGGACTTTGTTTTGTTCTTGCATGGAAAATTGGAAAAACTTAGCTATTTGACACAGAAAAATGTAAAAGATTAACCTTGTGTAATTTGCCATACAAATTTTCAAAGGAATTTTTGGCAAATGTGAACCTGGGATGCACAAGATCATTTTTTTTGTTGGCGGGGCCAATTAAAATATCTTCTCCATCAAGACGGTGCACAAGATTAACAAAACTCAACATCTGTTTGACAGTCAAAATCGAAAAACAAAGTCACCTCTACCAAATCATCAAATCACCTTTTGAAACTTTGCATGTGTAGAATGAGCGTCCACAGTTATGTCCATATCATCTAGTGTTGCAAAAGTCCTTCCTTTTGCCCTCTCTTTGAATTTTAAGTAATTTAATTAAGCTGCAACAAGGGAGCAAGCATTCTCAAAGGTGCAAAAATTTACAGGAACCAAGGAAAGGGTAGAAACAAAGCCACCAAAAGCACCACCGCTAAAACGATAAACAAGGACTCCCCAGTCCCATAATACACAAGTCGATCAAAAACAAATATAAATAAATAAAAGGAGCCAAAAAATCTCAGAAGTTGCAAACTTTGAAACCAAACCAAGGATGACATATTGAATCGAAAAGGCCTAAAGAGCAAATAATAAGATATAAGCAATAATATAGAAGATCCTTGACCAAACAGGGTAAGATCTGCGTTGTAACAAGGCTATAGCGCTCGAAAAATAAGAGTCGAATAAGTACATATGTCGCCAATGGTGGTAGCAATCGGCGGTGCCTGGGAAGCCTATAGATACGATCCTTCCCCCTTTTCCCCTAGTTTGGGGTCGTCACATCGATATATACTTAATCAGGGCCAGCCCCAGGGCATAGCCATTAATGAGACAATATTTGGTTTTAGCCATTAATCAAGAGACTGTCCAACGAAAACTCAAACTCTTATTTAAATTTGAGCAATAAAAGGTAAAAAATTTAATTTGGTATAGATCTCTTTAATATAAAATTTTAAATTTAAATGAAATAAACTCAAATTTAAAAGATGTAAGATATGACCTTTGAATTTTTAAAGGAATGTGAAATTTCACTATCAAAAATTTTTTGTACGAATTTGAGCAAAAAAAAATGAGTCTTCCTTCATTTGATGTAGATATGGGTATAGAACAGTGTTTTAAAACCCGGCCCAGACATCAACTCGGCAAAAAAACCGGATTATTGGGTTAATGGTTCAACCGTTGGATTATTAGTCGGATGGATAATATAATAAATAATTGTAAAATAATAATAAATAGGCTAAAAAATTATAATAAACCCAACAAAATCTCATTTCATAGCAACAAAGACACCACCATATATCTAAATTCAAGCTTCTAAAGCATCAACAACATCCTAATAAATCACAGATTCAATGTATAAAAAAGTCACGCATGAAAATATTCACAAATAAAAAATTAGATTCAATGTATAAAAATAAAAAACACGGATTCAATAAAAATAGCAGAGATGCAGAGTACGGTTGCTCTTAATTACAGATTCAATGTTTACAAATAAAAAATCTAATATAGTAGGAGAGAGAAATCGAGAAAGATAACGAGAGAGAGGAAGAGTAGTACCTGCTGTTGTCAATGGGAGTTGTTGTTGGCTACCACAGTGGAGATCTAAAGATTGAAGCAGCCTCTTCTTCGAAGCAGGAGTCCCTGAAGCAATGAAGCAGCAGTACCTGAAGCAGAGTCCCTTCACCCTTGAGCTTTTATTGCTTGCTTGCAGTCGCAGAATAGAGTCTCAGAGAGCGAGAGCGAGGAGTAAATATTGAATACAACGGTGATACCATGTCACAATTGATGACATGGTATCACCAACCAATAATAAAACCCTAAATGGGAAAGGTGAACCCCACTTGGACTTACATGGCAAGAGAGTGAGAAGTTATTTGCTTACATGGCAGGTTAGTTATTAATTTTTGTGGGATATATGTGCATATTTGTTTTAGTATTATTAGTTGGTGATACCACATCACCTTATCACGTGGTATCACCGTTGTAATGAATATTTTTTCGAGAGCGAGAGCGAGAGAGAGAGAATCAAAGGGAGGTGTCTAAGAGCTGTCTCT
>CM042198.1:18603646-18624183 GCA_023539305.1 Ilex asprella | reverse complement strand
CTCTCTCTCTCTCTGTGGTTTTGCAATCGGAGAACTGAAAGAAGCGACATGGCGTCAACTAGGGTTTTTGGGCGCAGTTGTAGGACTTTGATGGCGGCAGCAAAGAGCTCCGCCGCCGCCGCTTCCTCAGCACCGAAGGCGGGCGGCCCCAGCGGCATACTAAAGCCGGTTCCTGTTTCCCCAGCTCTCGGCAAGTTTCTTGGAGTTCCTGAAGTGTCTCGCTCCGATGCTGTGAAGAAAGTCTGGGAGTACATCAAAACCCGCAATCTGCAGGTATGTGTATGTGGTTGCGGACCTAAGTTTCTGTGCATTGTTATTAGGGTTTTCTGCTATTCTGTGTGTAACATTTGCAGTTGATTTCGCATAGTGGACTGATCTTTTTGTTTTAGGTCCTTAGGCTTTTACTGGAGTGAAGTTTTTGTGCATAGTGGAGTGAAGTTTGTTAGTTTCTTATCAGCATATAGGCTGTAGATGGTAATTTGATGTTTTTTCATAGATATCGTTATATAAGTACTTCTAAGGGTCATGCATGTTATTCATTATTTTTTTCCCCTTGGGAAGGGAGGAAGGTGGTGTGGGTTGGGGTTCTGCTAGAAATGGATTGTTTCAGCCCTTAATTTTCTGTTTAGGTTCTATCAAATTAAAATAGGACTGAAACATTTCTGGGAAAATGAATTCTTTTCTTACTTATGGAAGCTGGAACTAGCATCTTAGCATCAATATTTTAGTCTGCTTTCTATTACTTATGGGCTTACAATATTCAGAATTCACTTTGTTAGCTTTGTTGTTGGTGTTGCTGTTTGATATCGGTTGTTATGTTTTTCTGCTTTCTATTATTGCTTTAACTTGTTATAAGTTCTGTTGATTTCTGTTGCATTGGTTTTCATTTTTTAACCTATTAGTGGAATGAGAAATTCTAGCAAAAATAGAAATCCAGTGTCGTTTTGTTGAAATAGCATTGGAAAACACCAATTGGTAGATTCATCTTGAAATGTGAACTTATAAGTGGAATGTCTAAAGAAATGTGTTTTGTTTGGATTATGTGAACTTATTAGAAAAAAATGTGACAATGTGGAACATTTTGCCATAGGTTCAGAAAGGTTGATCTAGCAGTGGATTATGCCTATGTTCTTGAAGCTAACGTAGTGAATTGAAGATGTATATTTTTTTTCTTTGGCATGCATTGAGAAGGAAGCATTGGTTTATTGGTTATTATTCATCTTCTTTTTGTTGGAACTTCATGTATTTTTTACTTTTTAGAGGGGTTGTGTTTCGGTGTGGGTGGAATTAGTGTTATTAAAAGTGCACCTAGGTGGTCGCCTAGGTGCAAGGCAATGTCAGGCGAGCCCGTGTTGCCTCAAGTGTTCAAGGCGAAGCAAGCTTTTCCAAATTGACACTTGAGCGCCAAAGGCGAGTGTGATTTCTTTTTTTCTGGCTTGGTGATGAGTATGATTTCTAAGTCTGCAAGATTTGCGGAAGCATTGACAAAATGTCAAAATATTTAGTTGCTTGACTTGTATTTATTTTCAAATGTTAGGATTTGGGATATTATTGGTGTTTTTTTTAATTTAAATGTTTATGCTTTTGATTAGGGGTGTTCAAATTTTCAACTGGCCGCAAGTTCCTACCCTAGCCGACCCTACCCTACCCTAAAAATTGGCTAGCCGCAACAATCGGGTAGGAATGCGGAAGAGTTTTTGTTCTTCCGATTAAATCGGGTAGGAATGCGGAATAACCATCTATTTCCGCATTCCTACCCTACCCTACCCGCATTAATTTTGTATTTCATATTGTTTAAACTTAAATTAATTGTTATTATATTTGTGGAACAATTATGGTGGATTGATGTTCATACTTTCTTGTGTTTTATTATAATTGTTGTTATAGTTATTTTTTATTTTAATGTTATTGATTTATGGTATTGTTAAATTGGTGGATGTTATTTAATTAAATTATTAAAATAATCCAAAAGTTAATAGTTACAAAAATATTTATCCGCCTTCCTACCCGACTTCCTACCCGATTAATCGGGTAGGAAGGCGGGTAGGAATACTAAAGCTGTCGGGTAGGGTAGGCCAAGAAAAAACTCTTCCGCAAAGTTTCGGGTAGGAATGCGGAAGAACATATTTCCTACCCGTAGGGTAGGGTGAACACCCCTACTTTTGATTGTCATTAAGATTTGAGATATTATTGATGTTTATTTTAACTTAAATGTTTATGCTTTTGGTTGCATTTGAACATTTAGTATGTGAGAAGCTGGAACTTTAATATTTGATTGGTTTTCACATTGTTTGCTCTGCTATGGTGAAGCTCTCGCTTCGCCTGTCGCCTCTCACCTGGGCATCAGTAGATCTGAACTTCACTTTACGCCTTTAATAAAATTGGGTGAAAGGAAGAGTTTGGGGTTGTCAATCTTGAACTCATGTCCATATGCTCCATACGTTATTCAAAACTTGTGCTCTTACCCTTTTTCCAGGTTGCAATGTATTCTGATTTTGTCAAACCTTTCCTTGCTTCAAAAGATATGCTTGTTCTCTCGTGTCCTGACATTGCTGTGTTTCTTTGCAGAACCCAGCAAACAAGAAAGAGATCTTTTGTGATGAGAAATTGAAGACCATCTTTAATGGGAAGGATTGTGTTGGGTTTCTGGAGGTTGCAAGATTATTGTCTCAGCATTTTCAAAAGGCTGGCTGAACTTTGCTGGGGCTTTTGAAAAAACTTGTGATCTCATCTGGATGATTCTAGTGCACTTGAAATGTTCATTTTTTCTTTTCTTTCTGTCACCCCTTCCTTTTGGCCATCCATGATCGTGAATTTTGGTGCACAGTTCCAATGCTATGTTATCCAATGACAAGAACTATGTTGTGGGATTTTTAACATAGAGGTTTTCCAATTTGATAAGTTTTAGGCTTGTCAATGGAAACTATGGTCAATGAAGTAGCTGTGAAATTCTCTAGATTCCTTGTAGATTGATGGTTGTTTTCTTTACAGGGGGGATATGCATTCGAAATAGCTCCACGAGTGTGGTATGAATATAGACTATTAACAAAGATTGGAGTTGTCGTGTCATTTTTTAAAAGTAAGGGGACTCTAACTTAATGTCAGGGGAGGGGCATCAATGGTATTTTAAAAGAAAAAAAAGTTTTTTAAATTATTTTTGTACCATATTTAAATATTAAGTGATAAATTTAAGATAAAATATTATTAACAATTTGGAGGTTGTCTTTTTTAGCGATTACGTAAAAATATATTTAATATTTCAGATATTAAAATAAAATAATTGAAATATTAAGAATTAAAATGAGACAAATCAATCTTATACTTTAGATATCTCTGGTATAATTAACTCAATTTTTATTAAAATATATATATGGATTAATAGATACAGTTGTCAGATATATACAGATTATCTTGATCATATATCTTAGATTTTTAAAAGAACAATTCATAAGACCTACCTAATCTTTTTATAATTTTCTAAAATTAAAAATTTAGAAAATTTCAGATATCCCACCCACTACATTAAAATATAATATAGAGATGTGTTTTTGATTTTTCTGTCCTTCGTCTTATAATTAGTTAGCTTTGTTCTAATGACAATATGATCCCCACAATAAAGTTCCATATGATTTACTTTTGACCCTATAAATTCACACTTTTTTCTAGGAGTGTTCAAATTTTCGATTTGTCGCAAGTTCCTATCCTACCCAACCCTATCATATCCTAAAAATCGGCTAGTCGCAAAAATTAGGTAGAAATGCGGAAGAGTTTTTGTTCTTCCGATTAAATCGGGTAGGAATACAGAATAGCCATCTATTTTCGCATTCCTACCTAACCCTACCCGCATTAATTTTGTATTTCATATTGTTTAAACTTAAACTAATTGTTATTATATTTGTGGAACAATTATGGTGTATTGATGTTCATACTTTATTGTATTTTATTATAATTGTTGTTGTAGTTGTTTTTTATTTTAATGTTATTGATTCATTGTGTTGTTAAATTGGTGGATGTTATTTAATTAAATTGTTAAAATAATTCAAAAATTAATAATTATAAAAGTATTTTTCCGACTTCTTACCCGATTAATCGGGTAGGAAAACGGGTAGAAATATTAAAGTTGTCGTGTAGAATAGGTCAAAAAAAATTTCTTTTACAAAATATCGAATAAGAATACAAAAAAAAAACATATTTACTACCCTTTTTCCAATCGACCCCCCCTACCGTCTGATAATAGTAATAGCTTGAGAATTAAGTTTCGTAGTTGCCAAATAAAGAAAATAATTCATAGTCGACCAAACCATGCACGTGGTGTCGCACGCACTATGGATCTTTTGACGCGTCACATACGCGTTGCGGTAACGCATGGGACCGAATATATATCCAAAAGAAACCAATATATAATCCCACTCTCCATCCGATTAATTTTATCTCAAGATTGATTACTCCTGAATATCTGCTTCCAGCTTCTCAAGGTGACCCTGTAAGCCCCTCTTTCTATCTCTCTCTCTTTCTTGATTATGTTTCAATTCATTTACTTGGTATGATAGCATGTAGGTGGATAAAGATTAGTGATGACCTTATTGTTTCTCATTGTCTACAACCTTTGGATGTTTGTGTTGTTTAGAAATCATGGGATGAGCCAAGAATGTGTTTATTTCTATTTTGATTCTATGTTTTCTGCTGACTTGGTTATTGTAATTTGGGAAAGTTTTTCATGGGTGAAAACAGATGTTGATCTGGTTGCTTATTGTTGTGTATGGGTTTTTTTTTATTATTATTATGATTGTGTCAAGGTTTGGCTTTGTTTTTATGAGTTGGGAACGTGGGTTACTTAGCTCTCAAGTTTGTTAATCAGATCTGCCTGGTTTTTAGTCACGTTGAGGTTTTGGCTTGTATGGGTCTCCAAAGGATGTGAGTGTTTGCGGGTCTTGAAGTTCTGTTTTGTTTTATGATCCTGCATTTTTCTCCCAAGTTGCATACGTATCTCCACTTTTGAATTGGGTTTGATTGATGAACTTCTAGTATGTAAATAGATATAATTTATTTAGGATAAGAGCACTCTAACACAAACAGGCCGAGGTCAGACAACGCCCTACTAGATTGAAAAGGTTGGGGAGGACATATTGTTGACCCAACACATATGATTGATCTAAAGATGTTATATAATTGTGTTCATGTTGTTTTACGAGATTCTTTTGTCATTCTAGTTAGTTTCTGCGACCAGTTTGCTGCCATTTTACAGGCAGAACACTTGGAATTACTTGGTTTTGTTGTTCTATGTAACTGACTATTTATGTTATTAGGCTTGAATTTTTCCACTACCTGTTTATTTTTATTTAATCTTTACTCTTATTGATTTTAACGGTGTGTTTGATGTGATATATGAATATTTTCTTAGATACATAACTTGCTTTTCAAAACAACTAGATCAGAATTTTGCTACACATTGCAATTTGTTGTATCAAACAAACAATCTAAATGTGTCTCTGGGTTTGTTTTTGTTCTGTCTGAACTCTAGTCTAGTCTCATTGTTGCGCTTAATAAAGCAAGATTATCATATTCTACAGAAGGATCAGATCTTATTGGATTTCAACCAATTCACTTCTATTTGAGGCACCTCTCAGGATCGTGCCAAAAATTCAGATTTATGTTTTAGACTTTGCTTGTATCTTCAAGTTTTGTTTTGTTGAGGTGCATGCATGTTTAGTTGGGTTTCTTGGCTGAAACAAATTTTAAAAGTCTCTCACTTGGTCATGGAAAGAAGCTCTTCCCTGTTGCCTCTTTTTTTTCTGTCTTCTTCTCTTCCTTTTATGTATGCAGGTATGCATCTGCATACAGGTATAAGCTTCTTAACAAAAACACTTATTTCTCCTTTAGTTTGTCGAGATTAGGATGCCAGTTTATTTACCAAGTTGACGTGCTAGGAAGTTACCATAAATTAAAGTTGCCCGGATAACACATCATGTGGTTATCAGTAGAGTTGATCATGTATTGTGTTTATGTCAGCACACAGGGTGTGCTGGCAACTACCCAAATTTTTTTTTTTTGTTGTTGTGTTCTCAACAACTACCCAACCTGAACCTCACATGCTTTCAAGTGCTCAATTTTTT
Source organism: Ilex asprella (assembly GCA_023539305.1). Taxonomy (NCBI): domain Eukaryota; kingdom Viridiplantae; phylum Streptophyta; class Magnoliopsida; order Aquifoliales; family Aquifoliaceae; genus Ilex; species Ilex asprella. The sequence continues at coordinate 18,618,070 of CM042198.1, read as the reverse complement.
TTTAAAAAACATGCAAAACAAAGGAGAGTGAAAAATAATGTTTTGGTTTGGGTTTGAGATTGATGGCAGACCTGAACCTGTTTTGGTTTGGGTTTGAGATTGATGAGCAGACTTTTAGAGATGGTTGAATATGTGTTCTTATTCTGAAATTATTGGCCGAGTAGATTGATTCAAACATAATGTATGATGGGTTATTGGATCTTGATTATAGTTTTTGCATATCATTGTAAGCATTCCTGGGCTTAAAGGTGTTTTCACTTGCAGGAAACCTGCTCAATTTGCTTTGCCTTTGTGTTCATCTTACAGATTCATCGTTGATTCTTTGGTAGTATTACTTGATTTGTTGTGAAGAAACATGGGAGGTGGGAAGGACAAGCATGATGAATCAGCTGACAAAGGGCTGTTTTCAAGTCATGGTAATTATCCTCCTGGACAGTACCCTCCCCAAGGTTACCCACCAGCAGGATACCCTCAACAGGGGTACCCACCGCAGGGATACCCTCCCCAGGGATATCCCCCACAAGGCTATCCACCAGCAGGACAATACCCTGGTGCATACCCACCATCTGGTTATCCTGGTCCCTCTGCTCTACCACAGCAATCAGGTATGGTTGCTAAAATGGTTTACTATTGAGATTTTGTTGGCAAGCAACTACGTCATGATTACTCACGGGTTCTTGCTCCAAAATGTGTTTCATATGACATCTTTCCGTTAGAAGTAATTGAAAAAATGTATAGATAGAATTTCTCAAATTATAATAACTTGTTATTGATTTTAGAACATTTGGCCTTGGGATGTAGAATTGCATATACACCCATTTATCAAGATTCAAGATGACAAGGACTAGTCTAATTTACTGTATGTTCTGGATAAGAATGATAATGCGCCCTTTTAATGACCAGAAGACATGTTTGAGTTGGTAGAAATGTCATTGCTAATCCTGCTTATGAGTACTGGTAATTTGGGTTCATCTTGGTTTCACGTGAAATCCCTCTGCACAGGAGTTAAATGAACTTCATTTTGAAAATTGCCTTGGATAACTTTGATGAACCATGTATATAGAGAGCAGTGTTGGGACAGAGACATGGGGTTTGGTATTTTTGACATGTATGCGAGACTAGCGTTATAAATATGAATATTATTTACTTTTCTCTTTAATGTGTTCAAGTATGGTGAACAACTATACAGACTGAAAAAAAAAACATATGAGAGAAAGAAAACCCTTTATGATGGGCTTGCTTGAGGCCATGTATGCATGGTTTGTAAGACAATTGAAGATAGATACCTCTGCTAGTGTGTGTCCAAGTGTTTAGGCAAGTGAACACGCATATCTTGGTGTTTGTAAGCAAATGCCGGAAATTGTCAGTATGGAGAGATGTATCTAGTGGTCATATATTTAAGTGCTTTGGTTGTACGAGGATGGTGAAAATCCAAATATGTTTTATTGATGTTGTTATATGCTGAGTTCCTTGACATTCTGTTTTCAGGGCATGGACCTGGAATAGGAGCAATGCTTGCTGGGGGTGCTGCAGCCGCAGCAGCAGCTTATGGTGCCAACATGATGCGTGGTAGTTCCCACACGTCAATGCCATATGGAGGTTCCCACACGCCAATGCCATATGGAGGTTCCCACACGCCAATGCCATATGGAGGTTCCCACACGCCAATGCCATATGGAGGTGCCCATGGTGGTAACTACGGACATGGTGGTGGTAACTACGGACATGGTGGTGGTAACTATGGACATGGTCAAGGCAAGTTCAAGCATGGGAAGCAGGGGAAATTCGGCAAGCATAATAAGCATGGGATGTATGGAGGAAAGTTCAAGAAGTGGAAGTGATTTTATGCTTTACAGTCCTCTTACACACATATTCTGACTCTAGAGTTGCTTATCCTTGGTTCCGAAAATAAATCATACAGTTCAATCCCTGCACTGTTGATTGAATATATGTATGAGAATGGTTGATAAAATATATTCCTTTATGGCTTGTTTGACATGTTGTACATTAATCATTTGGGCTTTGTGGAGAGTTTGGTAACATGTTTAGATAAGAGAGAGGAGAGGAGTTGTTGATTTCCTGTTTCTCTTCCCCCCACCATTGTCAAGTGTTAAGTACTTCTTTTTCAGCTCTAGGATTGGTTTTGCCTGCTCATTGACTATTGAGTTCATGGTTCAAATGACTCGTAACTAATTTGATCCGATATATCATGATTTTCACTCGGCTCATTCGAGTTAATCTCGAGTCATTATCATTGAACTCGAGTTGCTAGTCATTATCATCGAATCTGCTTATATTGTTCTTGTGCCAACGTGATATGGTTTGAATTATTCGGCTTGTTTAACACACGGTATGGCTTGAATTCTTTGGCTTCTAAAACATTGTTTTTATCTATAATTTTATGCACATTTATCTGATAGTATTCTGCAAAATCCCCACCGATGTGTTTTGGTGTCTTTTAATTGATGGTTTGCAACTTTCAAAAATGAAGCGGCCTATGAGATTGTACCAAATAAGAAAACTTCGGTAATGTGATTGGTGGTGCAAGAAGAATATAGGATTAAGGTAAATTGGAATGTGGGTTTGTTTTTTTTTTTTTTTTTTTCTGGTGTGAAGAGGCTAGCCTTTAAATGATGCCGTCTGGTTATCAAAAGTCTAAATGTATTTGTTTTAGTGCTTTATTAGTGGGGATGACAGTGGACCGAAGAAAAATAGGAATTCATTCAAACCTATCTCATTTGGATCGGAGATGTATCATACGTATTGGATAGTAAACGTATATAAGAATATCCGTATAAACTCTTGCGGGGATGAACTGAAACTTATCACTATCCCGCCTTGAACTTATCCCTGTTAAATTTATATATATATTTATAACAAAAAAAAAAGTCTGCGGTAATAACTTTGAAGGCTTTTAAATTTTGAGCCATGAACTTTTATTAACTTATTTCTTTGTTTTTGGTTTTAATTGTATAATGTGATATAGATATATAATTTGTACTTTAATTGTTATGATTTTTTCTTAAAATTATAGAAATTAATTGGTATAAGAGAGAGAGGTGAAAGTAGAGGGATTATAATTTACCCGCGGGACAATGATGGAGATTAAAACTTACCTCGTTAATAATGGTGGATCGGAGATGAACGAATTTTTTTTAAACAAGTATAAGAGTGGAGACCATTCCCCAGTCCAATGTCATTCCTACTTACTAGACCTTGTACTTGTACCTATTTGGTCCAATTTGTATCTTCTCCTGCAATTTCACAATAGGGAGATGGGTAGGGCAATATTGTTAAAAGTGCATAAGGGCCTTCGGATTTAGTTCTATTGGAGCTGAGACACTGAGTCAAAAAGCTAGTCTTTAGTTACAGAAACAATTATATTTCTTGCTTAATTATGCTAGGAAAAATTACTAAAAAATGCTATATATTTTCTCTCAATTCTAATCACCTATCACATACTGGTAAAAACTCAATAATATATAGGGAGTTAAAATTTCTAAAGAACGATTTACCATTAACTGAAACTATATTAACTTAGTAATTCTTATTGTGCACAAGACACGAATCGCTTCAAAATTGAAATATTTCAACCAGTGCCGCTTCCATCTCCAGCGAGCACCCCCCTTCCAAAAAAAAATATGTTTGGATGATTTTGGGGTGAGGGTTTAGATTGGTGTTATCAAACCATTTCAAACATAACGGGTACTCATCTTTGAGTACATAAGGTTCATAAATGAATTCTGTCTATATCATATTTGGTAAGTAACAAATACACATATAGAACTCACAAATTTATCATCCTTATTACCATTAATTTATCATGTAAAATGACTATTTTGTCTATTGGCCAACCTAATCAACACATACGTTTGTTTAAGCAATTCACACTAAATTAAGGGTACAAAGATATTTTACCAATTGAATCCAATTTGGCCCCATAAAAAACCGCGCCTTGAACCCAATATTCATGGGTTTAAGCATCCGGGCCATGGGCCAGAACTACAATCTAGGGCTTCAAATTTGCATCTAAATATATAAGTTTTGTTGGTGTATTAGACTATTTTCCCTAAACTCATCAAACCAAATCCCGTTTTACGCATCTACCAAACAAGCCTCAATGTTTTTCTCAAATTATGACAATCCAAACATAATCTGATCAATTTTTAATTATTGTCATTTTTAAAACTTTATTCTCTCATTTCGATAGTTTTTAATATATTTTTTGAACTATCACTATTTTCAAAATTACGTATTTTAAATCTAAGCATTTCAATGCAAAAAAAAAGTGTGTATTCCTTCATTATATATTTACTCAATTTATTTCAATTATAACATTTGAGTAGGACTCACTATTTATAAGTTTGTCTCTCATTAAACGAACTAAAATTAAGTAAAATTAAAAAACCTATAATAAATATTTTTGGACACACAATTTTTATATTAAAAAGAATAAATTTAATATAAAAATAATTAAGTCGTCTCGTGTGATGTAAGAAATTCACAATATCTCCCCACCACATCCCTGAATTCCATTGCCACCGACTACCCTACTAACTTCATAATTATTTTTTTAAAATTATTAATGTACTAAACTTATGTTTTGAAAAAATTGACATATATAATTAAGTATCAATAGAGCCATAATTTGGAAAAATAAAAACCAACATAATTTACTTTCAAGTAAGAGTATAATCATACAGGAACTTTAATTTCCAATAAAAAAAATAGAGTACAAACACCAAGAAGCTTACATGTTCTTAGCTTCTAACTTCTCACTTTCTTCTCATGTTCTTACTAATGATGACCTCTGATCTGAAGTAAAACTCAAGGAAATTACTCAAGTGATAGGCAATAAATTTAGTCATGGAGCACAATGTGAATGAGTAAATAAAGTGACAGATGAAAAAGGATTTTTCTCAATATCTTATTCTTGAGGCACTGTTTCTCAGAGATATCTTTCTGATTCTATCACATGCATGAAAATCAAACGATCTGTGTTGACACCATAACAATTGCGACCTAATAACGTTAAAATTAAACTGGGTTACCCAATAACAATCGAAAAATATAAAAAAATCAAACTACCAAAAACAACACCTAATCCATAAAAATTAACAAAGCCACCAAAATAAATCAAAGCAAGGAAAATTATTTTGTGAGGCATTTCAACAAACAGTTTATATGCAGGAAGAGGGTGGGGTTGTGATTGGTGATTTTGATTGGTGGCAATGGGGTGGCCTGCGTGTGTGTCGTATATGTGCTGTGTGTTTTTGTGTGTGTGCAGAAAGCTAGAAGATAGAGAGAGGGAAAGAGACGAAAGAGAGGAAGAGGGAGTAAGAGAGTGTACCTAGACTTTGCCAATAGTGGGTCTCTCGGTGGTGGATTAATTTGATGATTCCATAGAGTGGGAGGAACAGAGTAAAAAAAATGGAAGCCCCATAGAGGATTAGGCCTTGAGGATGGAGCGAAGTGAGAAGATTAAGCGTGAGAGGGGTGGTCTACAGAGAGAGAGAGAGAAAGAAAGAAAAGAAGAGGCGTAACTGAGAAAGGAGACTGAGGGTGGGAGAGAGAGACATCGTATGAGTGAGAAAGAGAGAGAGAGGTACATGAGCTATAAGAGTCAAGAATGTATAAGAGATGAAATTGGAAGAGAGAGATGAGACGTGAGAGATTGCGAGAGACAAAGTGACTTAGGAAATGTTGTTGGCGGAAAAATAAAATTCAATACTCATTATAGACGGTTAGATCAAAATTTTTGAGATGATCTAAACCGTTTTTTATGTTAGGATTACGTTGTCCATTGGATGTGTTTATGTTTTGTCTTAAAACGATCTGTACCTCTCTTTGTCTCCAAAATTTAAATTTAACTCTATTTTATTATATAGATTAACTAGCAATAACTTGTGCCTAAAAGCACTTTGCAACTTAAAAAAAACCTTTAATTTGAAATAATTTCTTTTTTTTTGTTTAAATTAAAATTTTTGAAATAAATCTAGCCTCTGTTATTTTTTCAAAAAAATTTGACAAATTTTCCTCTGAAAATAAGAATTCACCGAAATTTCAACCTGTATACATTGTTAATATATCTCATTGTATGTATCACTGTCAAGCATAAACCATTGCATTGTCTAACACAAACTATTGTACTTCAATCTCAAGAAAAAATTACTTAACCTAACTCAAAAACATCATGATCATATTTTTATCACTACCAATCCAAACCAAAATAACATTTATATCTTAATAACAAAAGTCACAACCACATGTTATAAACGCAAGTTCAACTAAAAATTGACCAATGACTAAAGATACTGTGAATTAAAAGGGCAGTTGTTAGATATATACAAATTATCTTTATCATACATATTAGATTTTTAAAAGAACAATTCATAAGGCCTACCTAATCTTTTTATAATTTTCTAAAATTAAAAATTCAAAAAATTTCAGATATCCCACTACATTAAAATATAATATAGAGATGTGTTTTTTTATTTTTCTGTTCATGGTCTTATAATTAGTTAGCTTTGTTCTAATGACAATATGCTCCCCATAAAGTTCCACATGATTTACTTTTGACCTTGTAAATTCACACTTTTTCCAATCGACCCCCTACTTTTTGATAATAGTAATAGCTTGAGAATTTAGGAGGGGTTATTTGGTAACTGTCTTTATCTTGTGTTTTTATTTTCAATTTTTGTCAAAAATGAAAACAAAAATATGATTGAATATTGTTTTTGTTTTATATTAGTAGTTTGGAAATAAAGACAAAAAAAATAGGAACAAAAAAATATGTTCCAAGAAACACCAAAAACAAAGACAATATGCACAAACAAACTTAGAAATTAATGAAATCCGGATTTTGATTCCTCTTAACAACAAAACAAGGCTTTTTTTGTTAAAATATAAAAATTCATTTCATCCCTCTCTCTCCCATCGCTTCTCCCTCCTCCCTCTTTTCTATGTATTAGACGACCAGAAGAAACCCATTGATGCCTCTCTTCTCCCCATCGCTACCTCAACGTTTCTTCTTTCTTCTCCATTGCTGCCTCTCTCTCTCCCCTCTCTCTCTTCTCTGTGAAACTCAAAAGTTGTGCATATATATGCACAGATCTGTGCGTGTGTGTTGTGTTAATTTGAGATTTAATTGTCAAATAGATACCAAACATAAAATTTGAAATAATTATCAAACATATTTTTTGTTTTTATTCTTATAATTTGATGGACAAAAGCGACTCTCAAACATATTTTCTGTTTTAGTGTTTATCACAAAATAAAGAAAAAAATTATTTTTATTTTTAATTTTTTTTAATACACAAAAAATAAAAATATTATCGAATGAACCCTAAGTTTCATAATTGCCAAATAAAGAAAATAATTCATAGTTGACCAAACCATACACGAGGTAACGCACGCACTGTGGATCTTTTACCGCGTCATATACGCGTTGCGATAACGCATGGGACCGAATATAAATCAAAAAGAAACCAATATACCACTCTCCATCCGTCCATTTTATCTCAAGGTTGATTGCTCCCGAATAACTGCTTCCTCTCAAGGTGACCCTCTCCCTCTCTCTCTCTCTCTCTCTCGCTATTATGTTTCAATGCATTTACTTGGTATGATAGCATGTGGGTGGATAAAGATTAGTGATGACCTTATTGTTTCTCATTGTCTACAACCTTTGGATGTTTGTGTTGTTTAGAAATCATGGGATGAGCCAAGCATGTGTTTATTTCTATTTTGATTCTATGCTTTCTGCTGACTTGGTTATTGTAATTTGGGAAGGTTTTTCATGGGTGAAAACAGATGTTGATCTGGTTGCTTCTTGTTGTGTACGGTTTTTATTTATTTATTTTTTATTTTGTATTTTGATTGTGTCAAGGTTTGGTTTTGTTTTTATGAATTGGGAACGTGGGTTACTTAGCTCTCAAGTTTTTTAATCAGATCTGCCTGGTTTTTAGTCACGTTGAGGTTTTGGCTTGTATGGGTCTCCAAAGGATGTGTATGTTTGCGGTTCTTGAAGTTCTGTTTTGTTTTCTGATCCTGCATTTTCTCCTAAGTTGTATAGGTATCTCCACTTTTGAATTGGGTTTGATTGATGATCTTCTAGTATGTAAATAGATATAATTTATTTAGGATAAGAGCACTCTAAAACAAACAGGACGAGGTCAGACATCGCCCTACTAAATCGAGAATGTTGGGGAGGGCATATTATTAACCCAACACATATGATTGGTCTAAAGATGTTATATAATTGTGTTCATGTTGTTTTACGAGATTCTTTGTCATTCTAGTTAGTTTCTGCGATCAGTTTGCTGCCATTTTACAGGCAGAACACTTGGAATTACTTGGTTTTGTTGTTCTATTTAACTGACTATTTATGATATTAGGTTTGAATTTTTCCACTACCTGTTTATTTTTATTTAATCTTTACTCCTATTGATTTTAACGGTGTGGTTGATGTGATATATGAATATTTTCTTAGATACATAACTTGCTTTTCAAAACACTAGATCAGAATTTCGCTATACATTGCAATTTGATGTATCAAACGAACAATCTAATTGTGTCTCTGGGTTTGTTTTTGTTCTGTCTGAACTCTAGTCTAGTCTCATTATTGCGCTTAATAAAGAAAGATTACCATATTCTACATAAGGATCAGATCTTATTGGATTTCAACCAATTCGCTCTTCTATTTGAGGCACCTCTCAGGATGGTGCCAAAAATTCAGATTTATGTTTTAGACTTTGCTTGTATCTTCAAGTTTTGTTTTGTTTTGTTTTGTTGAGGTGCATGCATGTTTAGTTGGGTTTCTTGGCTGAAACAAATTTTAAAATTCGCTAACTTCCTCATGGAAAGAAGCTCTTCCCCGTTGCCTCTTTTTTTTCTGTCTTCTTCTCTTCCATTTATGTATGCGGGTATGCATCTGCATACAGGTATAAGCTTCTTAACAAAAACACTTATTTCTCCTTTAGTTTGTCGAGATTAGGATGCCAGTTTATTTACCAAGTTGACGTGCTAGGAAGTTGCCAAAAATTAAAGTTGCCCGTATAACATATCATATGGTTATCAGTAGAATTGACCTTGTATTGTGTTTATGTCAGCACACAGGGTGCGCTGGCAACTACCCAATTTTTTTTTTGTTGTTGTGTTCTCAACAACTACCCAACCTGAACCTTACATGCTTTCAATTGCTCAATTTTTTTTTTAAAACATGCAAAAACAAAGGAGAGTGAAAAATAATGTTTTGGTTTGGGTTTGAGATTGAGATTGATTGCAGACCTGCACCTGATTTGGTTTGGGTTTGAGATTGATGAGCAGACTTTTAGAGATGGTTGAATATGTGTTCTTATTCTGAAATTATTGGCTGAGTAGATTGGTTCAATTATAATGTATGATGGGTTATTGGATCTTGATTATAGTTTTTGCATATCATTGTAAGCATTCCTGGGCTTAAAGGTGTTTCACTCGCAGGAAACCTGCTCAATTTACTTTGCCTTTGTGTTCATCTTACAGATTCGTCGTCGATTCTTAGGTAGTATTACTTGATTTGTTGTGAAGAAACATGGGAGGTGGGAAGGACAAGCATGATGAATCAGCTGACAAAGGGCTGTTTTCAAGTCATGGTAATTATCCTCCTGGACAGTACCCTGCACCGCCTGGAGCATACCCTCCCCAAGGTTACCCACCAGCAGGATACCCTCAACAGGGGTACCCACCGCAGGGGTACCCTCCCCAGGGATATCCCCCACAAGGCTATCCACCAGCAGGACAATACCCTGGTGCATACCCACCATCTGGTTATCCTGGTCCCTCTGCTCCACCACAGCACTCAGGTATGGTTGCTAAACTGGTTTACTATTGATATTTTGTTGGCAAGCAACTACGTCATGATTACTCACGGGTTCTTGCTCCAAAATGTGTTTCATATGACATCTTTCCGTTAGAAGTAATTGAAAAAATTTATAGATAGAATTTCTCAAATTCTAATAACTTGTTATTGATTTTAGAACATTTGGCCTTGGGATGTAGAATTGCATATACACCCATTATCAAGATGGCAAGGACTGTTTGTCTAATGTACTGTATGTTCTGGATAAGAATGATAATGTGTCCTTTTAATGACCGGAAGACATGTTTGAGTTGGTAGAAATGTCATTGCTAATCCTGCTTATGAGTACTGGTAATTTGTGTTCATCTTGGTTTCACGTGAAATCCCTCTGCACATGGTTAAATGAACTTCATTTTGGAAATTGCCTTGGATAACTATGATGAACCATGTATATAGAGACAAGTGTTGGGACAGAGACATGGGGTTTGGTATTTTTTGACATGTGTGCGAGACTCCCGTCATAAATATGCATATTATTTACTTTTCTCTTTAATGTGTTTAGGCGAGTGAACACGCATATCCAGGTGTTTGTAAGCAAATGCCTGATAATTGTCAGTATGGAGAGATGTATCCATTGGTTATATAGTTAAGTGCTTTGGTTGTATGAGGATGGTGAAAATCCAAATATGTTTTATTGATGTTGTTATATGCCGAGTTCCTTGACATTCTGTTTTCAGGGCATGGACCTGGAGTAGGAGCAATGCTTGCTGGGGGTGCTGCAGCCGCGGCAGCAGCTTACGGTGCCCACAAGATACATGGTAGTTCCCACATGCCAATGCCATATGGAGGTGCCCACATGCCAATGCCATATGGAGGTTCCCATATGACACATGGTGGTAACTATGGACGTGGTCATGGCAAGTTCAAACATGGCAAGTTCAAGCATGGGAAGCAGGGGAAATTCGGCAAGCATAATAAGCATGGGATGTATGGAGGAAAGTTCAAGAAGTGGAAGTGATTTTATGCTTTACAGTCCTCTTACACATATTCTGATTCTAGATTTGCTTATCCTTGGTTCCAAAAATAAATCATACAGTTCAATGCAATCCCTGCATTTTTGATTGAATATATGTATGAGAATGGTTGATAAATATATTCCTTCATTGCTTGTTTGAAATGTTGTACATAAAATTTTTTGGGCTTTGTGGAGAGTTTGGTTACATGTTTAGATAAGAGGGAGGGGAGGAGTTGTTGATTTCCTGTTTCTCTTCCCCCACCATTGTCTAGTGTTAAGTGCTTCGTTTTCAGCTCTAGGATTGGTTTTGCCTGCTCGTTAACTATGAGTTCATGGTTCAAATTACTCGTAACTAATTTGACCCGATATATCATGACTTTCATGCGGCTCATTTGAGTTAATCTCAAGTCATTATCATTGAACTCGAGTTGCTAGTCATTATCATTGTGCTTATATTGTTCTTGCGCCGATGTGATATGGTTTGAATTCCTTGGCTTGTTTAACACACGGTATGGTTTGAATCCCTCGGCTTGTAAAACATTGTTTATCTATAATTTTATGCACATTTATCCGATAGTATTCAGCAAAATCCCGACCAATGTATTTTGGTGTCTTTTAGTTGAACTTTAAAAAATGAAGAAGCCTATGAGATTTTACCAAATAAAAAAACTTCGGTTATGTGATTAGGGGTGCAAGTGAATAAGTTCATTTTATTGTGAAGAAGAATATAGGATTATTTTCCGATGTACCAAAAAAAAGAATATAGGATTAAGGTAAATTGGAACATTTTTTTTTCTTTCTGTTTTCTTGTGTGAAGAAGCTAGCCTTTAAATGATGCCGTCTGGATATCAAAAGCCTAAATGTATTTGTTTAAGGGCTTACGAGTAGGGGTGATACTAGTAGGGATGACAGTGGACTGGAAAAAAAATAAGGATTCGTTCAAATCTGTCTCGTTTGGATACGTATTGGATAGTAGACATATATGAGAATACTCTTATAAACTCTTGCGGGGATGGACTGAAACTTATCCATGTCTTGCCCTGCTAAACCTGTTAGATCTATATATAACTTTGAAGGCTTTTAAATTTTGAGTCATGAACTTTTATTAATTATTTCTTTGTTTTTGGTTTTAATTGTATCATGTGATATATAAATTAATTGTTATAGGAGAGCGAGGTGAAAGTAGAGGGATTAGAATTTACTCGCGAGACAAGGATGGAGATTAAAACTCACCCCGTTAACAACTGTGGATCAGAGATGAACGATTTTTTTTTAAATAGGTATAAGAGTGCAGACTATTCCCCGGTCCACTGTCATTCATTGGAGATGGAAGCGGCACAAGTTGAAATATTTCAATTTTGAAGTATTTTGGGGTGAGGGATTAGATTAGTGTTATCAAACCCTTTCAAACCTAACCCCCATCTTTGAGTACATGAGGTTTATAGATGAATTCTGTCTATAACATATTTGGTAAATAACAAATACGCATGTAGAACTCACAGATTTATCATCATTATTACCATACATTTATCATGTAAAATGACTATTTTGTCTATTGGCCAATCTAATCCATACATATGTTTGTTTAATCAATTCAAACTCAATTAAGGGGTACAAAGATATTTTACCAATTGAATCCAATTTGACCCCATAAAAAAACCACGCCTTGAACCCAATATTAATGGGTTTAAGCATCCGGGCCACGGGCCAGAACTACAATCTAGTGCTTCAAATTTACATCTAAATATTTAAGTTTTGTTGGTGTATTAGACTATGAACTATTTTTCTTAAACTCATTAAACCAAAACCCGTTTTACCCATCTACCAAACAAGCCTCAATGCTTTTCTCAAATAATGACAATCCAAACATAATCTGATCAATTTTTAATGGGCTTTTTAGGTGTAGGTATAATTTTTTAGACTTATTTAGGCAAAAGTGTATGAATAAGTTGTTTATTCCATTAAGTACCATTTTTATAAAACTTTTTGTGTTTATGTACAAAATTCAAATGAATTAATTTTTTTTTTACCTAAACACCTTTCCTTAATTTATGCAGTCATCATTGATAGTTATTTGAGGAAATAAATATGTAAAGATTAACACTATATATATATATACTAGTTATAACTCGTGCCTGAATGTACGATAAAACAAAAAATTCGAGTCCTAAAAAATCGATATCATTATATTAAATAATAAATTTTCTTTCCTTCATTTATTTGATTAAATCATTCAAACATTATTTTTACCCATTATTTTCTTAAATATATAGATAAAATTTTCTCAAAATACATAATTCGATAAAGTTTTTTAACAGATCTATACTATCTCGTATAAATAATATTTGAAATAAAAATTATCTTAAATTATAAATTAATCAAATATTAAATGGTTGAGCATGTGATAGAAATGAGTGATGTGATGATTTTTGGGGGGAATGTATAGGGGATAAAATTCAACTTCATGTATGTTTTATTATATAGATTTGTATAGATATAAGAGAGAGTTTTATCTAGATCCCCTGTAGTTAGGTCTAAATTCTATGACACCAACTTCTGATTTTGAAATTTCACTTTCATTCCTTATTAGTGATTGTCGAGTTACATCGTTAATGGAGATGGTTGATTTATAGAAATATTCTCGAATATTTTATGAGTAAATTTTATTCACACCCTTTATAAATAAACCTCACTTTAACAACACCCCTTATAAATAAACATAACTTTAAGAACATCCTATCTTGATTATGAAATTTCAATGCACTTCCTTTTAAGTCTATTATTTTAGCATTTATTTTAATCAATTTAATATTCAATTTTATCAAATTAATTTTTTTTTTTTAATTTAAACTAAATTAACATTTCATCTCATCAAATCAATACAAAATTGATATTTAATTTTATCAAATTAGCATTTAGTTATATTAATTTAATATTTCATTTTATCAAATTAATATTATTTCTTTAATTTAATATTAAGTTATTATTTATTTTTATCAAATCAACATCAAATTGCCATTCAGTTTTATTAAATTAAACTATTTAATTTATTAAACAGAATATTGAATTCCATTAATTTAAAATTTAATCTTATCAAATTAATGTCATTTCTTTAATTTAACACCAAATGAACATTCAGTTTTATTCAAATAACATTAAATTCAATCAAATTAATTCTAAATTAATATTTAATTTTATCAAATTAAAACTAAATTAATATTTAAATTCAATGACATCTTCTTCCGATTTTAAAATTTCACTGTCACTTTCTATTAGTGATTGTCAGGTTACACCGTTAATGGCGATTGTTGATTTATAGAAATATCATCGAATATTTTATAGGGTAAATTTTATTCACACCCCTTATAAATAAACTTAATTTTAACAACACCCTCTATTGATTTTGAAATTTCAATGCACTCCCTTTTAAGTCTATTATATTAGCTATTATTTTGATCAATTTAATATTCAATTTTATCAAATTAATTTTTTATTTAATTTAAACTAAATTAACATTTCATCTCTTAAAATTAACACAAAATTGATATTTAATTTTATCAAATTAGCATTTAGT
>CM042198.1:18543126-18588646 GCA_023539305.1 Ilex asprella | reverse complement strand
GACGGCATTACATTCAATCACCATTCATACCATGAGAGCACTAAGATAAACCATCAATGAAAGACTTCCTAACAGTAATCCATAACATTTACATCAATATCTCAAAATAATATGCCATCTTTGGCCATTACATTCCCAATGAAAATTTACTATTATAGCGCAGCGAAAATTACAAAAGAAATCTAGATTATAAATCGTTTCCAAAATAGTACTCTAGTCTAGAACAAAAGTAAACGACATCTCTAGCTGTCCCACTCGGGATCCAAGTATTCCTCTAGTGAAGACTCCTCGAGATACAGTTCGTTCGTACCGAGTACATCCTCTGACCAACATCTGAAAAAGGTTCAACTGTAGGGGGTAAGCACGAAGCTCTGTAGAAAAATTCTCCCAAACCCATACAAGGTTTAGAAAAGCATATAAAACAGTCGGTCTCATTTCACAAATAACATACATAATTTTTGAAGTAAAAACAAGGACATTTATCAATGGATCTCAAGTTTTAAGTAACAATATTAATATAAATATTTTAGAACAACTAATTTCCAATAAACATCCATTTTCAAAATGTCAACCGTTTCCCAACACATGATTCAATATTGTCTCGGGGGAATGAGCATCCTTACAAGGAACCTCTCACCCTCAAGGTTTGAGTTATTCAAGCATCCTTACAAGGAACCTCTTGATAATGTCACACATTGTCCTCTCTTGGCATGAGCATCCTTACAAGGAATCTCTCACCCTTAAGGTTTGAGTTATTCAAGCATCCTTACAAGGAACCTCTTGATAATGTCACACATTGTCCTCTCTTGGCATGAGCATCCTTACAAGGAACCTCTCACCCTCAAGGTGTATCCCAATAACCCCAGAAGCCATACATTATCCAAGATGTTCTCAAATGCCCAACAATTTTCACAAATCTCCAATTTATAAGCATAATCCCCAAAGTATCGCATTGAACAATTTCACCACCAATTATTAAAATACATGAGATCACAATAACATAATTTTTCTAACCAACACAAAGCACTAAGGTTTCGATATTCATAATAAAGAAAACATTCAAGAAGGAAATGCATCGCTCTCCAAGAATTAGGGTTTTTAAAACTAGAAAAGGGATTTCATGGGTATTAAATCCTAACTTTGTTCAAAACATGTAATATTTGCAAAAATCCTAGGAGATGATGATCCCATAGCATACATCCATACCATTGATAGTCAAAACATACGTAGATATAAATATCCTAGCCTCAATGTAAGTGAATGAGAGAAAACCCCTACCTTGTGTTCTTGTAAGCTAGGTTTTTGATCTTGGATAACCCCTTTAGACTCTTGTTTTTCTCTTCCTTTCTTCCTCTCTTCTTCTCTTTTCTTTCTCTCTTAGGGTTTCTAATGTTGGAGTGGCCGAAATAGAGCCAAAATAGACGACCTTGGGTATTTAAAAGGCTAAAATTGGGGCCAAGATCGCGATATTTAAGTTTCAGAATTCTTTCGGCTCTACCGGTAGACTCTATCGGTACAATACTCTTCCGGTAGGCTGTACCGGTAGCTCGAACTCTCTGGACCAAAGTGTACTGGTAGACTGTACCGGTACAATACTCTATCGGTAGACTGTACTGGTAGGGTTTTGTCCAGTTTTGTATTTTTCTCCATTTTTCATTTCCAATCCATCCTAAACCCTTCCAAAACCAACCCAAACTTTCACAACATACATTTGTACCTCAAACATAGTTGCTAGAAGTTCTTTTACAATTCTTATCACCCATTCACTAGCTAAACTAGCTTTAACTATGATTTACACTGACATTCTAAATCTCCACTTTTTCAACCTATCAAATTACAACACACATCATTACACTTATCTACACTTTTTTCACGAGTAGTTTCTTTATATTTATATACATATATAAAAGAAAATGTGGGGTGTTACAAGTATTCACGAAGTGTCACATAGTTTATTAATTGTCGGATATGTATGATTGAAATGGGCGTATAGTACATGATCGAAATGAATGGCGAATACGGACTCATGGAGCCGACCCAAAATGATTGGGACATAAGACTTGGTTTGATTTGATTTGGTTTATCGGATATGTATGATGCGTATCTGGTATATATTCTAAAGTATCTGACGAGTATCTTATTCGATACGGTATCCGATACGAATATGTCGACTTTAACAAAATATCCGTGTTTCACAGTCCGACATCATAGAGTGGATAATGTTCTTATTAATGTGCTACGTAAAAGATAGTTTTATGACATAAGAATACTAAAATGTCCCTGGCTTGCGCATTGACAAAGAACTGAATTAATTATTATGTGTTCTAAGTAAAGCATAGTTTATGACATAAGAAATCTAAAAGAATCAAACTAATGATTTTTAGCTACTTCAATGGCATAAATTTTGTGCAATGTGGTTGTGTGGGTGTTGTGACGGTGAATTGTTTTTGTTATGTTTTAGGGGGGTCATGTCATTTTTTTGTTATTGCTAGTCATCTTGTGTGTTAGCCTTAGAATTCCAGATTATATTTCTTTGTATTGAGAGAATTTATTTTGTAAACTTTAAAGATGATGTATTTAATATCAATTGTACTTGGTTGTTGGAAAATTGTTCGATCTTTTCTTCGAAATGCTCTGTATTCTTCAAACTAGAAGGCAATTGAAGAAAAATAGTTAAAACAAGCAATAAGAGACAATAAGAGTTAGTACTTATGATTTTTTCTTTGGTTGCGCACACACATAGTTACCAGAGTTCACTAGTCTTGACGACTAATGATCTAAGTACATTCCCAAACTGGGTGAGTTCGCAATCCAGATCATCAAAATGTATGACCTCTAATTGTATACGAACTCTAAATTGATTTGGGTTGGAACTTGGAACATGTAGAAGAAATATAGAAATATAGATAACTGACATAGTATTATGGTTGTTCTATAATATATACTGTTGTATAGTAGTGAAAATGATATAGATAAGAGTTTCAAAACGCATTGAGATCCAAAACACCATACCAGTTAAGTCTACCCCCATCGTACTACGTACTTAAGAAAGTGTCGTACCACATACTAAGCCGACCCACGATCCAAATAACATTGAGACAAAACATGTATTTTTTTTCTACTCTGTCTTATGTAAATATGATGGAGGAAAAGAATTTTGAACTCAACAGAATATGTAGTTTGTAAATCATAAAATTAAAAGTCAACAAGAAAATAAGAACTAAAGGTTGGTAAGGAAATCCATGATATATTTTTCTTCAAATATTTGAAAATTTAGGGGTCGTTTGGTAACGTTTTTGTTTTTGCGTCTTTAAAAAACAAAAAACAAAGACAATTTTTTGTCTCTGTTTTGTGATAAACACTGAAACAGAAAACACGTTTGATAGTCATTTTTGTCTATCAAATTATGAGAATAAAAACAGAAAACATGTTTGGTAACTACCTCAAGTTTTATCATAAATATGCTTTATAATACCTCATTTTTTGTTTTTAAACAAATTAACACTTTATTTCATGAAAAATGAATTATAACCATGAATTAATGACATTCAACAAAGCACCAATCTTGCATAACCAAATTTGGTGAGTATCTAAGCATAAACCGTGGCTAGGCCTATGAGATATCAAAGGTTCACCAACTTATCCACTCTCAACCCTGTCAAACCGAACCATTGGACTCTTAAGGGAAGGAAGAGAGAACGAGTTAAATGGAATCCTCAAAGGGAGGTCTCCCTTGGATAATCCAACTTAAAATCTAGCTACTCATGATAAAATGAAAGACAAGCATAATATAAATGACCATAATGAAGAAATGAAGCATGAAACTTAACTAAATGCAAGAAAACATAAATTAAGAAGAAAAATATTCAATACCCATTTTAAGCTAGAAATGAAGAAAAAACTTAAGACAACAATGGTGAAAGCTAGAGTAAATGATTAAACTAGAAATGAACTTGCAATAAATAACATTAAAGACTTTAAACAACGTTTAGAAGATCCTTACAAGAGATTACAAGACATTGGAATGAAGAAAATGCAAAAATATAAACTTCTAGTACTATTCATCTTCTTCTTCCTTTAACTACTCCTAAGCTTAGGTAGCCACTACCCTCTCTATCTATTGTCATACCTCATTCTCTTTTTTTTTTTCCTGGAGATCATCCTCCTTCCAAAAACATGCAGAGGGGGCTAAAGGGGTAGGCTGGAGATGTGATCTCCATCTTAGGCTGTAGCAGCAGCATGGTCTTCACAGGTGGTTGCAGAGCTGTCTGCACACCCAACAAATCCCATCTTCTCTCACTTCATTGAATGCCATAGCTCTAAAGTCCAAGGGCAGGTGTACAGTGTTGTGGGCGTGTCAGAAGAGTGGCAAGAAGTGCTGGTGGGACCCTCAAAGCACGAAGTCTGGGCAGCAGAAGGAGGAGCAGAACGACAGACTTTACTGGTAGGGTTTACCAGTAGGGTACTCTACCGGTAGGGTTTCTGCTGTATTATTTTCTTGTTTCTGATTTCCTGATTTCTTCACTCCAAAGCTCACCACAAGCCATCATTGCACCTCTAATCATCACAAACAATTTAGGAAAAACCATAAGAAGTCTCTTCTAACACATTTAATCTACAAACACAAAATATCAAAGTTAAGACTTCCAATGGCATAACTCCTGTGATTTAATCTTCAAAAGCAACCAAGATGAGATGATTAGCACCTAAAAACCAAAAACCAAGGCCTTCTTTTTCCTTAGAACAGGCAGCATGCACTAATCTTGATGCAACAACAGCTTCCCAGCAATAGACAGAGAACCAGTCTGAACAACATCTCCAATCTCCATTTGAACATGTCACTTTAATCCGTAATACACCATTGATTAAATCCAATGATTGTATTTCTTTTCCATTTCCACTTCCAATTCCAATTTCAACACTCAAGAGACAGACAATCAGACACATACTCAGCACACTAACACACCCACACCCACACCCACACCCACACATAATATGTAGTGTAATTTAAACTCGGTAAAACCTTATCAATGGAAAAGAACATGGCCAATTCTGGAAGTTCAATCATTAAGTAGTACCCCTCCTACAATCATGCATAAAGCGACTGTATTTTATGAAACATACTCATAAAACATATCACGAGTGACATATTTTCCCGTCATCACAAGACAAAGTGCACGGGTTGTCGGGATTCCAAGACAGTGCATTGCTTCGCTGCAGAGGAATTCCCTGATACTACTACGTAAAATTGCAAGACCATCAGCAAACCGGCTGTATGGAGTCTTCCAAGTACCCTTAAGCTGTAGTTCTCACCTCTCAGACTTCGAATTCAACATCTCACCAAGAGTAATTGTCCGGCCATCCCCCAATTGACCAGCCCACATTCCAAATTGATGTCCTCCATAACATTGCGCATATGGCAGACTATAAAAAATCATCAGGGATCACAAAGGTTAAATGAGGCTTCACCCACAAGGATCTAAAAGAGGCATAAACCAAAGAATTTACACTTACCCTCCGACCAAGGAGATGCCCCAGAGAATAATAGAGGAAAAGGTTTTCCTACAAATTACCCACAAATCGACACACATAAGAGCGCACACACACACATACAAACACAGATCTGAGCTAGATCTATGTATATTTATGCATATATATACAGAAATATGTATATATAGATTTTTATATACATACCGTCACAGCAACCTTTCATCGATCGATAGACGGTTTCGTTGAAGAAGGCAGCAACGAAGATCGATTTGTTCAAGGCAGACATCAAGCTTTATTCGTCGGTGAGAGAGAGAGCAGAGGGGATCGTTTCTCCTCGTCGGTGACAGTGAGAGAATAGAGAAAGTGAGGCAGCGATGGAGACAAGAGAATAAAGAGAGGCAGCGTGGAGAGGAGAGAGAAATGAGTGGGTTTAAATAGTTTCACAAAAAAAATTATTTTTGCTGCTAAGAAAGTTTGAAACTCGGATCTCATTAATTTCCTTTAGCGCGTGTTTTTGTTTTGCTTGTTTTCTGGAACATAATTTTTTTGTTCCCATTTTTTTGTCTTTGTCTCCAAAACAACTAATATAAAACAGAGACAAAAAGAGTACCCAAACGTATTTTTGTTTTTATTTTTGTCAAAAATTGAAAACAAAAACACAAAACACAAGACAAAAACAGTTACCAAACGAGCCCTTAATCTCATGATTTATACTTCAATAAAATGATTTGAAATTGAGTTTTGGCTCTTGATAGGGCACAATGGGTTGACAAGATGCATATAGTCAACCCAAAAATAATTGGGATAATGGTCAATTGAGTTGAGTTTGTTAAGAGAGACGCAAACCTGGATCTTGCTCGTAAAAAAAAGCCTAGTATAGGTAGATTTGGCTAGTAATTACATTTTAACCATAGTTGTTAGTATCATACGATACGCGATACGTATCGTACGTTACGTCATGATACAGGGCTAAAACGATACATATCGCAGTTCTTTATCGTTTTTGTGTTGTATCGTCCGATACATGATACGTTTTTACGATACGATACGTATCGGTACGATAAAAACGATACGTGCAAAGACCAGTTTTTTTTTTACTGAACGAAGTCGTTTTGAGCTAGGCAGGTACTCCAACAAACATGTGGTCCTATGCAGTGGAAAAATGATGTTAATTTATTTACAAAGCCAAATATTTTTTTTTTGTTTTTTTGTATCAAAATTTTTGAATCTTGATTGATGTTAATTTTTTAATTTATTTACAAAACCTAGTCTCTTTGGTGTTTGAAGTTTGAATTAGTGAACTAAGGTTGTGCACTTTGCATTATAATATTAGTAGACTATGTTGATGACTTGAATAGATGGTGAAGTATTAATGAAATGCTATGTTTTTATGAGTGTATGATTTTTTTTCAAAGGTATATATATTTTATTATTATTTATTTAAAATTACACCGTATCTTACGATATATGATACGATACACTATTTTTAAAAAACGATACACCTTCCGATACACGATTTGATAACTATGATTTTAACTATAGTCAAGCTAATAACTTGGTTTTTTATTTTGCCAGTTTTCTTGGATCTTGGAATCATAATTTATATTTACAAAAGACAACGGAAATAATGCAGAAAATAAAACAGAAAGAAAATGTTGAATTTGAGCTTTAAGAGGAGACGAAGTAGCTGCCCTGTTTTTCTGCTTCTTGATGTGCAACTTAGGTGTGCCACATATTGCCAATTTCTTGGTTAATGATAGAAACAATCTTTTTATACTTCTATCTGAATGGAAAATAACTTCGAGCATGTGAGTGCTGGGAAGTAACCATAAGTAGGCTTGTGCAATCTCTAAGATCGCAAGCGAAAAATAGCCATATATGTTCTTGAAAAAACACTTGAAATTAAAAGCATAGCAAGAACAGAAGGTTGGAAATTGTGCTTCACCTTCAACACTGTTTTGTACTATGTACTAGCCCAAAGTATCTGGTTTTCTGGGTTGATGGATGGTGATTTATGGTGCACATGTTTTTTTTTTCTCTCTTTCTGTGGGTGTTCATATGATATATGAGCATGGTTTTGGAAGCAGTTTACTTGTGTATGGTAGAAAACTGAACTTACTGCTATTTTTTTTGGATTGAGCTTTAACCTGTATGTTTGATCAGTAAGGCTTTCACTGTGAGTGTGAGAATATTTTTTTTAGTTTTTTGAGTTTTAGGGTATTTGATGTTGCAAATTTACTCTACTCATCATCTTGTTGTGATGTTATGACAAATGAAATGGGACATTGTGTTGTCCATTCTCCTTTGTCTGCATAGATATTCCTTCTCATACCCAGTGCAACTGTATATTTGCAGGTAAACTTTGTATCGAGGTCACTCCTGCATCCAAGATTGCTTTCATCTCAGAGGAGTTGTGCATTGGATGCGGTATTTGTGTCAAGGTTTGTAAATTGAAATGCTCCCTTTTGAACGTTTTGCGGCTTATTAGTGAATTTACCAGATATGCCTAGCTGACACCGGTTTTCTCTGTTAATGCAGAAATGCCCATTTGAAGCAATCCAGATCATTAATCTGCCTAAAGATTTGGATAAAGATACAACCCATCGTTATGGCCCTAACACCTTCAAATTGCACAGGTTGGTATACAATTGCAGTTCTTATAGAGTAAAGGCTTTGTGGTTTCTTTAGTTTAAACTAGTGGATAATCTCATTTACAGGTTGCCAGTCCCGAGACCAGGGCAAGTTCTTGGCTTGGTAGGAACAAATGGCATTGGAAAGTCGACTGCCCTGAAAGTTCTGGCTGGGAAATTGAAACCTAATTTGGGCCGTTTCAATGTAATATTCTTGAGTACATTCTTACTTAATGAGGAATACCTGTTGTTTATCCTCTTAGATGTTTCTTTTGCAGAACCCACCAGATTGGCAGGAGATCTTGACATACTTTCGAGGGTCTGAACTGCAGAATTATTTTACTCGGATTCTGGAAGATAATTTGAAGGTGCCTTCTAAGTTTAATATTCTTTGTGACTTATATTTTTATATAATCTTGCCTTGTTTGATTTGGTCTTCATATAATGATGAGTGGGCATTGTATTACGTTTTTCTGCAATTTGTATGGGTAATATTCTGGTATATTTAAGGTTTTCATTGATACTGTTATCTTCAATAATGACTTGGTATCAGCCTTGTCGTTATTTGGGTCAGTCATTTTTGTACTGTATTGCACTATTGCTATATTATGTGTTTATTACCAATCTTTGATTTGTCCAAGTGTTTTTGGCGGTTCTATATATGATTATTTTATATGTAAACAGGCAATCATCAAGCCACAGTATGTTGACCACATTCCAAAAGCAGTCCAGGGCAATGTTGGTCAAGTGCTTGATCAGAAAGATGAGAGAGACATGAAAGCAGAGCTTTGTTTTGACCTTGATCTGAATCAGGTTATAGACCGTAACGTAGGGGATTTATCTGGCGGAGAGCTTCAGAGGTTTGCTATTGCCGTTGTCGCGATCCAGAATGCTGAGATATATATGTTTGATGAGCCTTCAAGTTATCTTGATGTGAAACAGAGGCTTAAAGCTGCCCAAGTTGTCCGGTCTTTGCTCAGACCTAATAGGTTGATTTCATCAGTTTTCAAATTTTCCACTTATTGATGTTCGAACTTAAAAAGGAAATCTTTACAATCTGGATTCTTTTGAGTTTCAGCTATGTAATTGTTGTGGAGCATGACCTTAGCGTTCTGGATTATTTATCGGACTTCATTTGCTGCCTATATGGGAAGCCTGGTGCCTATGGGGTTGTGACCCTTCCCTTCTCTGTCAGAGAAGGAATTAATATATTCCTTGCTGGCTTTGTTCCCACTGAAAATCTACGGTTTCGGGATGAATCTCTTACTTTTAAGGTAAACATCAAGCTTTAGTAGACGTGACACCCCTAATTTAGTAGCAGTGTTATTTAATTTACTATGGATTCCCTGTCAGGTTGCTGAGACTCCGCAGGAAAGTGCTGAGGAAATTGAAACATATGCACGATACAAATACCCGACCATGACTAAAACCCAGGGTGGTTTTAAGCTTAAGGTCATTGAGGGTGAATTCACCGATTCTCAGATTGTAGTAATGCTGGGTGAGAATGGGACTGGGAAGACTACATTCATCCGGATGCTGGTATTCTTTCTTTTGGTTATTTCTGTTTTCTTTCTGAACAAAGCTGTTTCAGTTATTGTATATTATGAGGGCCAAAATTGTGTTGGCAAAACTGCAGGCTGGTTTGCTGAAGCCTGATTTAATAGAAGGCTCTGATGTGGAGATACCTGAGTTTAATGTCTCTTACAAGCCACAGAAGATTAGTCCGAAATTTCAATCTACTGTTAGGCATTTGCTTCATCAAAAAATTCGCGATTCATATATGCATCCTCAGTTTGTGTCGGATGTGATGAAGCCTCTATTAATTGAACAATTAATGGATCAAGAAGTTACAAATCTTTCTGGTGGGGAGTTGCAAAGAGTTGCATTAGCTCTATGTCTCGGGAAGGTAAGTCTTTCTTTGTAGTTTGATGCTTTGGTTCATTGGAGCAAATTTTCTAGTAAGCAGCTAATCCTCCCTTCTCAAGAACTTGTTCATATGAGATATTTAATTGGGGCCATTGTTTCTGAAATTTATTTATTATTTTTTCATAATATTGAGTGTATGTTACATCATCTACAACACGAACATGATCTTGGAACTTCCTGATCGGATAGGTTTGAATTCTTTTGACAGTCAGTTGTTATATGTCCATTCCTTGCATGTTGCTAGTGGTTTTGGACTTCTGATTTTGTTGTGATACAACTTTTGTGCACATCCATTCAACATTTACAGATAAAAAGGGTAGAGATACAACATGACTTTAGTAAATTACTACATTTAAAATTGCTATTTTTGTTTGGTGAAGATCTCTTTTCATCGTTAATGCTTTTGGCGAGTTTAGCCCTCTTAGCTAGATTACTTAGTTTGTTTTTGATAACAGATGAAAAGATGTTTAGAAAAGTGATGGGGTTGGATACAAGGGTTTGGCTTATACCCTCCTAAATTATTTTCATTCTAGTGTCTTTTCTGCCACAACTGTTGTAGAGTTTGGAAGAGATGACTGGCAAGGCATGTAGTATTACATAAAAAATCTAAGTGGCTCAAAAGGGTCCAAGCTGGTTATTTTCTTTGTGCAATTACAACTCAGCTATTGGTATGAGCAAGCAACCCATCTCCCCCATCCGCACAACACAAGTACCATAATTAAAAGCCAGTCTCTTTGGCCCAACACTACAGAGTGACAATGTGACAGTGATTGAAGCCTTGCGGTATACACAACTCAATTTGATTCAACAAAACTTTAGTCCAAGTTTGTGGGCTCGGCTGCATGTATTTTGGTGTCTCCATTGTGCTCTATCAAGGGCCTTATTTTCCCTCAACTCTTATGCTATCATATTATTTTTACTCTCTTTAAAAGTGAGTTTAGGCCTACCTTTACCACTTGCATAACTATCATCGATATATATCTGATCACTCTTTTTTTGTTGGTGCATTATAAACATGTCCACACCGATTAAGTCAATTCTCTAGTAACTTACTTTGTATCAGTGCTACTTCTACGGTTTCAAGAATGTACTCGTTCCTAATTCTATTGTTTCTTGTTTTATTATCATACATTCGTCTTACCATTCTCAATTCTGCAACACTTACTAGTTTTTGAGCCTTTTTTTAATTGCCCAACATTTTGTACCCGTACAACATTACGGGTTTAATAATTGTCTGATAAAACTTTTCTTTTAACCTGAGGGGTATATGTCGACCACGTAAATACATAATACACCAGATAGTACATCCTCCTATACTTGTGGATAATTGACTCTAAATATTAAGTATTCGATTTTTTGTATCTCTTAATCTTTGATTTTTACTAGCTCCCTATTTGAATTTCGACTATTACTAAAACTACATTCCCTATATTTGATTTTATTTTTATTTATCATCCCAGGATAGGGATGATAAATAATGGGGACTTTATGTGTGCACTGAAAAGGAGCCATCTATTTTTTTTCTAGGGCTTCCAACTCCCTTTTTTCACTTGTGTTATATTTGTCATTTCTTTGGTCTCTCTTGAACACTGCTCAAAGGGTTGAGGCTACCCTTCCTAGGATTAAAATAGAGTGGATGCCAAACTAGATGATGTTGGTGGATGCACTGTCTGTAATTTATTTTGGGGGTTCAAATTGTATTATTAGATTTGGGGTTTGGTAAAAGAAAGAAGGCTCGTCTCCTGTGGAGATTTGCAGTGTTGGCAACCTTTTTGGGCTTTATGGTGAGAAAAGAATGCTAGAATTTTTGAAAATAAGGTCGAGAATGCTAGAATTCCTTTATTATTTAGAGGACTTATGTTTGATTTTTTGGAGTCTCTAGGGCCCTAGGCTTTGATCTACATCCCCCTTCCAATCTCACTATCTTCTTAACTTATTTATGCTTTTATTGTACTTATTGTAGTACTTTGTTTGTCCTGCATTGGTTGGCATAATTGTGATTTCTAAAATAAGACGTGTGCATGTTTTATATACGTTCTTTTTGTGATTCATGTGAGTTTCTCTGCTTCTCCATCTTTTTTTCCTTTTTGTTCTTTTCTTTTGTGTATATGCAACATGTCTTCCTGCTATGATTTCTTCTTTTTTATGACATTGTTTAGGATGCTTAGTTTGGATTTGGCGTTCTTGTGGAATTCTTTTTTGTGATGTTTTTGTAAAGCAAACAATGAAAAAAATAGTTATTTTTTAAAAGTATGAAAGGAGTGTGCCCTTCAACAACCAGATCTCCTGGAAAATTGACATTAATTAGTTTTGTTCCTTGTTACTGAATGTGTTTTTTTAATAATCTTGCTTTGGGTTTACTGAATTACATGCAGCCTGCGGATATCTATCTGATAGATGAACCAAGTGCATATCTTGACTCAGAGCAGCGTATTGTAGCTTCAAAAGTCATAAAGAGATTTATACTTCATGCAAAGAAGACTGCATTTGTGGTTGAGCATGACTTCATAATGGCCACTTACCTGGCAGACAGAGTCATTGTGTATGAGGGGAAGCCATCAGTGGACTGTGTTGCAAATGCACCTCAGTCATTGTTGACTGGAATGAATCTATTCTTATCTGTGAGCCCCTAAGTTTCCCTTCTTAACATGTGGCTGGCTTGTTCATTCTTGTTGCCTGCATTTTCTTTTGCACCTTCTTATGAATTACATTTTACTAAATTTTATGCAGCATCTTGACATCACATTTAGACGGGACCCCACGAATTATCGCCCAAGAATCAACAAATTGGACTCGACCAAGGACAGGGAGCAAAAAAACGCTGGTTCCTACTATTACCTGGATGATTAATGTTATTATTAACAGGTTAAATCCATGTTCACCCACTTATCAATTCACCTCCCTGTTTGGCTTCTCAGTGGTAACAGTTTCTATCTTTATTCACAGGTGATACTTATACACACAACAGGGCATCTATGCTCATTACGCTGGGAATGTTGCTCATGTGATTCGATTTGTTGATCAACCTCAGGTGTCCTTTGCTTTCCGAAGAGAGCATGTCTATCATGTAGCGTGAATTGAGTATCTTTGCCAGTCAGTTTATCAATGCTGCTTTAATATATTTTTTCCATTTGGTATGATTTTGTTCACCAGTTTTCACTGTCGGTGGAGTGGATTTAAGAGGTTTCTGTAATTGTAGTTTGGCTTTGTTGCTCACCCATCATCTTATTGGAGTAGGTATTTGAAAGTCGAGTGAGAATGAAGGGGTTGTCAGACTAATTTATCACGGAACATGGCTAGCTTTCGGGTAAAGTCCATGGCTTGTTAACATTCCCAGCTCAGTAGTGTTTTTTTCAGAACTTTTATTTTCTTATTGTTTTGTGAGAATGAAAATCTTCACTTCAGCTTTGTGGAAGGAAGAATTTTTGATGAAACGAGGGAAAGAAAAAGAAGCACATACACTCTATAGAAACATGACTTGGTTGCCAGAAAATGGACAATTAAAAAGAGATTTTTGAGTTTGTGTTTATAATATATACTTTATTATATATATATATGTGTGTGTGTGTGTGTGTGTGGAAATTGATTGATTATTTGGTGAAATTAAAATAAAATTCAAATCTGGTATGCTAAAATTTGGCATAATTGAGTTATTCAGATTGGATTTTTAATTTTTTTATGAATACGGTGTAGTCAAGAAAATAAATTCATTAATTGGGATCTTTTCCACACTCGTGAGATGGTGTCGTGAAAATTGTGATATGAATTGAGCGTTCGTGACCATTTTACTTGTGGCTTATTCATACGAGGTCCATCACAAGAAGTTAAGAGTATTGATTGATGGAAGAAGCATTAAGCTGCTGTGATTGCCACAGAATTGAGTTTTTTTTACAGGTTCTAGTGTCAAGTAGGAGGGAGTGTGCTGTTTTGGTGCCACAAATGGATGCATCTCAATGCTTCTTTGGGCTATATTATGTCCCTTGGATGTTATTTGGCGCAGCAGTATGACTGTTGTATTGTGGGTCTAAGTATTAAGGGATTAAGATACGGAAATAATAAATCTCCACATGCAAAGGTAACGTGTTATTTTTATGTAGACCTGATTCGAATATAATGTTTATCGTTTGAGTTTTGAAAGAATTATCAAGCAAGATACGATTAGGTAAATATTATTTTTCCTAAATCCTACAACATGACCACTCATGGACAATGTAGCAATTTTTTTTGTATCTTGACAAGTGTAGCTCCACCTTGATTCATGGACATGGCATGTTCTCCTCAAGTAATTAACTATTCAAAATCCTCAACATAAATTAATGCTAAACATCAATAAGAGTCATGCACCATTACATTTTCTGATCTAATTAGGTGAAGTAATCAAGTGATATATAGGAGTTCACTATTAATCCAACAACATTAATGGAATAGGACATCAATTTCATTTAATATATTAAGAAAAAACAGGTATAAATTAAAACAAAAATCAATTTTTTTTGGCTTTTCAAGATGGTAAAAACAGAGAGAAAAGTTACAAACAAATAAAAACGATTCCAAAATCCCATCTTCATTTCCTTCCCCGAACAACTCAAGGTTTATCTGACAAAGGAGGTAGCAGCACAACTGAGTTGGCCATGCCTAAAAACTAGTAGAAAATGAAAAAACAAAAAAAAAAACAAAGAAGAAAAAGCACACCGGTAAAAAGAAGCAGCAAATCCCACGGCTGACAAACGTCGATGAGGAGGAGACTGGTAAAAATTCTCACAATAGGCGATAAGGAGGAGACAGGTAAGAACTCCGACAACAGGTGATAACAAAGAAAACGGTAATGACTCTCATTCTCTCGTTACCGACTGATGGACCCATAACCACCTCCATCTATATTAATTCGATTCTCACATCAGGGATGTGTGCAAGTTTCGGGTGATGTTGTCCAATCTGAAGTAACGATCCAGTTGCACGTCTTAGAACAAACCTTCCAAGCTTGGTTAGATGATCGATTCCCGATGGCACCTCTTCTAATTTCTCACATTTTGCAATGTCCATGAATGCAAGATGAGGCATGGCGTCATGCCCTACTCTCACCCATCTCAACTCTTTTAACGACCAAAGCTCTAATTTTTTGAGCCTTGGAAACCTTCCAGCCTTGAAGCACAATTCCTCTCCCTTATATGCATCGAACAATAGAAGACATTGAAGATTTGGCAAATCTTCTAGGCATTGCAGTGGGTCATCCTCTAATCGGGTACTGTAGAAACTTACCCTAACCAAACTATTTAGTAAAGGTATCCAATGTGGTACCCTCTCAAGACCTCCACGTAAAGCTAGCTTTCGTAGAACTGGTGGACTCGAAGGAAAAGATGGTATATCAATGATGCCACCATCTGAACAAATACATAGTGAGCGAAGGTTGCTCAACTTCCATAGGGCCGAGCATAAGTCCCCTCCGTCTTGTCTTCTCAAATTCCCAATCTCTAAACCCTTTAGATGGGTAAGCTTCATTATCTCTTCCGTTATAGTGCTGCCATTCTTCTTGTACGCACTGATTTTATGTAACTTTTGCAGCAATGACAAATTTTTAATTTCCATGGGGATTATACAGAAGCTCCAATCCCCATCACCCACAAAGAGATTTGTAAGTTTCTGAAGTTTTCCTATTTCGACTGGCAATTCAATTTTCGGATTATAAGACACATCCAATATTTCGAGCTTCCTAAGATTTCCTATTTCCACAGGCAAATAAGACAAATTGTTCTCCTTCAGATCCAAGATCTCTAAGTTCTGAAGCTCTCCAACAGATTTCGGAATGGTTCTGACGTTACATGCCGTCATGCATAGATACTTGAGGTGAAGTACTTTAGAAACATCATCCGAGAGTATCCTCGACCGAACAAAACTTGCATCTATGACCTTCAAAAACTTACAACAACCAAAGAAAATCGAAAATGGTTCAAAAAGGTCATGAAAATTATCTGTATCAGTACTGCATTCTGGACTAAGCACATCAAACATGATTAGAGAGCGAAGTGAAGAAACATGACTGCGTTGTTGTTGTTGTAGACCTTTAAATTGGTGAAATGCGATGTGTCGAACTTTATCGGACAAATTCACAACTTGTTCCCTGGCCACGGTTAAAATATTCTGCTCTCTCGACTTGGAAATTATAATGTCACGAAGAAGATCATGGATACGAAATACTTTGAGTTTTCCCTCCGTTGTTGAAGCTACCAATTGAATTAAGCTTCTGTTCAGAAGTTGCTGGATATAGCTGTCGGCAACTTCTGTTGGAGTCCAGTTTTGACGCTCTTGCACGAATCGCAGCGAGGTCCACAGTCGAATAACTTTTTTCCTTTCAATTTCATAATCCTCAGGAAAAATGCTCAAGTAAATGTAGCAAATTTTGAGATGGTAAGGCAAATCATTGTAACTAAGAGACAATATTTTTTTCATTCTGCCAATTCTGCCCTCATCTTCAACTTCAGCACTAAGGTCGCGTAGAATCATCTCCCACTCAGTTATGCTTTTCTTCAAAGCCAATACGCCACCAATTGCAACAATTGCAAGTGGCAATCCCTCGCATTTTCTCAATACATTTCGTGAGAGTCCTTCAAGATTTTGAGGGCAGCGTTTGTCTTCAAATGTCTTCTGACAAAAGAGAGTCCAAGACTCTTCATCAGACAAGGCCTTCATTTCATACAAGTGACCTCGGGATTCAAAGCGGGAAACAGAAGCCACATCAAGTACACGAGTTGTGAGCAGTACACGACTACCACAATTGCCATCAGGGAATGCAAGCTTGATGGCATCCCATGCATCTATGCTCCACACATCATCTAACACAACCACGTACCTTCGTTCCTGGAGGAATTCTTTGATCACGGCTTTCAGCTCATTGTCACTCATGGTTTCCACCACTTCTTCGGGCCGTGCCCGGAGTTTTTTGATAATATCCTTCAGGAGCTTGACGATGTCAAATGATTGTGAAACAGTGACCCAAGCATGGGTTTGGAATTGCCTCTTTACTTGTGTATCCTCGAAGACTCTTTTTACCAGTGTGGTTTTGCCCAGTCCCCCCATCCCCACCACCGAAACCACCTTGCGTCGAGAGTCGCCATCAAGAAGCCAGCTAATGAGTTGTTGTTTGGGCTTCTCGATGCCAACAAGCTCAGCTTCTTCTATAAAAAGCGCATCACCTCGACCATCATAACGTGTGTTGCTATTGACAGTAGAGCTTGAGCCTTGCTCGGGGATACGATATCCTACAGGAATTTCTTTAGAAAGATCTTCAACTCTGGACTTGAGTTTTCTTAGTTCAGAAGCAATTCGGTGGCGAGCTTTTAGGTTCTTAATAGAGCAAGCCATCTTACGAAGAAAACCATGGAAACCATCCCCATGATCATGCCCCAACCGGAGCATGAATTCATCAAGAACATCTTCGACATCGTTTGCAACATCTTGGACGCGCAGCACCTGCTTTCGGAGTTGTTTATCAGTCTCTTTTTTCGTATCAAGAACTTTCACAAAGTCTTTCATTTTCTCCAATTCATCTTTGATGCGCACAGCTTCGTTCCTGACACCACCTAAAAGTCTTGCCTCTTCTTGCAGAAAGAGTTTTAGTTGGTCAAGTAGAAAAGATACAGCAATCTCTGCCATTTTTCTCTCTTCACTTTTCTGAAGATGGCTTTTGGGTCTCTCAGAAACAGGTTTGATGAAATAGTTGAAGGACAGGGCTAAATGAAATGTCAAAGCCGACGACACGATGAAACTAACCAAAGCAAAAGTATTTAATATTAAATAACGAGTTGTTTTAGTGCAAAATAAGAAAATTTTGAAATATTTGAACTGAAGTTAACCTTTTTGAATTTTATTACACCACTCTGTGCAGTGAACCTTTTCGGAATGCTTCAATGGAGACATGTAAAAGAGTAATGATATTGGAACTTAAAAATTTAAATAAATTAAAATTTGAGCAGATTAATTCAATTTTGTAGATTAAAATTTATATTTGTTTACATATTCAAATTCGAGTAAATTAAAATTCGATTCAAGCTAATTAAAATTCGTTTTTTACATATTAAAATTTGAGTCGATTAAAATTTTAATTTTTTTGGTATCAAAATTTGAACAGATCGAAATTCAATGCAAGTTGATTAAAATTTTATTCGAGCCGATTAAAAATGAATTTTAATCTACTTGAATTTTAATACGTAAAAATAAAATTTTAATTAGCTCGAATTTTAATACGTAAAAAAATTTAGAAAATAAAGCGGATCTCATTGAAGATATACCTATCTAAAGGGAGTGTGAATGAAGTTTTTCTTAAAATATATCACGGACAATTTAATAAAATTATATTTTATTTAATGTCATTAATCTCATAGGAAGTGTCAATGGAGATTTAAAAAATAGAAGGAATGTCATTGAAGATATAATAAACTAAAAAAAGTGTGACTGAAATTTTCCTGTGAACTTTTCTATTGGCAAAACAAAAAATGGTTGAATCATGGACCAAAAAAGAAGAAAATATGTTTGTGTGTATACTCCTAATGATAAATATAGTTATCTACATCTCTTATAAATTTTCTAAAGATACATGTTCTATTTTCCAAAATTTTACTATATAAGGATATTGTAGATTTTATCTATTAACGCGTTAACCAGAATATTTTACAAAATTATTCACGAAACTTTTTACACGTATTATGAACCAGATTATATAAGATACTTAGTAGTTTGAAAATATACTCTCATACATATTCTCATCCATTTTTTTTACATCAATATTTCTTTCGCAGGTTGAATTATCTAATTTCTGAATGATTTGTATAGTAGTGTACATACGTTGATATTTTTTTTAAAAATATAGTATTTTTGAAAAATTTTGTCAAATTTTTTTTAACAAAAAATGGGTAAAAATTAATAAAATCAGAGAAAGGGAAAAAAATTATTATTTAATAGATGGTTTTTTTTGAATGCTCTCTATTATAAAAAACGACACAAAACATCAGTACATGTGAAAGCTGAGCAACAATTCGAGAAAAGATGATAAAACAAAAGCTTTCAGACTTCCAACTTTCTTCATTTTGATGCTCTCTATTAAACTAAGAAACCCGACACAAATTTAAAAGCTAAGCAATAAAAAAAAAGGTCCATTGTCCATATTTATTTTACATCATTCATGACGACACAAAACTTGAAAGTCTACGAGCACAAATATTATAAAGCCCTGTCTTGTTTGTATCTTTGAAAGATGGTTCCCATCTCACTTCACCCTCTTCATTCTTGAGCAGCACATTATAAAATTAAACATCCTCATTAGATTGGGTGAACATCACTAGATTGGGTGACCATCACTACAATTGAAAGATGAGCAATAAGCAAAAATATAACCCACACGTTATTGTCTACGTTCATCATTTCTTACGACACAGGACGTGTATATAATAAAAAAAATATTATAATCCCCATCTTATTTTGTATCTTTAAACTAAAGTCCCGATCTTATTTCAACTCTCTTTATTATTGAGCTTCACATTATCTGCTCACTTACTTGAACCGTCAACATTGTCTAAAAATTAAACATCCTCACTAGGGTATGTGACAAACTAAAACAAAATGAATAATTTAGGGGCAAGATTTGTGACAGAGTTATACAACTAGGACGATGAGAAACCAACAACCCTATTCAAATGTATACTATCAGTGAAGTGGTAATGTAACGGGGCAGAGTTGTGTGAAAACATAATTTACTAAAAAATATATAAATATAAACGCATGAAGCTATGAAGAGTAACAAAAAAAGTTGGGCTTGTTTAGGCACGGCCTGTATTACTTACTTAACTAATTGTACGTAAAAACCGTGAGTTTTTATCACATTAAATTGAAAAATAAGGTAAAAATAATGGTAGGTAAGACTAATAATCGAACTGAGTTATTTGAACTTAACTCGGATTCAGCTCATTTTGAACTCAATTTGTTTTATAAACGAAGTTGAGCTTGAATAATTTTTAAGCTCGTTTAGAAAAAACAAGTTTAAAGGCTCAACTCGAGTTCATAAAATTCGACTTGTTTATATGTAGAATAGTCAATTTACTCTGGCTATATTTGAGTTTGGCTCGATGCAGCCTTGGCTCGTTATCTAAACGAGTCAAGGTTGAACAATATTTTAAACTTGTTTCCAAAAATCAGCTCAATAGACTTAACACGAGCTCACAAAATTCGATCGATTATCGACGTTAATGGTAGGTAAAGAAAAAAAATAACAATCACGACAATTGACCAAAAAGATTCTAAACTTTGCATAGGTTGGGTCTTTTCCACATTTATGAATAAAAATAAGCTTTCACACTTAAAACTTTTTTTTTCTTATTTTGACGAAGGCGTGTGGTTGCCATTGCCTACCACACCGACCGTTCTGTCGACCTTTGGTTGCTATTTCAGTGTGCTTTCGACCGAGCCTTCGTTGCATGTCTGACTGTTTTCCTATCCTTTTACTGATGCTAATAGGCAAGTTCGTGAACTCACTTGGTCTCCCCGGATGTTAACTACTCCCTCTATCGAAGGGAATTTGAGCATCTGGTGATATGTAGACGAAACTGCATTCATCTCATGTAGCCAAGTGTGACCCATGATGGCGTTGTATGCCGATGTCGTATCAACTACCAAGAACTTGGTTATAATTCCGACTGACCCTATTCGAACGGGAAATGTGAGTTTTTCCTTTGGAAGAACTTTCTTTCCACTGAAGCCAACTAATGGGGTGTTAATTGGCTTGAGATCCTCCTACTTGAGGCCTAGATTTTGAAAGAGATCCATGTACATGATCTCAGAAGAACTCCCTTGGTCGATTAACACCCTTCTTACTTCGAAATTCGCGATACGGAGTGTGATTACAAGTGCATCATTATGGGGCTGGTGCACTCCGATCAAATCCTGCTCGGAGAAGCCGTTCACTCCAGCTGCCTCACCTAATTTTATCTTCTTACTTTTGACCTCGGGTGATAACCTCAACAGGTAAACTTTCCTCTCTTTGGCCGCCCTCTAGATATACGCCCTCGCTAAGTTGTTTGTTGTCATCTGGGGATTTATCGCCGCGTGGATCCTGCCAATAACTCCGACAGCTATAGTTCGGTCTTCTTGGAGTTCAGTTCCTCCTGCGGTACCCTGGTCTCCACCTTTTTCCACAAATTGGGTGAGGTGCCCAGCTTGAACCAATTCCTCTAAATGCTGCTTTAATGACCGACAATTTTCGATCATGTGTTCCACATCCCGATGGTACAAACATCTGAAATTTGGATTTCTTTTTGACGGATCACCCGTTAGCTTATTGGGCCATTTGAAGTACGACTTTCCCTTGATTTGAGTTAGTATCCTATAAATAGGTTCCTTGAATACCATGTTAATCCCAACAAATGGAGATTTTTTTTTTTTGGGGGGGGAGGGGGAATCCTTCATTTTCCCTCTTCTTGCTGGTATCTCTATTTTGTTCGGCTGACTTCTCTTTGCCATATTGCTTTCTTCCAAACTATTCCCTCCCAGGATCTCTCGCAAAGTCTTCATCTACCTTGACATACTTTTCGACTCGGGCCATCAACTCTTCCATGTCTACGGCTGGCCTCCTTGTGAGGGATTGGTACAATGAGTTTTCTTTTGGCAATCCTATTTTGAAGGATGTCACGAAAATTTCTGGGTTACATGCCTTTATTTCGTTCATTGTTTCCCAATAGCGATGAACGTATTCACTTAGGGTCTCATTGTTCTTTTTCTTCAACATCAACATTGGCCCCACGTCCTTGGACTTGTGACTATTAGTGATGAATTGGGCCGTGAATTGTATGGCAAGTTGTCCCTACCTATCCACCGAGTTCTTGGGCAGGCTGTCAAGCCATTTCATTGCCGACTCGTTGAGGTTGTTTGGAAAAATGGTATAGAGCAGCGGCTCGTTCTTTTGGTGGATCGTCATGAGTTGCCTGTAATGACGAATGTGCGAGGTTGGATCCGTCTTGCCATCATATAATTGGAAGTTCGGGACTGTGAATTTGCTCGAGATCCGGCCTTGCTCGATCCATCTGGTAAAGGACGAGGCCTCCATGCCACCCCCGTACTCTCTTGTAGCTCTTCTGGCTAGGTCTTTGGCTGATTTCTGTAAAAGTCTTTTCAATCGACTTGATATATCAAGTTCCTCAGATATAAACTGCTTCCAAGCGTCCTCGTCTCTGCTTCGACGTTGTTTTTGCCTATACTCTTCCTCCACGGAGGTTTCTCTATTGCTTCGCTTATATTTTCTGGGGCTCGGTTGTCAGCCTTCTTGGCTACGTCTATCTTCCTTGCGATCATGTCTCTCGCCTATTTTCCTTAGTTTATTTCTTAAATCCTCGTTTTCTCTCCTCAGATCATTTTCTATGGCGTAAGACTTTTTGAACATCTTGTCGTGTGCATCCAGTTGATCCTATTAAGACTGAACCAATTTCGCCATGGTGACTTGATCCGAAATGTGCATACCCAAATGCAGGCGGTCAAGTTGTAGTAATAATTCGGTTAAGTCCGGAGTCGAATCCACATGGAACTATTGTTGGTGTTTCGAAGTAAACAGTGACAGACCATGTGACTGTAACCCTTGAAATTTATAGTAATGATGTTTAGGGATTTTCCTGGGCCGAATATATAATTCTTTCCAAGAAGGTTTGTTAGACAAAATATAAAATCAGCTCAAATGTAAAAAATTACTTTTTAGTTCGAGGATCTGGACATGTAGTTAATCATCCGGTTTATTATACTTGTGCTTGGTAACTCAATTAACCCCAGTGTCAACAGCAAGTTCATCGAAAGATAAAAGTGGATTGTGAGAATTAAGGGTATGGTTCTGATGTCTTTCTAGAAGTTTACAAGAATTATTTGTGTCGAGACTCAACTCATCTACAAACAAGCAAGTGTTTCTACAAGACATCCAACCATGACATTAATATTTAATTCTTTAAATGATGCACAATAATGATGAAGATTAAAGGGTAGTCATGAAGATCTAGTCAGGATACTTGCCTTGAATCAATGAGTCTTTCTATGCAAGAGTTATCCGTGTTATAGAAAGTATTCACGGTTAGACAAAGTATCTTAGTTTTGCTAGATGCAGTCGATCATTCAATAAGCAAGTGAAATATCAAGCATTAAGCATAATCGAAATGCACGGATATAACCTACGGATGATTTATACATGTTCATTACCTCTTCCTAAATAGTGAATGAGAAACTACTCACTCTTCATGGCTATGGTAAAACTAGAAAAGTAAGTGATGCTCATCCCTCCAAGTAGAGGAGTTACAAGATAAAACACACTACACGAGGAGCCGATCTTCGACGAAAAATGAGTAAATCACATTCTACCCTTTACAAATTTGGTAAATATCTAAAAAAGTGAAAGAGTTTCACTCTTCTAAGGGACGAAAGAAGCTCAAGTAATGGAAGTGAATGAAACTAATACTGAAAGTAGAAAAAAACTAGTCACTTTTGGAGGGTTTCCACCTCAACCAAAAGGTGATCTATCTTCTTCTATGCAAGTAAATATAAACCTAAGTCTAAGACTAATTCTATAACTTTTCTACATAAAATTGTTGCTCAAGTGTAAGCCCAATCTCTCTTTGAAGTTCCCACAATGGGAATATTTATAGACAATGAGGAGGGGACAAGGGAGTGTGTAAAAATAGTGTAAGACCTCCAAAGTCCACTGAAAGCCATCCGCTCTGCAACCTGTCTGGGGACAATGTTCGAACGTTGTCTGGCGTTCGAATGTTGTTCACTGTCTTTGCTTGGTGGCGTTCGAAGCTCAAGTGGTCTCTGTTATTCTGTGAGAGCTACTTCTATATGCCATGAACTACTGCCCTTGCACCTATTATCCTGGTCTTCAATAGTTTAGGACAACGTTTGAACGTGGATTGGCGTTCGAACGTTGTACTCAAGTATTTCTATGTTTTCATTCTTTGCTGCAACACGCCATATATCAGCACTTCAGCGGTCTGATCCTCAATAATTTAAGAGAACGTTCGAACGTGGATTGGCGTTCGAACGTTCTTGCCTTGGTCCAAGCTTTTCCAATTTTGCTCCAGAATATGCTAGTGTTGCACAAAAGTTTGATATTCATTGCCCTTAGACCTTTGTATAATTTATATCCTGAAATGTCATCATTTAAATTCCATCAAAGTATAATTAGTCTTAAAAAGGCATCGTAATATGCTAAATTTAACTATTAATCACATGGTAGGGTTTTCCACCTTGGTATAGAGGGATTTGCCCCAATCGGAATCATGCTGGTCGTGCTGCTGGTAGGGTTTAAAACTTGCTAACGACAGCTTGTCGTCATTGTGTGACTTTTTTGAGCTTTTGCCCATATCCATCCTGATGTCGCTATCAAAAGGAAATGATACTTGGTAATTGGGGTCGGAATCCTGCCTAGCGTCTTTGCTCACTGGTGACCCAATAGCACTTTTCAACCTTGACATTGGCTTTTTGTTCAAGTCGATAAATTTTCCTACAGACGTCGCCAAATGTAGGAGGCAAGAAATTGATTTACCTCCCTCGAAGAATGAATAAGTCTGGAACTCGTATTTCCTCTCTTTGTCTCTTGTAAAACAAATAAACTACCCAAGACCGAAGTGCTTTGGTCAAAGAAACTTCGATATTTAAGTTAGTAATTTAATGGATTGAATTGTTGTGCAAGGAGAATTCTGTGTACCTTTCACCTTGCATCCTTGTGTTCTTTATAGAGCCTCCCCCTGCTAGGGTTTCCTTGATTGACGATGCAAGGTGGCACACCCTCCATTAATCTTGTTAGGGATTTATTGAATCTCTCTAGCCATTTCCTCAGTGGACCTGCTTTTACCGAGCCGATGATCATGCTCATTTGTTATACCAGAATGCCTGAATTATAGGCACCTCCTAAGTGCTATGCTGCTTACACGAGGAGCCTGGTCTAATCAGAACCGAGTCCATTCCTTCCTTCCCGAGCTATTAAACAGCTCGGCACATCCCTGCCGAAGTAAGGATCCAAGAACTTGACCTGGCTATGGCTTTACTATTTCCTTACGTGTCTTATCCCATCACCCGACGTGAGAGCATTAAATGCCCCTACACGTGTCGAAAATACAGTGCCTCTTCACACAACTTCTTTCCCAACACCACCTAAAAGTGTTGCCTCTTCAATCAGCAAGGGTTTTAGCTGGTCGAGTAGAAAGGATATAGAAATCTCTGCCATTTTTCTCTTTTCACTTTTCTTAAGATGGCTTTTAGGCCTCTCAGCTCAGAAGGTTTGAGGAAATGATTGAAGGACAGGGCTAGATGAAATGTTAAAGTCGACCATACAATGAAACTAACCAAAGCAAATGTATTAATATTGAACAAGAGATGTTCTAATGTAAAATAAGAAACTTTTGAAATATTTGAACTGAAGTTAACTATTCCAATTTTATTCATTACCCTTCTTCTGTACAATGAACCTTTTCGGAAGGATGGCTTCATGGAGACATAGAAAATTTGTAAATTTCTGCACCGTCCAGCTGGTTGAATCTTAGTGGTTCAATTTAACTTTTCCATCGTAAAAAAGGTTAATCTTAAATTGCATTCTTAAAGATATTTTGAATTTCAATTCATACTTTCAAAGATAAAAAATTTTAATTTGCACCTTCAAAGATAGAAATTTATATCAATGCACACTTCAAGTTAACAGCTGTCAGTTTGTTGTCTAACTAAATAGATAAATTACACCTAAACGCACTCATATTTGTCACTTAATTATTTAGACCCCTGACATTTGTAATATTATACCTACAACCCTTGAGAATCCAAATATGACTAAAAATGTTCTCCCAATTGAACATTCAAATAATTATGTTTAAGTGATGTATTGCATTGAATATAAAAAATATTATATAAATACTTGCATTATATTGGACATTCAAATAGTAAGCTTGGTTTTAAATTTTACAGTATAACGGACCCACAAAATAAATGGTAGTATGAAATTATAATTTTTTATTAGGATAAAATCATATTTTTTAACGGTTATATTAACAGATATCAACGACAAGGAGTTATGTGTTATACGTGCATAAACGTCAGGAGGTGTAGGAGTAATATTCTAAATGTGAGGGGTCTAAATAATTAAGTGATAAGTATGAGAGAATCTAGGTGTAATTTATTTATTTAGTTTAGATGGCAAAGTGACAGTTAATTGTTTCATGTGCATATTAAAATAAATTTATATTTTTTTAGTATAAATTAAAATTTTTTATCTTTAAGGGTACAAATTAAAATTTAAACGATCTTTTAGAGCACAATTTGAGATTAACCCTTGTAAAAAATAAAATAGTTGAATCCTGGACCAAAAAAAGAAGAAAATAACTTAAAGGCACCCTCATATTACCTAAAATTTAGTGTTTTGTTGTTTAACAATGCTAACGAGATTAATATGTTTATATTTATACTCTTAATGGTAAATATAAGGAAAAATATATATATTTCTATCATTATTTAAATCACTCATTGAATTATTTAGATTGATTTGTGACTTAATACAGTGGTGTACAAATGTTGAAATTTTTTTGAAGTCTTATATTTTTAATTTTTTTTTGTCAATTTGTTTTTTTTTAAATGGGTAAAAATTAATATAATTAGAGAAAGAGCAGAAAAAAATTATTATTTGATACTAAGATCAATATTTTGAATGCTATCTCTCTCAACCATACAACTCGATACAAAGCATCACATGCGAAAGCTGAGCAGCCATTTGAGAAAAAGATGAATAAAACAAAAACTTTCAGACTTTTATTTTTTTTTATTTTAATGAAAGTTAGCTGTCCCCATCCCCCACCCACCCATACTGGTTGCTTTTTTTTTTGTTTCTTTCTCGTAATTCATGAACCTACTCTTGATCTAGATTTTGATCTGTATATGCTTTTGACTGATACAGATATAGGATACGGGTATCTGTACGATATAATACAGATATAACGATATGATAAAATCTAAAAAAGAAGGATACTAGTACGATTAAAATACAACTATAATAAAATATATTTAATATTTTTATTATTTTCAATCAACATAATATTTATATATTTTGGTAGTTCTTTAACACAATAAGGAAAAATAGTAATTCTTTTTAGTTTTAAGAAATTATATATCGTATCACTATGGTATATTCACAAAGTGAAGTGATTAATTAAATAATCAAAGCTAACATTTATTGAGTCGATTTATTTAGAAGTAATTTTTGATAAAACTATAATGTAATAGATTTATTTTATGCTCTTTTGACATGTAATTATAGATAATACTTAAAAAATACTCATGTACCTTTGAAGTAATATGAATTTTTGTAAATGTATTGTATGGTATGTGAATTTGAAAGAAAATGGTAAACATTCAACTCAAAAATTATATATCTTACTTGAGCACAAAAGTATCCGTGAAATATTTTGATATTTAATTATTATTGAATACGTAAGAAGTGTATCTGATATATATCTTCGAATATTCAACGAGCATCGTATCCAATAAAATATTCGATACGAATATATTGATCTCAATAAAATATTTGTGCTTCATAGCATACGAAAGCTAAGCAGCAATTTGAGAAAAAGATGAATAAAACAAAAACTTTCAGACTTTTTTTTTTATTTTTTTTATTTTAATGAATGTTAGCTGTCCCCATCCCCCACCCACCGCCACTGGTTGCTTTTTTTTTTTTTTTTGTCTCTCTCGTAATTCATGAACCTCATTACTTGACTCTTGATCGAAATTTTGATCTGCATATGCTTTTGACCGATAGAAAGCATCTTACTTCTGACCCAACTTACCAAAAAAATCACAATTAAAAAAATGGTTCTTAACACCCCAGTCATAATGCCACCCATGTCCCTTGGTTTATACTTTATAATAAATGACAGGTTTCATTAATGAAAATCAAAGTGAGGGCACGTCATCTGCTAGCATTGTGGTTTAGAATCGATTCTTTATCAATGGGCCATCCTTTCTTAAAACCTTGTCAACGATCGAGCTGTCCACTAATTCAATAACATTTATTAAGATGGTGCTCAAAAGGGATGCAAGATAATAGTGTGTATAACATTGTTATTTTCTTCTTCTTGTTTTTTAATTGCATTTTGAGTGCCTAATCTCTGGAAGTTTGCTTTCGGGTGGTAAGATTTTGGTAGGAATTAAATGAGATAACATGCAAAGTTTTTGAGTAAATAGGGTTTACTTATTGATGGTATAATTTACACGACTGTGTAATTGAGTTTGAGGCTCAAAAAGGGGGAAAATAAATTAAAAATTTATTAGGGATGATGATAGGGATTCACTAGGATGTCCAGTTTGAACTACTAGGTTCGTAGTGGTTAATAGTCAATTACAACGACAACAACCATCAATTGATAGACAGGAGATTTATAGTGGTTTATTAGTTTGTAAGCTTGACTAGTTCACTCTAACGAAGTCTCTTGCCCCTGGAGGTTTTTCTATTATTTGGGGAAAAAAATTACAAGGCTACAAAGAGTCTATTAACCGATATTCTGATCCCTTTCCAAAGCGAGGGATCGGTTCCTATTTATAGTGCGTAGGAGCTTCGCATAATTAGTGTGATCCTTGCGTAACAGCCGTGATCCTTTCGTAACATCAAGGATCCTTGCATAATTAACGTGATCCTCTGGGGGTTGTTACGACTCATGTGCCAGGAATCTTTGGCCGTTAGAGACTATATTCTCTAGGCGTGACGTAATTTTCTGAAAAATTTGAGTTGTCGTTGTCCTAGTGTGCTCGAGGGAAGACCAAAGCTCGAAGGTCCGAGCTGGAAGACCGAGGTCCAAGCTAGAAGACTTGAGCTGGGAGACCGAGATTCGAGCTGAAAGGCTTAAGTTGGGAGGTCCGAGTTGCTTATAGGCCGAACTTAACCTTGGATAATTTTTTATATCATCAATTATAACGTCAAGCTGTGGTTTTAATGAGATTAAATTA
The DNA here is from genome assembly GCA_023539305.1 of Ilex asprella. NCBI lineage: Eukaryota > Viridiplantae > Streptophyta > Magnoliopsida > Aquifoliales > Aquifoliaceae > Ilex > Ilex asprella. The sequence goes on along the minus strand of CM042198.1, from coordinate 18,559,601 downwards.
CGATTAAAAAGATTAGAATCGACTGTAATTAAGATGTTAAGATTGATAATAAATGTTATCAATTTTAATATATAAAATTGATCACAAACAACTATTTATTAGTTTTAATTTCATTAGACTAAATTATAATTACCTTCATATTCTAAATTAAACTTATCCTACTTCTGGACATGTAGAAACTTATCTAAGCATTTTTTGTTATACTTGGATTTCACCTTTAATTTACAGGACTAGGCTAGTCTATGAGGAGGCCGACACTAACTGTGCCTTTGTGTTACTATTGATGATGCACAAAATGTGCTTATACACTACTTGTCAAATATTTAATGCAGTAATTAAGAAGAGACTCAACACAAGCAAATACAAATTAAGTGGTTCAGTTAGAGTAACCTATTCCACTATGAAGGGTTATGGTGACTTGAATGTTTTATTACTCAAGAAGTATAGAGTGCTCAGATGTGAGTGATGCCCCACATATTTAGGCGGGACTTACAATTTATAGGCAAGTGAATTTGGCTCCGAGAGGGTTATAATTGAGGCGTCATCCTCGTAATTGATTTTCGTAAAACTTGTTTTATTCTCGTAATGGGCGAGGTGATAGCAGGATGATTTCTTGAAGCTCTCCTTATGTCGTAATTGGTGAACTGATCTCGCGACATGCCCTCGATGACTGCATCTCCATAGATTTCCTCTCTTTGGATGAAGATTCTCACATGCATTGATGGTGGGATGGGTCTCTTAGAAAGATGGGCTCGACCCAACTAAAATTGTAATTGAGTTTTTATTGGTATGTATATATGATCTAGGCCTACATTGGGCCAGGTCTATCAATTATTATTATTATTTTTGCTAGTAAGAATTAGCTCGAAATAATGATTCTGGTTTTAATTGAAATAGTGATCATAGTTTTAATTGAAGCATCATAGCTCCTTAACCTTTGCCGATTGATTTACAAAAGAACCATTTGAGCCATAGGCCAATAGCTTGCTTGATGAGAACAACGTAAATAAGCTAACAACCCACACGGGTTGATTTGTTGGTTGAATAATAAGCGACCGTTTATGTGAAATTTATGTTTTAATCATGAATCCAGAAGTTGATTTACTTTTATTATATATGAGTAATTCGAATATTGAGAAGCCCTGTAAGTTTTCCTCTTGGAATAAAGGTAAAAGCATAATAACTGTTTTTTTTTTTTTTGTTACAATGATATCCAATGCCTAGCAAATTAGTCCTAATAACTATGGTTAGCAAAAAGAGGATGAAGTGGGTGAATAATTTATGGGTCAAAAGGTTACTATAGCCTCTTTATTAAGGATAGCTCTTTTGAGTTGGAAAGCAATAACTAAGAAAATAATAACACGAAGAGTAATGTTAGGTGAATTTAAAAGTTAGACTTAGAAATTAGATTTGATAATCACAATTATTGAATAGATGAGTTCTAATAAATATTGGGACCCACAATAAAATCAATGATTGTAATTATCAAATCTAATTTTTAAATTCATGTAACATTGCTCCAAAATGAAATGATGACTAATGATGAACTTTTACTAAAGCCTCTTTATTAAGAAAAGCAATAAATAAGAAAAGCATAAAATGAAAATAAAATGAGAACAAATGACAAATTTTTGTATTAAAACCAACCAACTATGTGATAGATTTATTAATATGGATAAATAAAGGGAAAATTTTAGCTACACTCCCTTTAGTTTATCATATCTTCAAAGACACCCCCTTTAATTTTTAAATCTTTAATGACACCTCGTCTAGTTTATATTTAAAAATCACTAACACGCCCTACCATTAAACTACCATTTATAACAAAAAAAATTAATCTAAAATACCAAAAATGCCCCTACATAAATCTCAAGTAATTTTTTTACATAAAATTTTATTAAAATTCAAGTCGATTAAAATTTAATTTTCTACGTATTAAAATTTGAACCAATTAAAATTCGATTGAAGTTGAATAAATTTTATTTTTTTACCGTATTAAAATTCGAACCTATTAAAATTTATTTTTTACATATTAAAATTTGAGTCGATTTGAACTCTATTCGAGTTGTTAGCGCCGATTAAAATTCGTTTTCGAGTCGATTAAAATTTATAGTTTTTTACTTATTAAAATTCGTGTCAATTAAAATTCGATTTATTAAAATTTGAGTCGATTAAAATTTATATTTTTATGTATTAAAATTTGACTTTAGTCGATTAAAAATATTTTTTAATTGGCTCAAATAGAATTTTAATTAGCCCAAATTTAATACGTAAAAAAATATAATTTTTAATTGGTTCAAATTTTAATACGTAAAAAAATAAATTTTAATTAACTTGAATCAAATTTTAATTCACTCGAAATTTTAATACTTAAAAAAAATAGAAAATATAAGGGGTCTCATTGAAGATATGCTTATCTAGATGGGGTCTCATTGAAGATTTACATACTTAGAGGGAGTGTGACTGAAGTTTATCCTCAAATATATCATGGACAATTTAGTAAATTTACATTCTAATTAAAAATTTTAATCTAACAAGGGGTGTCATTGAAGATTCAGAAATTAAATGGGTTGTTTTTGAAGATATGATAAACTAGAGGAGGTGTGATTGAAATTTTCCATAAATAAAAGGTGATTGAATACGAATTATTCAATTTCACGAAAAAAGTTTGTCTCCACACTCATGCAAGTGGTTATGGGCTCGTGTTTTGTCTCTTTATGCAAAAATATATCTAAGAAAAAAAGAAAGCCGAACAAAAAAAAAGAAAATCTAAAGCATAAAAGAAAAAAGGAAGCCAAGAACAGGCAAATTCACTCTAACTCATTCGTTCCTTGGGTAGATCTTGAATATGGGAAAGAAAAGAATAAAAAATAAAGCAAGGAATGGAATGAAAAGGAGACAGAGGAAGTGGGTGAATTATTTATCGGTCAAAAGTTAACTAAAGCCTCTTTATTAAAGAGAGCCGTTTCCAAATTCTCCCAAGTTAACTTTATCGGTCTAAAGTCTTTTCTGCAATTTGAAGAAAGAAAAAGAAAAATAAACAAAAACTTTCAAACTTGTTCACTTTTTTTTATTTTGAATAAAGTGTTTGACCAAGTGAACTCTTTAGTTTCAGACTTCAAACTTGTTAATTTTTTAAGTAGATTTGTTTGTAGTGTACTCTTGGTCAAAAATAAAGTGTGTGGACTCTGTGGTACTGTCAACGGATTGAATTTAAATCGGTTTAAATTCAAATTCGATAAAAATATGAAGTTTTAAATTTAATTCGTTTATCCGACGGACGGATGTTAAAATTTTAATTCATCCATGCATCCGTTAATAATTGAATATTTGAGCAGATGCCAAAATTGAACCCCAACAAAATTTTATAAAAAATTAATAATTTTATCACATTTAAGTTAACCTTCAACCTAATTTAATCAACTAATCATTTTATTCAATAATTTCTATTTAATGTTATGTCAATCTTATTAATAATTTAATTAAGTATGCATGTATCTAGAATACTTTCTCTCAATAAAATATATATGTTTATAGACTCGAATTTATATGTATCCAAATTCAAAATTATTTTAAAAAAAATTAATTTAATTCGAATTCTGATAAATAAATTAAAATATTAATTTATATCCAGTTAAAAATATAACTCAAATTGGAATTAAAATCCCCCCCCGCCCCGAGAAAATATTCCATGCTTAGAAGGTACCAAGCTGGCACCATTATGTGGTACTCAACACCAATCAAAACTAGCCACATAAAAAAAAAATCAGGTAGTGTCATAAAAATGCCATGTCAGCAAAGTGGACTGAATTTTTTGACAGTATAACGGTTGTACAACTTCCGTTTTCTCTCTCCTCCTCCAACGACATTCTCTCTCCTCTGTCTCCTGTCATTTCTTTCTGTTTTATATTTTTTTTAAACTTTCTCATCTCCTAAGTTTCAAAATTTGGATCACCTGCCTCTAGTTTTGAATTTTGAGTTTCTACAATAAACAACCACCAAATATTCTCACATCATTTTTTTCTCTCTCCTCAATCCACCATTTCTTTCAGCTTCTCTTCAATGAACTAGTTTTCCCTTTTTTCTGTGCTTCAAGTAGTTCATTGTTTTCCCCTTTTTTTGTGCTTCAGGTAGTTCGTTGTGGCCGGATATTTGAGCTGCTCTCAAGGCTTCCATTTAAAGCTTTAGGCTTCCAGTTAAAACTTCGACGGCGTGAATGCGTGAAGATGGAGTAGGAGGATTGATCTGTCCATAGTCTTCAATCTTGTTTTTATTTGTTTACCAAGTTATCCCATTTTAGTTGTGTTTTTATTTGTTATCCCAAGCTATCCCATGTCCATGTATTTAAAATTTTACTACCCTTAAATCAAATTAAATTACACTGCCATAAGATCAAAATTATCAATCAATGAAATCAGAAATATCCATATGGATCCTAAAGATAAGTTTTATGCCATATGGTTTATCCATTGAGTTAAATGTGAATCCATCGAGGGAAAAGTGAATCTGTTCTGGTGTAAGGAAGGGAAACTTAGATTGAACTTTGTTCACCAACTGCTGGATAAATTGTCTCTATTGAAATTGTTATGTTTTGTGAACTCATTTAATTTTGTAAATGTTAAACAATAAAAAAGAAAAATTTTCTTTTACTTTTGGAGTAAGTTTACAGGTTTTATTAAACTTCTCATTTTTTCGGTATCATAACATTATCCGCTTCTATCAAAAGAATCATAAATTTACAAGTTTTTTTAATATTGTAGAATCATATTTGGTTTGTTTAAGAAGACTTCCCTTTCCAACGGTGATCAAAGGAATTAGTGGGTTAAGTAGAATTCCTACAATTTACTTCTTAAATAAAAAGAAAAATAACTAATTAAAAAAAATAAATAACTTTTGTTTCCAACAAGATTACAAGGAATAAATTAGGAATTATAAGAACAAATAATAATACAAACTGAAGTCTGAACTATTAGAACTTTGAATTTAGACAAGTAAATCCAGTACGTGACTTCTAAGAAATCATCTAAAATGTTAAATTACTATAGCTACAAGACCCAGCTGAAGTAGCTTTACAATCCAATTAGATAAGGTGCAATATTGTTCTTGTCTTTTACCCCTTGGCCAACCAGGTCTTCAGGGAGCTAGCACCTTGGCAAAAATGAGTGCTACCATCTATTTAGTTTATTGTAAATATCTCCCAGAGACCAAGCCTCTTCCTATATTGAATGGCCAGCCAACCCACAAAAGAGAAATACCCAACAAAGAAACAAGTTCGCCTTAAGCGACAGAGTATCCTCATGGCATTCATTAGATGCAAATACTTGGCATTCGCTATAACTTTCTGCAATTCTTTGATACAAAAACTCTTTGTTGTTCCCCCACTTAATTTTTGATCTTTTCGATCAACAAAATGGAACTTACTTTCTCTAGCTACAATTCTGATGCATGAGCTGATGCTTGATTTATAATTAATGGATTGAGAGAATTTTGATTTTCTATTATGCTGTTGTTGAAATTTACAAGATTTTTTTTTCTTAGTTAATTTATATATAAGAAAATATATTTAATCAAGTTTTTTTTTATATTTCAGATTGAATTTAATCAAGTTAGATATTGAAAATATGATTCAAATTGGGTGCAAAAAACTGATCTGTAGCAAATTGAGTATTGAGACATTTTCTTCTATAGCAACTATTTATTTTTTCAAACAGAAACTCTGTAAAAATGATGAGAAGATCCGGCTTCAGAGGACCATCTACATATTTTTGGATCTTTTGTTTCAAGTACATTTTGACATATTTGCACACATGAATGTGTGAATACAATTTACATTCCAAAAGAAAAAAAATTCAGCAACTGAGTTGTATTTAAAATATATACAACTTAGAAACGAGAAAATTAAGAAAAAAAATGATGTTCCAACTTGTTCTTCTTTTTGATAGAGCAACCAAGTGCCACAATATCCCAACACAATGCAAATGTCTTGCAAAACTAGACAATCTTTCTTTCACACCTGCCACAAATTAATATAACAAAATAAATTATTGATTCGAGTTTAAGAAATATGAAATTAACTCAAGAACATCACCGAGCACTCATCAATTCAAAACAAAAATAGCAAACAACAATGAATCCTAAGTATCTCAAAACAAAAATTAAATTTCATACACCTAGTTGTACAATTTATTTTCCTTTGCTTGATGTCATTGCTGAAATCTTAAAAAAATAATTATTGAAAAATAAAAATAATAATTAAAATTAAGGTCATAATAAAATTAATCATCTAAATTTTTTAAATAAAAAAATAATTAATCTTTTCCATGCCTCCACACGACACACATACACTAACCCACACAATCACTACACCTGCACATTGCACACAACACCCACAAGGGAGCACACAACCACTACACATGCACAACACCTTCAAAGGTCAAAACCGACACATTAAACACCACTCACAAAAGGCAGCACTCAAATGTAATATTGGAGAAAACAATACCTGTGATTTTTTTTTTTATCAGCATCTGTGTAAATGTTACTTGCCGAAAAAAATGGCTATTAGTGAAACATGTTTGAAAGGGAGGAAGACGGATGGTGCAACTTAGAGAGACAAAGTGTGTAAAGTTTGAAAAGTAGTAAACAAATTCAAAGGGAAGAAATCTTCTTTGGCAGTGATGAAGGACGTCTGAATGGCTGAAGTCGGCTGAAGTGATAGGCATGCAGTGGAGAGACAAAAGTTAAAGGAGAGAGAAAATAAAAAATGTTACATCCGTTAGCCGATTTAACTAGTTTGGCGGACCTGTTATTTTTTTTATTTCATCTGATTAGTTGCTGAGATGGTTACTTTTAATTGGTGTTGAGTACCAAATAAACATGTGTTGTGATCGTGCAGCAATTATAGTGTATAATTATGAAACAAACAATCAAGAAAACAAGAAAGAATAACACACAGGTATACGTGGTTCGGCAATGTGCCTACATCCACGAAGAGCGAGCGGCGGTTTTATTCATCATGTCAAAGTAGGGTTACATCTTAAGTATTTATATAACCCTAGTACGGATGTATTTACAAAAATACCCCTGTACCGTACTCCAACACAGGTCCTCTTGACTCAACGTAGGTCCAAGTCTACTCAAGACAAGTTCAAGCTCAAAATGAGGGTCAAGCTCAACCCAGAAGAGTCCTCCTTCGAAAGAATAGGAACACGAGGAAGAGAATGATGGGATACGGAGATCTATTTCTATCTAAACTATGCTTACCAAAGAAGTCTTTTCATATCAAAATTGTACTTACCAAAATAGTGGAAGACTCTTTCCTCACGTCACCGCCTTGGTGAACCTATATAATGTAAGTCCCTCTCCACATGGAGGGACAAGATGATTATCACCTCCTTGAGACCTCTACACCTTGAGCTCTCTACACACACTAAACCTTTCTACACACATTGTTCTCTCTCTCTTCCTCAAAGCATTGTAATTCTCTGGAGACCATTATTCATCAATCAAGAACAACAGGCCACCACTGCCATTCCCGAGAGTGGACGTAGGTCACCCGGACCGAATCACTATAAATCTTTGTGTTGATCTATTATTTACAATTTTGTTATTGATTGCTTATTTACTGCTCCTTAATCACACCTCTTCATATATTTGACTGTTGATCTTGTACAAGACAATTTTGTGCATCATCACTAGTAAAAAATCTAGTCTTATCCCCAAAAAAGTTAAATTTAAACTTAGGAAAATTTTAGCTACACCCCTTTTAGTTTATCATATCTTCAAGGATATTTATCTATTTTTTGAATCTTCATTGACACCCCTTATAGATTAAAAATTTTACTAAATTGTCCATGATAAATTTTAGAAATAATTTCATTCACACTCCCTCTAGCTAGGCATATCTTTAATGGGACCTCCTTTATTTTTTCAATTTTTTTAAGTATTAAAATTCGGGTCAATTAAAATTCGATTCGAACTAATTAAAATTTATTTTTTATGTATTAAAATTTGAATCGATTAAAAATTATATTTTTGTACGTATTAAAATTTGAGCAGATTAAAATTATATTCGAGGCTAAAATCAAATTATAATCAACTCGTATTAAATTTTAATCAGTCTGATTTTATAATCAACTCGCATTAAATTTTAATTGACTAAAATTTTAGTATATAAAAAATAAATTTTAATCAACTTAAATTAAATTTTAATAAATAAAAAAATATAAAATTTAATTGATTTGAAAGCAAATTTTAAGCGGGACTGACAACTTAAGTAGAGCTAAAATTGGCTCGAATTTTAATACATAAAAATAGATTTTTAATAGGCTCAAATTTTAATACTCAAAAAAAAAAAATTTAATCAACTCGAATCGAAATTTAATTGACTTAAATTTTAATATGAAAAAAATTTAGTTAGCTCGAATTTTAATTCGTAAAAAAATAAATTTTAATCGACTCAAATTTTTATAGAATTTTATGTAGAAAGATTGTTTGAAGTTTATGTTGGAGTAATTTTGGTATTTTAGATAATTTATTTTTGTTATAAATGGTGGTTTAATGACAGAGTGTCAGTGGTTTTTTTAATAATAGATGAGGTATATATGACGATATGATAAACTAAAAAGGATGAATAAAATTTTTCCTTAAACTTACTATCATAATTTTTCAATCATATTTTTTCTCTTTTATCATTAAGTTCAAATATGATAAAATAAAATCTTGAAGATAAAAATTTAATTAATATTTTTATATTTTAAAAAATTAAAAATTATATAACACACTTTTCGATACGTCCTTTACTTGAGGTTGGGTTTTTTAGTTAGGCTCAAGTCGGGCACAAAGTGACCCATTCAAGTGACCCGTTTGAGAATTGCTTCCAGATATGATCTAAGCTTATAGATGTGGCCCCCTGGGGTCAACATGAAGATGCTGTATGCCACATAGTCCTCTCGTAATTATTCTCTCATTGTTATTTTAGAAAAATAATATTTAGATTTAATTTAAAATTTTTATTTGAAGACCTAATTAATTATAGTTGTTGGATGAAAAATGGGTTCTACTCAACTTTGGAACTCATAAATTGGTCCTGGATTAAGTCCCCTAATTATGACCATGTAGCATTGCTTGTCATTTTGTATGCTAATTTTCGTTTTTATATTTGTTTCTTATTTTTGCAGTTTTGAGTCATTAAACACGAGAACGAGACATCAACATTAAGATCCTCTCTTACATTTTTTTCCCTCAATGTCACTTCAGAGTAGATCATCCATCATAATGTTACAATTGCTTTTAGTTTGCATCAATTTTACCAAACATTTGCAAGGATGACAAATTTCTTGCATTCGTGGGGGCCTTAAAACCAACTCTGATATATTTTATAACATGTAGAAGAATGTATCAAAATTTTTGAAGATTTTTAAATTCTTAATTTACACCTTACAAGATTAAAATCCTTACATTCACCCTCAATAAGACTAAATGGTAGCAATGTGGTTCAAACTAATTTTTTTTTGCCTTTTTTGATAAATTTTGTTTGCTGTTTTGTTATATTATTTTATCTCTATATACAATTGTTTGTGTAATACTTAATTTTAATTAATTTAGATAAAAAAAAATTGCTACGAAATTTAATTAAAATGAAGCACGTTGTTAACTTTTTATTCGATTGACCGTGCAATATGAGAACTTCAATCTTTCTTGATCAAAAGAAAAATCTTTCATGATTTAAATTAAAAATTTTAACATCATTTTTGGTGCAAAGTGTCATTTACCCTTCCCCCCTTTCTGTAATAATAAGGAATCGTTCATTCTGTTATATGCAGGAATTGCAACATTAGGCGCACAGTCCCCGGAGTTTCTCTTAATATTTTATCATCTGAAAGAGACGAAGCCCTCATACATTTTATTTTACATAGCAACTTGCTATAAGTATTCAGAACGGTATTCAAAGTGATATGGGTAAAAAACTAACTTGATTTGAAGATATTCAGATTCAGTTCGGGCTGAGTCCCCGAGCCTTGTTTTCAGTTCAAACTCAACTCGAATAAAAATGTCAGGCTCAAGCTCAATGAGCTCAAATTCGAGCTCAAGCTCGGGCTCAAACTTGTTTTCAAATACTGGAATACATGTATCAAACAATCTGGAACCAGTAACCAGCAAACAAATCCTGCATTCATCAAGATGGAATCAACATTCCGATATTACAAGCAAAGACACAATTCAAAACACATAAGGCATAAAAACATATGACATCCCAACATTAAAACTTGACAAGATACTATAAATAAATAAACATATACAGACAAAAATAAACCCACATATGATATCCCAACATCATAAGAAATTACAAATAACACACATGTTCCAAATCCAATAGAGTACAAACAACCACAATACGACAGAGTTCCAATCCAATCATAATAAACGTACAACCAACTGTTTTACTAAAACCACACTTCAAAAAAAAAAAAAACATTTCATTATTCTTGCAACAAAACCATCATTATAGCAGCACCAACCATACCATCATTCCAGCACCAACAAAACCATCATTCTTGCTCCCTTCCAGTTATTGCATAAACTCCTCTTCGTCAAACCTGTAAATTAAGCACCAATTATTAGCTTTATGTAGTCAAAAACAAGCCAAGCCCTAGCTATCCAAATCATTTAACAGTCCAATCAACCCTGCATGCGGAAGACTGTTTGCATGACTCAAATCCTTGATGTCCCAAATCACAATAGAACAATCTTACTACTGTCTCTAGGCCAACAATGTAATAGTTGTTGCCTGTATAGGAAAGTCAATTTCTCTACGTCCCCTGCATTAGGGAAAGGATCGCATAGTGCAAATATAGCCAATGTAAAACTTAAAAAATGTACAAATGGGAAAGCAGTAAAAATTCTTAGTGCAACATACTCACCTTAAAGATGTAGTTTATGATCAACATTCCATAAGGAATTTCTTTGTTTCTAGGCTGAAAAAACTTAGAATTAGTTGTTTTTGTTTATAGCTTCTGGGATGGGAGGAATCAAATGATTTTCACAAACAAGGAGAAGCTTTTATGCTTGGTAACAAACTTTACTAGTCGAGACAACTATCACCTTTAAGGCAGTGCCTTTAGTTTGCCGCTGATTTTTCCTGATATATACTATTGTCATAATAGATCTTAATTTAATATCTTTTTGTTGGTTAAGTAGCATGGAAGTATGCACAAGGGTTTGGCAGAAGTTAGAAGGTCTGCTCCCTTATTCCATAGTAGTTATTTAACAATACACGTACATTGAAATTAAACAAAAAAGGAGTGAGGTTCCTTCCATATGTTGGAAGGGAAGTTTGAGGAATCGGTAGTGCTCATGAATTACATAGTGAACATCACATTGAACAATTTGGACACAAAAATAGCATCATATTAAGGTACATGATTATTGATTTTTGATAGATAGATAGAATGAATAGATAGAATCTCCCTGTATAAGAAACATGATTATTGATTTTACATTGTGTGTTATTAGGCAACTAGGTATGCGGTGCCAAAACAAGTCAAGTGGTAATATGCAAGCAAAAGTATTTTACCCATTTTTCTCTCTAGAAATTTAGTAAAATTAATTCCGTTAATAATTTTACCTTTTAGATATATGGAAACAAGAAGAATTTTGAGCAAAGTCTCGTAAAATTATTTCGTAGTTTTTTAATACGTATTGAAATTTCATTACTAAAAGAGGGAGTAAATTTAGCAGGACCAAAACTAGAGATTGGAAAGTGGATTTTACTCGAGACATTTTTTTATTTTGGAATGAATAATTATAGATATTAAATGGTCATAAATAGGATATTAGGACATGTTGCTTAAAAGGCTTCTCTACTTGCCTTTCATTTTTTAGAGGGAAAAATAAACTTTATCATATCTAAGCAGATATGAGACTACTACAATTTATAATGGGGACTTTCATTTTTTCTATCAAATGGTAATAATACACAAAAGTTTCAAATTTAGAATTTTAAGCAATGATACTTAGAATTAATTTGTTGACCTAATTAATCAATAACATTAGATTGAAAAATAGAGTCCAATATTGATTGGACCTTTCTACCAATCCAGTAATTTTGATAAATTAAATCAATAAATTATGTCACAAATCCCAATAGTTTCAATGCCTTTTTTTTTTTTTTTGGTTAGCTGAACACTTATTATGAAGCAAAAAATAGAAAAAGAAAATATCAAACCAATTAGTTGCCGAAGAAGAAGACAAGAGAAAGCATAACAGAATCAAAACGCAAACAGCAAATACTTAGCGGAAAGAGAGGAGATGCCGACCTGGAAACAACTCTTCCAATTATTGTAGATAATTTACTTCACGAGCACTCTTTTTGTAGTTTTTGACATGAATTTCAGGAATGTGTGCGATTTTCTTGTAAATCCCACCTTCGCCGCCTCGATTCGACAACTTTTCAATGAATAAATCAGGCATACTGCGTAGATCCAAGAGTCGAAGGTTGGTTAGATGTTCAATTCCTACCGGCACCTCCTCTAATGGACAGAAAGAAAGGTATAGAGCTTCAAGATTGGGCATGGCGTCATGCTCCACTCTCATCCATCTCAATTCTTGTAACCAATAAAGCTTTAAAATCTTGAGCCTCTGAAATCCTCCATCCTTGAAAGACAAACCCTCTCCAACGCACGCATCATTCAATTCAAGTTGCAGAAGATTTGGCAAATCTTGTAGGCATTGTATTTGGTCATCCCTTAACTTGCTCCTTTCTAACTGTAATCTAACCAACCAGTGAAGAGAAGGTATCCAATGTGGTACATTCTCTAGTTGTCCGTCCAATTGCAACTTTTGTAGAAATGGAGGACATGAAGATATAGATGGCAGATCAAGGAATTCATTCTTTCCAGTAAAAATTGAGCCAACAGACAATGAACGAAGTTTCCACAGTTTTGCAAGGGAAGAGCATAGGGTCAAGCCGTCTTCTCTTCTCAACCTTGTAATGTATAACGTCTTTAGTTGAGTAAGCTTCCCCACTTCTCCCATTATAATGTTGCCATTGCTCTCGTCCGCATCAATTGGCCCAAACTTTTGCAAAGATGACAAATTTCCTATATTCACTGGGGCTTTCCAGCCAGATGCACTAGTTTTGCCAAATCCCACAAGGAGGTATCGAAGTTTTTGAAGCCCACCTATTTCGACAGGTAAGTCGATTACATCAGTATATTTTAGATCCAAGGTCTCTAGGTTCCGAAGCTTGTTAATAGATTTTGGAATGGCTTTCAACCTTGTTCCCCTCATGCTTAAATACCTGAGATGAAGTAGTTTACAAACTCCATCTGGGAATGTATCCATCCCAGAAAAACTTAAATCTAAAACCTTTAGCAATTTACAGCCATCAATTAAACACGAAAAAAGAGATGTATAGCTTCTTGAACCTAAGCTCCCAAACATGACAAGCGAGCGAAGTTGCTGAAAACACTTGTTTTCTTTTACTTCTTCTAAGTTATGTATTGCTAAGCCACGGACTTTGTCTGGCAACCTTACGTCTTGTCCACTGGCGACAATTACAATTTTCTGCTCTCTCAACTTGGACATGAGGATTTCCCGCATAAGATCATGGATATGACATGTTCTAGGGCTTCCATCCCATTTTTTGAACATTCCTTGGATTAAGTTTCTGTTGAGAAGTTCATTGAAATATCCCTCAGCAACTTCTTCTACTGTCTTTGTTTCTATCCCTTGCACGAGTCGTAATGAAGTCCACAGTTGAATCACTCTTGATATTTTAATCTCGCAATCCTCAGGAAAAATGCCCAAGTACATGAAACAATTTTTGAGAGAGGAAGAGAGATCATTATAACTGAGATTTAATATTTTCTTTGGTCTCTCAAGTTTGTCATTCTTTTCTAGCTCGTCGTCGAGGCTACGATGAAACATCTCCCACTCTTTTATTGTACTTTTGTCCTTCAAAGCCAATACACCACCAATTGCCACAATTGCAAGAGGCAATCCCTCACTTTTTTTTAATATTTTTCGTGAGTATTCTTCTAAATGTCGAGGGCAACTACTGTCGTTAAATGTCTTCTTACAAAACAGAGCCCAAGACTCTTCATCAGACAAAGCTTTCATTTGATAGATATGATCACCATGGGAATCTAAGCTCGAAGCAGAAGCTACATCAAGTATACGAGTTGTGAGTAGTACGCAAGACTTACAGTTGTTGTTAGGGAATACGTACTTGATGACTTCCCATGCTTGTATGCTCCATACATCGTCTAACACAACCACATACCTTCGTTCCTGGAGAAATTCTTTGATGAATACTTTAAGCTCATTGTCATTCATGGATTCCATTCTTGGAGGCAGGGGTTGCTTTATTTCATCATGGAGTTGGTTGATCATATTCTTTAGGAGCTCCACTATGTTAAATGATTCTGAAACAGTGATCCAAGCATGGCTTTGGAATTGTCTTCTCACTTGATTATCGTCAAACACATTTTTTACGAGCGTGGTTTTGCCCAATCCTCCCATACCCACCACCGAAACCACCTTGAGTCGAGAGTCGCCATCAAGAAGCCAACTAATGAGTTGTTGTTTCGGCTTCTCGATGCCCACAAGCTCAGCTTTTTCTATGAGAAGTGCATCACCTCTACCATCATAACTTGTGGTGCTAATGTCGGTAGAGCTTAGGCCGTGCTCCATGATTTGATATCTCCCAGGATTTACCGCAAAAATATTGTCGACTCTAGAGTTGATTTTTCGTAGCTCAGAAGCAATTTGATGGCGACCTTTCAGATTCTTAATAGAGCAGGCAATCTTATGAAGAAAACCACGGAATCCATCCCCATGATCATGCCCCAATCGGATCATGAATTCATCGAGAACATCTTCGGCATCGAAAGCTACATCTTGAACTTGCTCCACCCAAACTTTGAGTTGTAAATCAGTCTTTTTTTTCACATCAACAACTCTCAAAAAGGCCCGCACTTGCTCGAATTCATCTCTGATGTGCACAAATTCTTCCCGAACACCACCCAAAAGGCTTGCCTCTTCAAGCAATAAGGGCTTTAGTTGGTTGAGCAGAAAGGATACAGCAATCTCTGCCATAATTTTATTCACTTGTGATCTTCAAATTAAGTCTTTTGGGTATGTAAAACAGTGATGAAATGGTTGAAGGATCAGGCTACTACATACAGGGGAAACTGACCAAAGCAAATATATTTTGCACCTTCCAAATAGATACTTCCCTTGTGGACCAAAATAAAAGTGAAGAAAATAATGTTAAAGGTTGACAAGATGAAAATGGGATATATTTTATTGATGCTCCATCATCCATCTCTCCCTATATGTGAAGTTGATTAAATTTAATATTTTTAAGCGTATTAAAATTCGAATATATTAAAATTTATTTTTTACATATTAAAATTTGATCCTATTTAAACTCTACCCGAATTGTTGACACTGATTAAGATTCACTTTCGAGTCGATTAAAATTTATATTTTTTTACTTATTAAAATTTATGTCAATTAAAATTCAATTTATTAAAATTTGAGTCAATTAAAATTTATATTTTTTTATGTATTAAAATTTAAGCCGATTAAAATTTAATGCGAGTTGATTAAAATTTGATTTGAGTCGATTAAAAATAATTTTTAATTGGCTCAAATAAAATTTTAATTAGCCCAAATGTTAATACGTAAAAAATATAATTTTAATATGTAATGAATCGAATTTTAATTGGCTCAAATTTTAATACGTAAAAAAAATTAAAAAATAGAGGGGGTCTCATTGAAGATATGTTTATCTAGAGGGGGATTGGTTGAAATTTGTCCTCCAATATATTATGGACAATTTAGTAAAATTATATTCTAGTTAATATTTTTAATCTGACAAAGGGGGTCACTGAAGATTTAAAAAATAGAGGGGGTGTCTTTAAAGATATGATAAACTAGAAGTGGTGTGGTTGAAATTTTCCAAAAAAGAAAAATAAATAAAAGCATTCAAACTTGTTAAATTTTTTTATTTTGAATAAAGTGTGTGGCCCATTTAGGACTGGATCGGATCTTAATTTGTCTGAAGTCAAATTTGATAAAAAGATTAAGTTTCAAATTTGATCCATTTATTTGACGGATTCAAAATCTTAATCCATACCTGCATCTGTTAATAATCGAATATTCGACCCGATCTCAAAATTGAATCCCAACAAAATTTTATAAAAAATAATAATTTTACCACATTTAAGTTAACTTTCAATCTAATTTAATCAACTAATTATTCTACTAAATAATTTTTGTTTAATTTCATGTCAATCTCATTAATAATTTAACTAAGTATGTGTATATACAATACGTTTTCTCAATTAAATATATATGTTTATAGACTCGAAATTAAAATGTATTTAAATCTAAATCTGTTTAAAGAAACTTAATCTGATTTGAATTCAGATAAATAAATTAAAATGTTAATCTATATCCAATTAAAT
>CM042198.1:18504097-18525215 GCA_023539305.1 Ilex asprella | reverse complement strand
GATGTGTATAAGAGACAGTATATATATATAAAATAAAATAGAAAAATTTTGAATTTTAGAGATAAAGAGCGGCTCAGATCGTTTCGTAACAAAAAAAGTCATCATCCAATGGACGGCGTTATCACAAACTGTCTCAAGCTATTGACGTCTTAGATCGTTTTGATCCGACGTACCACATTAGCTCTTTTGAAATATTTTTGCTGTTCAAAATTTTTAGTTTCCAAAATTGACACCCTTGCATTGAATTCGCCAATCAATCTCGCCCAAAATCAATGTCATTTAAATCTAAAATTCTGTCCAAATCTAAAATTAACGTCCATATTTAAATTTTGACTCCCCATCATGCTGCTCTAAATAATATTTTTTACATATAAGAGAAATCACGTTTTCACATCACAGCTTTAGAATATTCAATATAATAATGATACTATATTATTTACTCCGCTTTTCATTATCATCTACATTCATCTCGATCTTTTTACCCAATTATTTCTGATATCCCCTTTCTCCTCTATCTCTCTCTCTTTCTCTCTTTGTTTCTGTTCTCGATCTTTGCCCCCCAACAAATAGCCACCTAGGGCCCGCTCAACAGTATGAAAAAAACATGGTCTTTAGGTCCCAAATTTTTATAAGGCTCCATAATTTTAGGTACATCATTAGCTCACAAAAAAATTAAATCCATTAAATTTTAAGGCCTACAAAAAAGTTTCAAAAAATTAAATCTAATCAAAATTTCTATTGCAATAATTTAGGCCTATAATCCAATCCATAACATTAAAAACTTCGAAATTAAAAAAATAAAAAAATACTCAAAAGTCAACTCATATTTACTCTCATCCACTTTCTCTCTCTCTCCCCCTCTCTCTCTAGTAAAAAAAATAAAAAACAAAAACAAAAGTTGAAATTAAACATTATCTCTCATTCTCTATAGTAAAAAATAAAAAACAAAAGTTGAAATCTCTTTCTCGACAATATTAACACATCCTTCTTTTGTCTCCCTCTCACATAAAAAATTAAAAATAAATTAATTTTTTATAAAAAATAATACTAAAAATAAAAAAGGCATCCATTTAATATTTCTTCTTTAGGTCTCAAATTGGCTTAAGCCGCCCTTGTAGCCACCAGCGCCCCTTTCTCTTATCTCTTTTTCTCTTTTCACCGAAACTCTTTCTTTTCACAACAACACTATGGAGGCACCATTGGAGACACAGTGATCAACCATTGACAATCTTGAAACCTCACCAGGGTATCTCTCTCTCTCTCAGCGTATGTCTCCCTTAACGTAACCACCCCTTCCTTCCCCCTCCCCTCTGCCACCGAAACTTATAACAACCCACTAAACACCCTATATATCCAAAGTCAAACTCTTATCTGCAGTCAACCAACACCTCCACCCCCTTTCCTCCTCAGTCCCCACCACTGCCACCAAAACCTCCCTAGCCAACAAACGCCTCCCCACCCCCACACGCACACATTGCTATCGAAATCCACCACAATCACTGAAACACTAAGTGTTTGTATTATTACTTCAATGAGCGGGTCAACATTATCCTTATTTTTTAGCAAACTTACTTTGTCTGCTACAGCGACCATCTATAGCACGACGGCGCAGCTCTAGTGATTAGCAATGACACAACTCCAGCGGAACGATGATCTCCTAAAAAAATGGTTTATTGGTTTGGTTTGTTATTTTTTTTAGTTTTACACATTTTTTGGTTATTTATAATCTTTTTCTGTACGTTCTAAGATATGAGGACTTAAGATTGATTCAGACTAAGTGATCCTTTGTGAACAAGGATAAGTTCATCTATTTCTCGTGTTTGGTTTGTCCAAAAACTATAAAGAATTTCGAAAGAACCAATGAGTCGTTTTGATCAAGAGCCAACTCTTTTATTTTTTTGGCACATTTGGGAATGATTTGCATAAAAAGAAAGCAAAAATGACCAGAATCACCATGAGGTGTATACACGATGTTTAATCAGTTCTCCATACTGATATTCAAGGTTCTTTAAATTGTAATGTCTATGTTTTTAAATATTATTTTCTCTCTAAAAATTTTTAAATCTTGACTTCAATTTAATGTTTTGTGCACATTCATAAATTTTACAAGTTATACACTATTTTTGTAGTATACTGAAATTCAACTTAATTTGTTATCAATATGTCTTATAGTTCATTTGATTTGTTGCCAATTTGATACATTATTTGGCTTGGATTGTAGTTAAAAGTAAGCTCACATTCTCGAAGCGGTAGCGATGGTTGCTGAAGATATGTTTTAGGTTTGGAAGTGGTAATGCTAGTGGTCTTAGTGATGATAATTAATCTCGAAGTTGTGATGGATTGATGGTGGTAGGATAAAGCTCTTGGTACAAATTTGTGTAACATAAAATTAACTTAGTTGATAAAATTTGGTTTGAATTGAATAGCAAAATTAATTTAAATAGTTGACTTGGTTACATTTAATTTCAATTTGAGCACAAAATTTGATTAGTTATCAAAATTTAGGCCAAGTGATAATAATGGTAATGGTGGTATTAGTGGTAATAGTTCTGTATAGTTGTATTTTTAGAGCATTTTGCTTGAATTCTTTATGTGACTCAAATTTTATATATTCAATTTTTCAATTTTATAATGTTAGCGTAGTTGGACTTAATCATGAAAATTTGAGCAAGACCAGTTTTCATTGATGACATGCTATCTCTCTACGAATATGTTTAAGTATGATATATGAAAAATATTTTTACTTGATAAGGTTTGCACATCTTCATATTTTTGTAGGGCCTTATTTTTAGAGAGAATTTAGTTGTAATTGTTTGGAAGAATAGAAAAAAAAATTATATTTAAAGGCACGAGCATTCTTTAAACTATCAACATACTACGAGGACAAAAAGTATAATTTAACTCGATAGAATGTTAAAAATTTAGTTTTAATTGATTTAGGTTTTGTTGATGTTGTTTATTATATTTTTTTTGTTGCAATTCATCTCTTAATCCCCCCTTCCTTGCTTTTTGAGATTGTTTTGATTTGTATTATATCAATTTTTTTTAAAAAATAATGGGCTCATATTATATTTATCAATATTTTTTCTTAATTTTTCTAATTTGCAATTTTTTATGATATACGGTCTCTTAATGCACATGTATCTGCTTTCGATTTTTTTATTTGTTACGTCGTGCTTTCAGGCACAAACAATTGCTAGTATATATATATCAAATGATATATAGATAAAAAAGATACATTTTAATACAAATAATTAACTTTACATTCACTTTCCTTTTAATTTTAGAAAGATTAATTTTGGTGAGTTGAAAGAAAAACTCATCCATCTACTTTTCTATTCTTCCTATTTTCTTTCCTTGTCAAACATAATATTTTATTTATTCTTCTAACTTTTCATCTTTTCAATTTTTTATCATTTTAATTTTTTATCGTACCAAATAAAACATAAAACTTGAAAATTTTCTTTTCTTTTGGTCAGACTCTACTCTTCTAAGGTCGATCATCTTCGTCTCTCTGTCTCAACCGTAAAATCCGGCACAAAGCGTCACTACATGTGAACACTGAGCAGCAACTTTTTATTGGTTTTGGTGAAGGCTAGTTGACCTCATTCACAATATGCGACTGCTGAACAACGAGTAAAAAAGATTAGATTATTTTGAGATCGATTTTAATATTTAAAATCAATCACAAATAATCATATGTTGTTATAATTTTATCAAATTGAGTAATAATTTTACTTTTATTTTGTGGTGACTTGTACAATACACCTTAAAAAATTTATTTTTTACTTGTAAAGATTAAATTTTTTATATTACACTCTCAATGTATTAAAAATATTATAACGTTGTCCTTCCATTACTTTCCGGTACTCATTTCGTCAATGTCAATAAAGATCAAGCCAAGAAGTGATTCAGATGTATGACACCACATAATCTTTTTGTAATAGATGCCATTAGTTGTATATAATCTTTCTCCCTTTTTTTAATTTTTTATTCATTTAAAAAGCTACAATATTATTTTTTTTGTTTACAATTTTGGTTAATTAAACAAGGACAAAGATGAATCATATTAAGCAGTACACTAAACCTTGTTTTACTTGGATCTAACCTTAAATTTACAGGACTTGGCATTCCCATTCTGCCTTTGGGGTAGGGGTGCAACTTGGGCACGTCAACCCGAATTCAACAAGAGTCCAACATGAAAAACAGGGCTTTGATTAGAGTTTTTAATACTTGGGTTGGGCTTGAGGAAAAAAACTCCAACCAAAATTGAATTCGGGGATGCCTCGGGTTGAGGCATCAAGTTGTCAGGTTCAACCCGAATATTAAAATTGGGTTGAACCCGAATATACAAAAATATATAAATATAACTAGAGTTATTATTTATTTTCACTATTCCGAGTTCAGACTTTCAATTCACTTCAAGTCTTCACCCCTGTGCCTCCATCATTTTCAAATCCCTCTCTCACTAGTCACTCATTTTTTATTTGGTCTCAGACTCTCAGTCTCTCTCTTTCACGCGTCTGAGTCTTGTCTTAGACTCTTAGTTTCCCTCTCTCACTCGTCACTCCTCTCTTTTTTATTAACTCGAATTAAGTAATCTGAGTCCAGCTCGATTTTTAATCCGAAATCAGTCTGAATTAAGTAATTCAAATTCAATCCAAACCCGTCTGAATAAAACTCGGGCAGTACTTGAGTTGATTATCTCGAGTTAAGGTCGGATTAGAGTTAGGGTTAGAGTTAGAATTATATACCTAGAGTTAAATTAGGATTGACCTCTCAACCCGTCCAACCTGCTCGAGTTGCACCCCTACTTTGAGGAGGGAACACTTTAAATCCGATAAACAATTGGGAAGACCCATTCAACCAAAACCATGTTTATTCATTGTTAATTTATATATATATATATATATATATATATATCTCTTATGGGTCATTTTGTAAAATAATATTAACAAAGAAAATCTGACAAAAGATGTGACACCCTCATCCACTTCGTAATATTTCAAGAGCGCTAATAACCTTCAACATTACTAAATGATACAGTCTCCAAATGAATAACTCTGATACCAATTCCATATATATTTCAAAACAGATATTTCTAGACTATTATAACTTACACGTCTCAGATATAAAACTCTTTTAATTCAATCCATATAACATTACACATTTTCAAATCCTCACTAAGGAAAACAAAGAAAATATCGACAGTTCTAACATACGCAGAATTCCTTGCCACCAACTAATCTGAAAAATAGGAAATAATGCAGGGTGAGCATCAACAGCTCAGTAGAGTAATTCAATTCCCAAGCAAACGAGTTTGAAAATACTATAGTTTAACATGATTGGGCAAGAATCCAAACGAGCATTTGATACATATATATCAGCAAAAACGTCATTTCATTTGAAACTGTAGCAGTTAAACAAAATTGTAAAAGAGAGTTCAGAAATTCGAATACAGTGCTACACTGGTGGGCAATTCATCCTACTAGACCACTTAGGGTCAATACGATCCAATAATTTAGGGGACTTTCACTCCAAGGAAGATACGCTCCCAAGTCAATACAATTCAATTCAGTACCCAAGTTCGAAGACCAACAGGGCCACCCAGGCATTTACAAACTCAATGAGTACCCTCTACAGCCTCAAACTGGAGTGTAAACCCTTTTGCTACTCAACCTGTGTGCACTTATATTTTCATTTAAAAAGGATCCCGGAGTTTCTTTCAATATGAACAATTCAAGCAATACGATCATTTCTAAAACAATAGTGCAATCTGCACTCAAAAATCCTGATTCGGATCTGAATTCACGTCAATATTCAAAACACCCAATCATATATTTCAAAACATGCTAAATCATCATAAATAATATATGGAATAATTAAGAAATAAGTTTGGAAAGCATCGCCTGTTCCGGAATTGAGAAACCTTACCCGCTTAGTATTTTGATCTGAAATAACCAAAAATTAAACAATGTTATTTTTCGATGAAATTCAATTCACATACTCAATTAACCTACCTAAAGATGAATATAAAATTTATTTCCTAAAAATCACTCCAAACTGGGTCAAATTGACCTCGGAGATCAAAGCAGTCATTTTATTCCTCATATAAATCTGGCCGTTGGATCGACTTTAAATTTTACCGGGACCTCTGTACGGACGTTACGGAACTTTTGGAACCAACTAGAGGTCAATCAGTGGTCAGACGCGCCCTCACGCGCCGACGGGGTGCACTGGTGTCCCTACCTTGCTTCATCTTCAACCTTGGTTCATTTTGACTTTTGTCGTAAGTGCAGAATTTTTTGCTCAACCACCCCACTTTGACCCCAAGGTTCTCCCACTATAGTACACTATTTTCTTTGATTTCAATGCCCACATACTCTTTGAACAACATAGTTTCAATCCCTCCTAGACTCAGCCTTCTAATTTAACTCTAACATCATCAAATCATTGGTCAAAGTTGGCTAAAAAACCATTTTTTACACACATGGGCAGACCTGCAACTGCCTGTTTCACCCCCCAAACGACCTCAAAATCTAATTTCAAGGCCGGAAATGGATTCCTTGACCCCAAATTAGCTAGATCCAAGCCCCCTTTCGATGTTTAAACAAGTTTTTATAAAAATTCCATTTTCACTTCTTCAAACCCTCACACCACCATTACACCACCACAGACCACAAAAAACCACGAATCCACCACCAAACAACTCCTCAAGACCTCCCAAACTCAGTCATACCAAACAATTAACCCAAATCATGCTCAAATCTCAATCCCGTTTCAAAATTCAAAAACCCATTAAACTTTAAAACATAAATTCATGTATCAATACTCAACCAAATCAAAATCTAAATACATATATGAGTTTCTAGCATCCATATTAGGCTGTGAGAATACCTCTTAGTACTCTAAATTATCTCTGCGAAAATCCGAAAATCCAAAGTCTCCTTTCTCTCTTTAACTTCTCTTTCTCCTTTCTCTCTCTTCCCACCGAATCCTTCTCCATTTTATCCCCCAGCTTACTCAGGTTTTCCCAAGCAGCTGGGTGTTCTCCATGCAAGCCAACAAGTCTCCATCAGCCACCCTGCTTGTGTAGAAGGTCCTTGAAGCTTCAATGACAATTTGATAATTTCTCTATTCTGTTTGTGGTAGTTTGGTAATTTCTCTATTTTGTCTAATTTCAAAAATTAATTAAAATATTTTTTTTCTAATTACCTAAACTCGGGTTATTACAAAAGATGCCAATAATATTTCAGATAAAATAAGGGATACCTTTGAAGTTATGACAATTTATGCGTGATGTGGTTCAAATTCTTACTTATTTTATTCTAGTCTAAGAGTAGCTTTGGAGTTTTTACACTTTTGAAAATAATTTCGTAATAAAAAATTTTAATATCTATATCTATAATATAAAACAAGATAGATTTCAATAAGTCTATTCGACGATCTCAAATAGACTTATTTAACGACACCAACATCTCTCTCAAAACCATTTATATTATATAGTGTCTTCAAGCACGGGTTACATCTAATCTATGTAATAAAGTGGAGCTTGTTTTGAACAAAAGACAAAGAGCGGTTTAAATCGTTTCAAGATAAAACAAATAGTCATCTGATGGATTAGATTATCTCAACTTATCTGAAGCAATTGACGACTGAAATCATTTCAAGATAAAGCAAATGGTCATCTGATGGATTAGATTATCCCAACTTATCTGAAGCTATTGACGACTGAGATCATTTCAAAAAATTTGATCTAACGCTCCAAATTACCAACTATATTCATATTTTTTCCATCCAAATCTAAAAAGGTTAATTATTTTTTATCCTCTAGTGGTTTTAGCTAAATTTTTTTTACCTACTTGATGTTTAAAATTATGCACATTATCCCCTTATAGTTATGAACCAAAATAAAGTAATTGACGTTGTTAACAGAATTAAAAAATTACCATAATATCCACGTTTTAAAATCAGACTTTTCTTTTGATTTACTCTTGACTATAAAACTAATGGCACATAGCAACAAACCAACACATTACAATCAAACATGCCGAGCCTATGTTTCTCTTAAGTAAGATTTTGATCCAAGGCCTAAAATCACTTATATGTTTTTTTTACATGTATTTTGATCTGGATCAATGTCCTACCTATTTGAGTATTATACCATATATTATACAAGGTATTTTCGGTACTTAAACAATATTTTTTAGTGAAAAACAATGGAAACAAATTCCATAACATATTTTAGACATGTGAAGCACACTCTCCATTAACTTGGATGATAAAAGCAACAATTTCATTTTAATACATAACTATAAGAAAGTAATGGGCATAATTTTAAACATTAAGTAAGTAAGGTGCTTCTACCTGAAACCATAAGGAAGTAAAATGCAATTAACCCAATCTAAAATCCCAAAATTCCCATCCACATTCAATTTACTGACTGCCTTTGTTGCTCTCTTTCCCTTCTAGGATGACCTACTTTCCATACCAGACTCAGAAATTCCCCAATTCATGTCCTAATGACTTTCCAAAACCTGCTTCCTCCATCCATACTCTGTCAAACTCAAATCTACTCTCTCTCACAAAATCTCTTAGCTCTCCCTATATCACTGTCTGTGCGTATACAAAGAATTTTACTGTGTGAAAATTGCTCACTCCTTGCAGTTTTTGGTGTCATTTGTTTCATTTTTTCCCAGATTATCTACTATTGTTTCAATTATATCTACTGTCAGTAAAATATTGATTTATGTGATTGATTTGTTTATACATGTGAAACTTCAATTCATAGTCCAAGTATGAACACATATGCAAATCAAATCCCACTTCAACATAG
Source organism: Ilex asprella (assembly GCA_023539305.1). NCBI lineage: Eukaryota > Viridiplantae > Streptophyta > Magnoliopsida > Aquifoliales > Aquifoliaceae > Ilex > Ilex asprella. The sequence continues at coordinate 18,516,379 of CM042198.1, read as the reverse complement.
TCCAATTTGTTTATGGTTTAGAATTTAGTATCACCTAATTTTATCTACTATTGTCTTCAGTTTCAGTTTTTTTCTAATATTTTTTATATCTTATATGTTGCATGTTTGATTATCTATATTGAGTTGAACATATAGATTTTAAATATTTATTGTGCCTGTTTTAATTACATGTGGTGTTTTCATGTACTTATTACTCTAATTCACAATGATTCTAAATTCGGTAAAGAATTGTGACAAACGCTAAAATCGTTATTTGTTACGACATGTCAGTATTTATTTTGAAGTATTTGTATATTTTGTGTTATTCAAGCAAGTTTTTTGTTCATTACATAGAGAATACGGTCGACGACATATTTTAAGCAATTTTAAAAGTATAATTAGTATGAATGTTTTTCAGTCATTGCGTTTGAATATGGGCAATTACTTGCGATTTTTTTATTTGTTACATAGTATTTTCAGGTACAGACTAGTATTGTAATATACAATGAACGTATATAAAAGTTGAATTTTGATCATTTTTTTCACAATAATAATTAAATACTATTTGTTTTTTGACAAAAATATTTTGTGTTATTACTAAAAGAGCGTGATCAAACTCTTTTGACTTTGTGGTTGCCATCCCTTATTGCGTGTGGTCCCCTGTTTTTTTTTATTGCAATTTGCACTATTTTTTTTTTTTTTTGATTTTTCATTATCAAAGGAAAAAAAAATAGGAACCCCATGCATTCACCGTGTGTGAAAAAAAAAAAAAAGAAAGGAAGAAAGCAACTCTTTTCGTCAATAATTCTAGGAACAACACTGATAATAATCCATAGGAAGCCACGTGGGGACTAGGGTGGACACTCACTAGGGATGAAGCCAAAAATTATGTTTATGGTGGACACAAAGAAAGCTACTCTGTCCTCATTCACCCCCACTCGATTGTTAAATTAGGAGGAAAAAGATTGAAATATTTTAAGCTGCATTTTAAATAGTCATCATTCAAAAGAAGGCATTTCATTACACCAGTAAGTGAAAAAAGTGTTTGAACTACTCCAGACGATGATTAATTTTATACCTAATGCTACACTTTTAAGTGAAAATTGGGGTTAAATTTTCTTGGATGGACCTATAATGATTTAAGTCCGTCAAAAAAACTTATTTGGTCATAAGTCCATTTTTTATCTTACTAATGAGTACTTAAGTCTACTATTTTTTAAAATCCCAAAAATACATTTAACATTGTTATTCTGTTCAATTATAGAAATCTTAAAGTCTTTGAAAGTAGCTTTAAATTAATTTTTTTGAATTAAAAATTATTACCCCTTAATTGACTCCTAAATTGAAATTCAAATTTATATTCTCTCTCCCTCTCTTTTTAGAAGAAGATCATCACTGCAGTACAACAAATTTTTCTTCTTAAATATCGTTTCTTCCTCCATAGCAACAAAATCAGTTGGGTTTAGAACATCATCAACAACATCATCTATCGGGCCAACTCACAATTGAAATTGAATTTTACATTTTATTTAAACGAAAAATTATAAAGAGGTATCTTTTAAATTACTTAATTATGAGAAAACACCTTGACTAAAATCTTTTGTAGATAAGTATCCTTGATTTCAAATGTATTATATTTAGATATACATTGGCATATTTTTAGAATTTTTCTTTACTAAAATACCTTTTTTCATATTTATTGGGCTGTTTAGATTAACAGTCTTATTTTTTATGGGATTTAATTTATTATATTAAGAGTTTTCTATTTTAATATATCATCATATTGAATTTGAAACTTAAATCATATGGATTATAATTTAACAACTGGTGTAAATTCTCCACTTCGAATTTTCTGTCTTCCTCGTCAATGCTTATTGTTCTTCGTCAGCACATATAGTTGAACGCTTGGTTTTATTTTAACACATCAACGCCTAATATTCTTCATCTTCTTGAACGTACATCGTGTACTTCACTTCAAGTTTGGATATGTATGTTTGATGTTAATGTAACGATTACCATTCTTGTGAAATTGGTAGTGTACAATTAATATAATTCAAACACGTTTAATGTAACGACTTAACGTTCTTTTGAAATTGGTAGTGTATAATGCCACAAACCTAGTTTTGTCAATTTTTTTTCTCATGTTTACATGTACGAAACATGTATCCGTGTAATGTCACTGTGATCGTGTACATCTTTTCCTGAATAAACTCTTCTTACCATACTTTAGTGTACAACCAACTTATTTTTTAATGTCACATTGTGATGTCATAGTGTGTCAAGCATAGTATTTAGCCCTAGTGTATGAATCAGCAAATGTAATTGCACATTTATCTGTCATAATGTGACAAATACAATACTGTCCATTGCGTTGATAGATTGCGATGTAACATTGTCATTCTTTGAAATGACTATGCTGTTGCACAGGCGAAAGATTTTTTTGTCATCACCATTTTTTGTTGTTTGTGTTTTTGATTTGGTTTAAAACCCATGAATTTTATGGCATTTTTTTTTGTGGCAAATTTTGTTTAAATTTCAAAACCCATATTCTTAGTGATATATTATCTGCCGAATTTAATAGTTAGGTGCATGACTTCCAGTTGTTTCTAAATGGGATTATTTGCTCATATTTTGTCCGATTTAAAGGGATTAGTTTATCACGTTTTTAATGATATATTAATTGCTAGTTAGTATTATTTTGTGGGCATTTTTGTTATTCAAAAAATTAAGGGACTTATGTATAAAAAAATTTTACTAAACACTTTTACACAATTAAGCGCTGTACTGGGTTTCGACCTTCAAAAAACCCTTATTTAAAAACAAATCCATTTTGTTAACAATGTTTGAAGTTTTTTTTCTGATGAGAAATAAAAATTTTAAGACATCATAAGTAGATTTCTTGAATGATATTTTCATAACTATAATTTTACATGTTTAAAATAAAATAAAATTTTTAACTTAAACTCTCACGACCTGTTGTTATCTAGCCATTCAGGTGGGTCAGCTTCTTGGACTCGGATGGGTCTACCTATCGAACTCAGGTGGGCCAAAATGGAAGGCCCAAGGAACTACCCAAATCGGGCTAATTGGCCGTTGGGCTTTCATGCCGGTCTGGTGGTCGTTTGTCGTTTGCCGAGTCTTATGTTCAGTATTCTCAAACGGCATTTCAAAGTAACAGAGCATAAAGCTTAATAACTTTATTTGATATCACGACATATCCAACAATAAAAGTTGTTGTCCTACCTCATAATACAATGAATCAAAAGCTAATTCATGCGATCAACCAAGCTTTTGTTTACCCTATGCTTTTTTATGTAAAGTTTTTTTATGATAACAAACATCTTTTGTGTAATTAATCATCTTTGAATGAGTTTTGTCGTAAAGTGTTGCACAACTTTGCCATAAGAGGTTTAATGTGTAGTAAGTAGTATGCTACACCAAATCCGAAGAATCGAAGAAGAATATGTAGATAGATGATATGCTCAATCGGATGATTAAATATGTGAAAAAATAGGAACATCACTTTTTAAAAAGTTTTTATCGCTTATATTTTTAAAATGTTTTATTGTTCACATCTAGCTTTTCAAAATACCCATTTTGGAAGTACATCACTTAGTGTATTCAAAGAGATCAATAACTTAATATTTAGTAATCATTTAGGATGTAATCACATGAACGAATGTCGCTTATACTGACAAAGGCACTTATTTGATTATTTGATGATGTAGAAAAAAAAAATCAAGTGACTTGTTTTACAAAAAAAAATAGGGATATAATATAGTTTATATCAAAAAAAGTTGGTTGACTATAAGTCTTTTTTATTATGGTATCATTTGAAACTATTATTTGCGACCTTAATTTATTTATAGACATAAAGTTACATTATAAACAAGAAAAAAAGAGAGAAGATTATAAAAAATGAATTTTTATGATGACATGAACCACTTTTGAGTTTTGTGCTTAAAAATAATGTTTTCGATGCCATTGCATAAAAATTAAATTTAATAAGTTCTTTATAAATAAAAAATTTATCATTGACAATGATCGTTGAATAACCTCATTGAATTAGTTTTTTGTCTATGTCATTGTTGACCCTCCTCAAGATAAAATTTTGGTTACTTCTTTGAAGGTACAATTATGTAAATCTAATCTTTTCTAGATACTACAACATGACCACTCATTTTTTTGGGCAATGGAGAAATTTTTTGTATCTTGACAAGGGCAGCTCCACTTTGATGGATGGCCATGGTATTTTCTCATCAAGTAATGAACTATTCGAAATCCTTCACATAAATTAATAGTAAACATTAAGAGTCATCGACCATTACATTTGTTGAAATTTACTATTAATCCAACAACATTAATGGAATAGGACATCAAATTTAATTAATAAACTAAGAAAAAATAGGTAAAAATAAAAACGAAAATCAAAAATTTTTTTTGACTTTTTAAGATAGTTATAACCAGAGAGAGAAGTTACAAATAAATAAAAACGACACAGCAAATTTTTTTTTTGGCCAAAACCCCATTTTCATTTCCTTCACTAAACAACCCAAGATTTATCTGACAATGGAGGCAGCATTGCAACTGAGTTGGCCATGCCTAAAAACTAGTAGAAAATGAGAAGAAAAAAAGAAAATAAAAGAAGCGTTAATAACACTTTTGATTTCTAAAATATGCACGTTTTGTCGGTTGGTCTTTAAAGCATTAATTTTGTTAATTTCCTATGTAAACGGACTATCAAGTTTTTCTTGGAATGATCATGTGTTGATATCGTGATACTGTTTTAAAAAATAATACGTGGTTACCTCTGTCAAAAAAACTTAACAAATTATTTAATTAGGAATCAAAATGACATGAATTAAAATTTTAGAGATCAAATAGATAAAATTAATACAATAAAAATCAAACTGATACAATAAGCATACTTTAAGAACGAAAAAGTGCTATTAACCAAAAAATTTGAAGAAGAAAAAGCACACCGGCAAAAAAAGCAGCAAATCCCATGGCTGACAACGGTCGATGAGCAGACTGGTAAAAACTCTTTCGACAACTGGCGATAATGAAGAAAGTGGTAAAAACTGTTGGAATCTAGAGGACTATCACACACTCACAAAAAATAATATTTTGGAAGAGACTATTGAATATAGGAAGAACTCTTGTTATTCACTCATATCCAAATTGATGTATTACATAGTATATATATAGACTCTCATATATAACACATGACCTATAAAATAACTCCATTACATAATGCAATAATAAAAATAATAAAAACTCCATTCCTCCATTACTTGGAGAATTAAAATACCACAATTACTTTGTCCCCCCACTAATACCAAATTAATGACCCACTAATACAAAAAACTAAATGCATAAAAATAACTCCTAGAACATGAAAAGTCATGTTTATTATTTTTTACAACACCCCCCCTTAAACATGATTTTTCTTCTCAACTCCAAGCAAACTTCTCAATTTGCAAAAGACATCTTCTTTGAGGGGTTTAGTGAAAATATCGGCAATTTGATCTTGAGACTTCACAAACTTGAGCTCCACCTCTTTCTTGGTCACATACTCTCTAATGAAATGGAACCTTGTGTCAATATTCTTACTACGATCATGAAACACCGGATTCTTTGCCAACGCTAGTGCTGATTTGTTGTCAATAAAGATCTCCGTTGATTCTTCTTGAGGCAAATGAAGCTCCTTCAACAAATTTCTAAGTCAAATGGCTTGACAAACACATGATGTAGCCGCCACATACTCGGCTTCACAAGTCGAAAGAGTCACAATGGGTTGCTTCTTTGAACTCCAAGCAAATGCGGTATCTCCCATGAAGTAAACATACCCGGTAGTACTTTTTCTATCATCCATATCTCCGGCCCAATCACTATCACAATAACCCGCAAGTTTGGAATTGTTAGAACAAGAATAAAACAATCCATAATCAAGTGTACCTTTGATGTATTTAATAATTCTTTTCGCCGCCTTCAAATGGGTCATGTTAGGAGCTTCCATATAACGACTTAAAAGACCAACACCAAAAAGAATATCCGGTCTTGTGCATGTTATGTACCTCAAGCTTCCCACTAGGCTCTTGAAATGGGTGGAATCCACATGCTCTCCATCTTCATATTTTGACAATTTTACACCACATTCAACGGGTGTGCATACCGGCTTACAATCTTGCATCTTGAATTTTGTCAAAATTTCTTTAGCATAACCTTCTTGAGAGATGAAAATACCTTCCTTCATTTGCTTCACTTCAATGCCAAGGTAGTATGACATAAGCCCAATGTCGGTCATCTCAAATTCTTTAGCCATTGCTCTCTTGAAATCTTCAAACATTCTTGGACAATTTCCTGTGAAGATCAAGTCATCCACATACAAACAAGCATAGAGTATATCACCATTATCATTCACCTTTGGATAAAGAGCATGTTCATGGGGACACTTGGTGAAATGATTTGCTTGAAAATACTTGTCAAGTCTACTATTCCAAGCCCTTGGTGCTTGCTTCAAACCATACAAAGCCTTTTTTAATTTTAAGACTTTCTCTTCTTGCCCTTTCACAACATAACCCAAAGGTTGTTCAACATACACCTCTTCATCAAGAAAACCATTCAAAAAAGCGGACTTTACATCCATTTGATGAATTTTCCAATTATTTAGAGCGGCTAAAGAAATAATCAATCTAATTGTTTCCAAACGAGCAACGGGTGCAAATACCTCATCATAGTCAATACCCGGTCTTTGACTATAGCCTTTTGCAACTAACCTTGCTTTGTACCTCTCCACTTCACCATTGGCATTTTTCTTTGTCTTGTACACCCACTTCACTCCAATGGCCTTTTGTCCTCTAGGGAGTGTGGCAAGTTCCCATGTTCCATTTCTTTCAATAGCTTCAATTTCTTTATTCATGGCACTTCTCCACTTCTTGTCTTGTGCCGCTTTCTCATAATCTATGGGATCACAATCGGCAAATAGACAAAATAATATTAGATCACTAAATCTTTGAGTTACCTTTTCGGTTTTTTCATAGATATCTCGAAGACTTCTCATGCGAGGTGACCTTTCACTTGAACTTGCTTCGGATGATGATAGAGATGCTTGCACATTGGTGGGTGATGGTGGAGGAGAATAAATGGGCTGCTCCATGATCTCATTGGGTTCCTCCTCTTCTTCAAGGAATGGAAAAAAATCATAGTCTTCTTGTGGAGTGTTCCAATCTCATTCATCTTCTTCATCAAACTCAACATCTCTACTAATGATTATCTTGCCATTACTTGGGTTGTAAAGCTTGTAACTTTTGCTTCTTGAATCATAGCCAATGAAGACAAACTTTTCACTCTTGTCGTCTAGCTTGGTCCGTTTTTCATCCGGCACCTGTGCATATCATACACTTCCAAAAACCCGCAAATAAGAAACATTTGATTTGATTCCTCCCCATGCTTCTTGCGGTGTTTTGTCTTGAACACTTCTAGTGGGACACCGATTTAACAAGTAGATGTCACAATCAATAGCTTCCGCCCAAAACTCCTTGGACATTTTTTTACTCTTCAACATACTCCGAGCCATGTCAAGAATGGTTCGGTTCTTCCTTTCGGCAACACCATTTTGTTGTGGTGATCTTGAAACCGTTAGAGGATGGTGAATTCCATTTTCTTCACCAAAATTTTTGAATTCATTTGATGTGAATTCACCTCCTCTATCGGATCTAATTGTCTTAACTTCATACCTACTTTGTTTTTCAATCAAAGTCTTAAACTTTTTGAAAATACCAAACACCTCCGTTTTTTGTTTTAGAAAATAAACCCACGTTTTTCGGCTAAAATCATCAATAAAGAGAAGAAAATACCAGTTCTTACCAAACGATGGTGGGTCTATAGGGCCGCAAACATCCGAGTGAACAAGTTGAAGTGGTTTGGTTACTCTTGAAATGGATTCTTTGGGAAAGCTCTTTCTAGCTTGCTTTCCAATTAGACATCCCTCACAAAGTTAATCCGGGTGGTTGATAGAAGACAATTCTTTCACCATCTTCTTTCTAGACAACAAAGTTAGTCCTCCAAAATACAAGTGTCCAAATCTCAAGTGCCATAACCAAGAAGAATCTTTAACACATGCTTTCAAGCATTTTGCCACATCACTTTGAATATTTAACAAAAACATTCTATTTCTTGTCATTGGCACTTTAGCAACCAAAATCCCATTTCCATCTCTTATTGAAAGATTATGATTTTTCATGAAAATATCATAACCTTTCTCTAAGAGTTGTCCCAAGCTCAAAATATTATTTTTCATGTTTGGCACATAAAAAATATTAGAAATAACTTGGTGCATTCCATCCTTCAAACGAATCAAAATATTACCTCTTTCCATGACCGGAATTTAAGAAGAATCTCCAAAAGTAACTTTTCCACTCACCGATTCATCAAGCTCCACAAATATTTCTTTATTTTCACACATATGATTACTTGCACCGGAGTCAAGGTACCACACGTTCTTGTCTCCCTTTTGCTCTTCTTTGTATGCCAACAACAAGGTCGGCTTTACCTCTTCAACTTTGTATTCAACAAAGTGTGCACTTTCTTCCACAAAATCATTTCTACACTTGGAATCAAAATGGACATATCGATGACAATTATAACATTGAATATGAGATTTGTCATACCTCCCTCCATATGACTTTGAATTGTTGCCTCTTCCACGTCCTCTTCCACGATGTGATTCTTGGCCTCTTTCTTCTTTGTTGGACGCATTTTGACCAAAATTTTTTTCTCTACCTCGATCACGTCTACCATGACCTCCACGTCCACGTCCACGCCCTCTACCTCTTTGACTTCCTTCTTGCCTTCTTTCTTTTTCTTTGAAAGAGAGCTTGGTTTGTAGCACTTGTTCCAATGACTCTTACTTCTTCTTGCCTAGTCGTTCTTCATGAGCTAACAACGATCCCATGAGTTCGTCAATCGTCATTGTGTCTAAATCTTTAGACTCTTCAATGGCTACGGCAATGTAGTCAAACTTGGGGTCCAATGAACGGAGGATTTTTTCTATAACCCGGGTATCATTATAGTGATCATCACCATAAGTTCTCAAATTATTCACAACCACCAAGATTCTTGTGAAATAATCTGAAACTAATTCGGATTCCTTCATACGTAAAGCCTCAAATTCACCTCGTAAAGTTTGGAGGCGAATTTTCTTGACTTTTTTCACTCCACTATGAGCGGTCTTCAAAACATCCCATGTTTGCTTGGATGTGGTTGCACTAGCAACCTTCTGTAACATAACATTATCCAAACATTGATAGATGAGTGAAAGAGCCTTTTGATCCTTCTTTTTTGTAGCTTGCAAGACTTCCTTTTGGGCTTGACTTAAGGAAGCTTCATCTTGCGGTGCCGTGTAACCAATTGTTACAATCTCCCATAAGTCTTGAGATCCAAGAATTGCCTTCATGCGGATACACCAATTCTCATAGTTATCTTTGGTGAATCGAGGCATTTGAAATGGAAGATTTTCATTCGCCATCTCGATCTCACTTTCTCTTTTTCAACACTCAAGCCTAGCTCTGATACCACTTTGTTGAAATCTAGAGGACTATCACACACTCACAAAAAATAATATTTTGGAAGAGACTATTGAAGATAGGAAGAACTCTTGTTATTCACTCATATCCAAATTGATGTATTACATAGTATATATATAGACTCTCATATATAACACATGACCTATAAAATAACTCCACTACATAATGCAATAATAAAAATAATAAAAACTCCACTCCTCCATTACTTGGAGAATTAAAATACCACAATTACTTTGTCTCCCACCAATACCAAATTAATGACCCACTAATACAAAAAATTAAATGCATAAAAATAACTCCTAGAACATGAAAAGTCATGTTTATTATTTTTTTCAACAAAAACTCTCTCTCTTTCTCTCTTGATCGAGTAATGGATACACAACCACCTCCATCTATATCTTATAAGATTTTCACGCGAGGGATGTGCGCAAGTTTCGAGTGATGTCCTATTTCTCGATACGACAAGCTCTTAGACATTCCACCTAGTCCAAACACTCCAAGCTTGGTTAGATGTTCGATTCCTGCTGGCACATCTTCTAATTGCTCACAATAGGCAATGCTCATCCTTGCAAGATCCGGCATCCCGCCTTGCTCTATTTTCACCATCCTCAACTTTTCTAAACCACAAATCGATAATCATTTGAGCCTGGGAAACCCTCCAGCCCTGAAGTACAATTCCTCTCCACTATATGCCCAATACAATTCAAGACATTGAAGATTTGGCAAATCTTGTAGGCTTTGCAGTGGATCATCCCGTAAGTGGGTACTTTGGAAAGTTACTTTGACCAAACTATACAGAGAAGATATCCAATGCGGTTCCCTCTCAAGACGTCCACGTAAAGCTAGTTTTTGTAGAAGTGGAATCGAAGGAAACGATGATAGATCAATGATGTCATCACCATATGGCCAAACAGATAGTGAGCCAAGCTTGGTCAACTTTCGTAGGGCTGAGCATAAGGCCACTCCGTCTTCTCTTCTCAATTTTGCAATGTGTAAAGTCTTTAGTTGGGTAAGTTTCTCTATTTCTCCAGTTATAATGTTGTCATTCTTCTTGTACGCACTGATTGTACGTAACTTTTGCAGGGACGACAAATTTTCTGTTTCTGGTGGGATTGTAAGAGGATGGACAGGCACAATAAAATAAGCACCACCCACAGAGATTTCTACGTTTATGAAGCTTTCCTATTTCGACTGGTAATTCAAGGTCATGATTACCAGACAGATCCAATATTTCGAGCTTCCCAAGGTTTCCTATTTCCACAGGCAAACAAGACAAAAAGTTGCTACTCAGATCCAAGATCTCTAGGTTCCGAAGTTCTCCAATAGATTTTGGAATGGTTTCCAGTCTATATCCCCCCCCCATGCGTAGATACTTGAGGTGACGTAGTTTAGAAACATCCTCTGGGAGTATCCTCCAACCATAACTTAAATCTAGAACCTTCAGCAACTTACAACAACCAAATAAGTGCGAGAACATACTTAACACGGATTCTGGATTAACCGCACCAAATGTGACTAGAGAGCGAAGTTGAAGAAAACGCATGCGTTGTTGTTGTAGACCTTCATCAGGCAAGTGGTATAATGCCAAGTGTCGAACTTTATCTGACAAATAATTCACATCTTGTTCCCTGATCACAATTACAATATTCTGCTCTCTGGACTTCGAAAATATAATGTCACGGAGAAGATCATGGATACGAAATATCTTGGGTTTTCCCTCCGTTGTTGAACTTACCGATTGAATTAAGCTTCTGTTAAGCAATTGATTGATATAGTTGTCGGCAACTTCTGTTGGAGTCTTTGTTTGACTCTCTTGCACCAATCGTAGCGAGGTCCACAACGAAATAACTTTCTTCCTATCAATTCCATAATTCTCGGAAAAAATGCTCAAGTAAATGAAGCAAATTTTGAGATGGTAAGGCAGATCATTGTAACTCAGACACAATATTTTTTTCATTCTGTCAATTTTGTCCTTACCTTGAACTTCATCACTAAGGTCTCGCAGAACCATATCCCACTCCTTTGTGCCATTCTTTAAAGACAATACGCCACCAATTGCAACAATCGCAAGTGGCAAACCCTCGCATTTTCTCAATACATTTCCTGTGAGTACTTCAAGATGTTGAGGGCAACGCTTGCCTTCAAATGTTTTATTACAAAAGAGAGTCCAAGAATCTTCATCAGACAAGGCCTTCATTTCATACATGTAACCTCGAGCATCAAAGCAGGAAACATTAGCTACAGCAACTACACGAGTTGTGAGCAGTACACGACTACCGCAATTACCATAAGGCAATGCATACTTGACGGCATCCCATGCATTTATGCTCCACACATCATCTAACACAACTTTCGTGCATTGCACGGGGCGCTTGTGAATCTATCCATATATACAAAACAATTAGTATTCGGTAAGATGACTTGAGAAATATTTCCTTCCACTTTTCTTAATTTCTAGGATTTTTATTTATTTAATTATAAGTTAGGTATTCTCCACTCAATAAATAACACTTGGCCAATATAACCATTTTTTTTCACTATTTCACCAATAAGTGCCTCAATTATAAATTCCATCTTAATTAAGGTTTTTTTTTATCAATTTCCATCGTTAGATCAATTGGAGACTAACTCAATCTGATTCATTTTAGCGTTGATCTAATGGTGAAAATCAAGGGCGGAGCCAGGATTTTTGTTTATCCCGGGCTAAGCTAGACAT
>CM042198.1:18487269-18499097 GCA_023539305.1 Ilex asprella | reverse complement strand
CAGAAGAAACATTCAAACATTAAAAGCTGCTTTGTAAACTTGCAAGGAATTTTCAGTCTCGCCCCAAACAAGGAAAACTTTTGGCATTTGAGGGTTGTTACTTTTCATAAAATAGAAATCACAAAAAAAGGTTCTGTTTGGATTCTTAAAGAGATGAAGTTTCATTGGAAAGTGATTTTAGAACTCATCATTATGTATAGGTTCTGTGTCCATTCAAAAAGTTTTGTTTTGATTGTTACATAAAAACCCAATTGTGGATCTAGGGAGAGCATGTGGGGGCAACTTCAGCATAAGGTCTGAAAAAACTCTTTTAAACAACATTTTCAGAAAATAAAAAGTTGCCTCAGAGACTAAATTTATGGATCCTTTCACCTACAGAAGTGCTTTTTCTTCACGACATATTTTATTAAAAAAAAACAGATTACCAAAAAAAATTCTTCTCAAGTCCCCCGAGAAAATTCTCAAATCTTCTCTATATTTACAACACTTTCCAGTATGATCACCTCTCCGTAAAAGCTGCTTCTTAGCATTTAAAAAACCCTTTTGTCACGTTTTGGATCAAAACCCAACTAGTTGGATTTAAGAGCAAGAAACAACTTCCCAAACACCCACCCGACATTAATTCCATATCACCAAAGATTTAGGCTAACAATGCAAGATAACTGAAATAAGATTAAATGAAATTCATATTACAGCTGAACAAAGTCTGAAACCTCAATTCAAGCAACAAAAAAAAATGGCAACAACAAAAATCAGAGAACAAAAAATCTCAACTCAGGCAACAAAAAAAATCAGAGAACAAAACAATCACCAATCTCAATTCAAGCAACCAAAAAAATCAGAGAAACGCTCACCTTTCAAACGACGAGCAGCCCCCGAACCCGAATCGTTCTCTATTGCCACTGATTTTTCAAGATCACCATCCAATCTCTGCTTTGTGTTCAGCCCCACCTCACCCACCACCATCTTTGTAGAACTAGAGACGAGAGAGAGAGCGATTTGATAGCAGGACTGCAAGAGCCGCTCCGCCTGTGTGCGCCGTTGCTTGTCCGAAGATTTGGGGAAGGGACGTCTGAGAGAAGGGCTATGCAGGTGGCTGGATGGGACTCGACGAGTGATTTTAGGGAGGTTTTGTAGGTGGGCTGGGCTGGGCTGAGTTAGATGGGTTGGGTTGAGTTGGAAGGGATTTTTTTTTTTGGGTAGGGGTGGGCTGGTACTTAGTAGTAAATTTTTTTTTTTTTTTACCCTGGGCTTCAACCCACCTAAGCCCACTAATAGATCCGCCCATGGTGAAAATAGATGGAATGACTTAATTAGGACAAAATTTATAATTGAGGAATCAACTATGATTTAGGAACCAAATTGAAATCAAAGACAAATTTCAGGGATCAACTATGATTTTTATCCTATATATTTCATGATGATTTGTATATGTATAAATATTTTATAGGTGATTTTGTAAAACAATAATCACTGCCAATAGATTTAATAAACAAAATTTGATGGAGGCCATTTGTGAAGGGAGAGTCTACTATACCGATTTTTTTTTCTCGTTACTGTACCGCTGGTTATAAATTTTTATGATAAAATTACACATTTAAAAAGAGAAGTTATAATTGTTCAAGGGGAGGTCATGATCGATCACAGACACTCATGATCAATCATGAACTTTCGGTATCGATTGCTTGCAATCTTCCATGATCGGTCATGTCCTTTAAAAATTACAACTTACACCTCAAAAAAATTGTAGAAGTTATAACATTCTATGAGTGATGTGGTTGAAATTTTTTCTTAGTTTTTTTTACCAAATCTAAGGTTAACTATGAAGTTCTATAGTAGTCCTAGACTTTTTTCTATTTTCACTAAATTAGTGGCCCATTGCCCCAAAAATAAATGTTTTATTTTTGGATAGAGTAAACCAAACGTAAAATGTCATGATCTACTTATATATTGGCCTAAACAAAATTCTCCATAGTTTTCAAAAAAAATAAAATCATGTAGCTGTACTTTACCTTTTTTGACAAGTTTGTAATATATTGCCCAATAACATACAACCTAATGCAAAAGATTAAATGTTGCAACCATCAATTTATGCTATTTCAAATTATCAATTTTTCAACAAGAACGAGAATTGATCTCAACTAGATTTTGTAATTACATAAAGAATGATACGGATTCTGTACATGGAGAGAAAATTTGTGAGAAGTTTATCTTGCACTTAATTAAAAATAATTGATTTTTAAGAATTTGGTGTTTCACTTTAATAAATGTTTGAGTTGAAGTCTACTAAGAAAACGTTATTTTTATGGTTTTTTTTTTGTTTAGATTTTGGTTATGACGAATATTATATGATTTTATTCTTTTGTAGTAATTTTGTCATGAATATTAATATATTTTGTCTTTCTTGAACTTAATATTTTTTGCATTAACTATTTTTCAGTCATATTTTTACCCCCTCTAATACGAAATCCTTGCTCCATCTTTGCTTTCATGATCCATCATCTTCCTCTAAACGAAGAAACCTAGCACACATTTAGAAGCTGAGCAATAAAAAAAAATTATGCTCTATGGTCCATATTCATTTTACATTATTTCTTATGACACAAAACTTGAAAGTCTATGGGCAAAAATATTATACGCCTCGTCTTATTTGTATCTTTGAAAAATGATTCTCATCTCACTCCACCCACTTCATTATTGAGCTTCACAATATAAAATTAAGCATCGTTATTAGATTAGGTGAGCATCCCTACAATTGAAAGATGATCAATAAACAAAAATATAACCCACACATTATTATCTATGTTCGTCATTCCCTAGGACGTGTATATAAATAAAAAAATATTATAATCTCTATCTCACTTTGTATCTTTAAATTATAGTCTCGTTCTTATTTCAACCCTCTTTATTATTGAGCTTCACATTATCTGCAAAATTACTTGAATCGCCAACATTGTCGTAAAATTAAACATTGTCATTAGAGTCATGACATGCTAAAACAAATTTAATAATTTTGGGGTAAGATTTAACTACTTGTAAGTAAAAACCATGAGTTTTTATCACATAAAGTTGAAAAATAAGTTAAAAACAATGGTAGGTAGAAAGAAAAATTAAAAATACGATAATTTACAGAAAAGATTCTAAACTTTGTATAGGTTGAATTTTTTCCACATTTATGAATAAAAATAAGCTTTCACACTTGAAACTTTTTTTTTTCCTTATTTTGACAAAAGCGTGTGGTAGGGGCTACCACACCGACGGGTGTTGCATTCTTCCTTTTTTTTTTTTTCCTCTTTCACAATTGATGAATGCCTTTGCCACTAGAGACATGCCTATAGTATTTTTAAGGAACCAAAAAAATTTTAAAATTACACAAAATAGAGTAAACTTTTACAAATATCATATGGGCTCATTAGGTAAACGTTTTGCAGGTGGATTAAATATTGTATTGTATTGTATTTAATCAAATACAATCTCATCAAAGTTATGGCAATTTATGAGTGATGCGGTTGGAAGTTTTTAAAGGACTATTTTGGGATGTCATTTTCTTTTGGATTATTAAAAACGGTCTTTAACAATAGAGGTCTAATAATTCAAGCTGAGTAATAAACAAAAATATCCCCACATGTTATAGTCGATATTTATTTTACGTCATTTCTTACGACACAACTTTTGTTGTACTCGTGTAAGCCGCGGAGTGTTCCACCAAATTGCAAATGTTTTAAATTTTATATTATTTAGTTGTAATTTATTTCTTAATTTCTTATTATTTTTATGAAAATGTAATTCAGATATGTTTTTTAACATAAAAACTTGTTTTGAACTCATGTGTTCACACTTAAAAAAACTGAATTTTCATCCCATTATATTGAAAAATGGTTTTAAAAAATTCCAAATCTTGATAATTTTCAAAATAAATCTGAACTTAATTTGTATGGTTTTGTAACACTTTTTGAAAATACTTTCTTTTCAAAAGTAAATTTTGTTTTTGGATTTTAATTTTCTTGTATTATAATATACAATGAACATATACAAGCAATATAGTTTAGATTTTAAAAGTGATCACGTCTAAGGGTAGGTTTGGAGTTTTTAAAAGTTTTCTTTTGTGATGTTATTTATTATTATTTTTTGGATTATCAAAAACGGTTATTAACAATAGACATACAAGTCAAGACCAAAAAAAAAACGGACAGATTAATTAAAATACAACAAAAATATGGCAGACTTAATGTGGTCCATATTCATTTTATGTCATTTCTTACGACACAAAGCATGCGTCTATGAGCAAAAATGTTCTTTTAATCTAGAAATCTGTTGTTGTGGCCCTGTAAGCTTTGGAGTGTCCCCCCAAATGGCCAACGTTTTGCAATTGTATTAGATAACTAGTCATTGTTCATACCTGATGGCATTATACAACAAAAACTAATCTAAAACAATTACCCAAATTCAAAAAATTACCCTAAAAAATATTCATACCAATTGTCATAAAAATATATAAAAACTCCCCAAAAAAATCACCATATATACAAATGTTTTTGAAAAAAAAAATACTAACATAACCCATTGAAATCTACAATGTTTAAGTAATAAATATAATCTTGCTCATTTATAAGACTCACAAATTTATCACATCTACTATCACTTAATACAATAACACAACATAATTATAAACTCAACCACCATATTTTCAATCCACCATATCCTCATGTAAAAAAAAAAAATTAACAGAACACAATTAAATTCACAATCTTTAAGCGATAAATAAAATCAACTAAAATTTTCTTATTTATAAAACTCATGAATTTATTACTACAATCATCATTCAACCTCAAATGACACAATATAATTATAAATTTAATCACCAAATGCTCAATCCTTGACATATAAATTTACACAGAAACACACTCACACACATTTTTTTTTGGTTACCAATAAACCCACCTAACCAATAAGTGGTTTTATTAGAAATATAATAATTCAAATTTTTAAGATAAAATAATAATAAATTAATGTTTAATTAAAAATAGGATAAAAATCACGGACATCACTTAAGTTTTGGTAATATTACATGGACACCTTCTAACATTTTATAAATAACATAGAGACCCATGAGGTAATTTATTGCACGGAGACTCACTTTGTCTCCCTTTCGTTAATGTTGTTAACGAAAATTGATAATTTCATTCCAATTTTTTTATTATTTTTTAATTTCCCTTCTCCAAATTTAGTACCCAAAAAAAATTAAAAATTTAGTAAGATCAAATAAAATTTTATTTAGTACCTAAAAAATTGATATAATTTAGTACTCCAAAAATTTGATTAAATGAATTTCAATATTAATTTGATAACAATAAAAATTAATTTAATATTAATTCGACAAAGTTGAATATAAATTGGACAAAATTAAATGTCAAATTTTAAGAAAATTATATATTAATTTACAACCTAAGATTCATTTCGTATTGAATATTATTTGGTATTTATAGTCAATGTGCTATTTTTTATTTACATTAAGTGTTATTTATAAATTAAGAAGTAAGTGAAAAAATACATACCGTCAGATATGTAAGAACTTTGAATTAGTTTCATGAAATAAATAATTGCATAACATGCAGTTTCATCTATTTTATAAAGTAAATAATAGCAAAAACAACACAGGGAGAAAAAGATAATAATATGAGAGAGAGAGAGAGAGAGAGTATAAGATAGATAGATAAAGAGATTTATATGAGAGATGCGATTTTTAGAATTATAAAAGAAATAAAGTACAATTAGGACCAATGGATCAAAACGATCTAAGCCGTCAAAAATTCAAGACAAACAATTTAGCTACTTTATTATATAGATTTTGTTATTTGTAATTTATTATATAGATTTATTTTATTTTTAATTTTGTTTTTGCTTTTATGAAAATATCGTCTGAATAAGTTTGTTAACATAAAAACGTGTCTTGAACTCAACAATGACAACTTAAGAAATAAATCACAACATAAATAAAACAAAAATTTAAAAACTCACTATATTTCGATTTTAATTTATCAAAAAAAAAAAAGTGAATTTCATCCCCTTATGTTGGGAAATAATTTCAAAAACTGTTTAAAGTACTGTTTATTTTTGCAATTTTTTTTCTTTATAGTTTTTTTTCCTTAAAAATTGGTGCAACACGAGAACTTTCTACGGAGATCATCCATTCTAATACTATTTTCGTCCAAGCACGATTAACTGCGGAGTCATGATGGGATCCGGTGCATTAGTGTTGATATGATAATTCTCTTTTTTCTTTATAGTTTTGATGATGCTTTTTCACCGCGGATGAACAGGGGGTGTGTAACCGGTGATGAAGGTGATGGATTTGAGCTATATGACTCTCTTGATTAGTAGTAGAATATTCAGGGGAGTTTGGGGGAATGTAAACAGTAAGAAATATAGTGGTTCACCGGCTCTGAAGCACGGCTAGTCCACTCTTCAATGGAGGCTCTTGCCCCTCTTTCTTTATTGATCACTTTTGTGCTTCTTTAACACAGTATGAGAGTAACTAGGGTTTTTGCATGGCTCCCTCGCCTCTAGGGTTGCCTCCTGTGAATATGGATCTCCCTCCCCCATGAAGGCCTCATATCATATTTATAGCGTGATCCCTATCTCTAAGGGATTCCCGACGAGATCTTTTCCCCTCTCTCGTGGGATTCTCCTTTTATTTAGGAGGGGATCTTGGTTGATTTGAGATTTCATGTCTTGATCGTCGTTTCCTACTGCTTTGGGAACGCTTGCTATTGGCCAGTCGTTCACTCCATATTTCTTCTATCACCTTTCCTGGACCGAGCTCTGGGTCGGCTCCCTTGAGCTCAGGATTCCCTATCCGACCTCCCCTCCGGATTGACCTCTTGGTCTGAGCTCATACTTAGAATATTTTATTGGTATCATCAGTTGCCCCCCAGCCTTTGGCTCAAGTGAACTTGGGCAAGGGCTGACCTGCCCTCTAACCGAGCTAGACCTGCACGTGGTTGGTCTTAAAGTGCACGTGGGTTAGTGCCTTTTGGCGGCTTTTACTCATCATGCCTCCCTCGATTCTTGCGCATGTTCCAGCCCAAGTTTTCTCAAGCTTTAAATGCTCGAACGGCTATCAGAACTGCCATTTTCACTGTTCAACTTCTGTTCTAACCTTCGGCTTCCTCCTCCTTTCATTCTCCGATTTTCTGGCCCGTGGTTTTCTACCCTCTTGTTCTCGATTCTCGTTTTCCAGGTTCGATTTGAAGCTTCGTGTAACCCCTCTTCTTCGGATTTTCTGCTTTGCACCATTGTTCGTTGTTTAGGTACGTCCTTTTACCCCTCATTTCTAGTTTTTTGCGTTTTGGATCCCTCAAATCCGAGGTGGTTATTGCATTTTTGGGCTTTTCGGTTCTTCTATTTCTGGAATAGGGATTTTTGCTTATCGCCCCTTCCTCATTTTGTGGATTGGGACTCTATTGTGCGAATTCTTGCCCTCGGAAGTCATTGTGCCAGCCTTGGGGTTGTTAGAGAGTGTCTGACACACCCTCCTCCTCTCTATCGTTCTTTCAAACTTCCCTACTCTTGCCCAAACATGTATGTTTCTTCTAGAGCTACCCACTCCTCTGTCTCCCTCCTAGGGGATAGGTCTGTTGATGAGGATACCGACTTAGGGGACGTAGGTCAAGAAATTGATAACTTTCCTGGTGTTGAGGCTGTGGATTCTGCGGTCGATACCGAGGAGCCTCCCTCCACGTCTTCCCCCTGCCTCCTAAGCCTGACAAAGGCAAAGACAAGGTAGGTGAGATCGGGGTTATTGATAGTTCCTCGTACCTAGGGGCCGCCTACAAGCATGCCAGGCTCGAGGGCCCTAGTGAGGAGGTACCTGGTTTGATGAGGGCCTATAAGGCTCGTTATGGTTTTCCTCCCGGAGTTGAGCCCTAGTGTCCAGGTAACTCCACTTTCTACGTCGAAGAGGTCAAGGATAGGGTCTGTTTCTTCCTCGCGGCCTTTGAGAACGGCCTTCGGTTCCCCCTGCACCCTTTCATTAAAAGTGTTTTGTAACATTTCAATGTCTGTCCTTCCCAGCTCTCCTCCAATTTCTATGGTGTGCTGGTCGGACTCCTCGTTTATTTCGCAAGACATAACCTTGGGGTTCCCAGTCTTTCCCTGCTCACCGAACTCTTCAACGTCAAGCTGACCTCATCTGAGAGCTTTTTATACATTTCCAAGCGTGCTGGTGCTAGGAAGATTATTTCTGACCTCCCTTCCTCCCATAAAAAATGGAAAAAAACACTTCTTCTACATCGGGGGTACCAACTGGGAGTTCAATTATGCTAACAAAACAGACACTTTTGGTATTCCTAAGGGGTGGACTGAACCGGAAAACTTGGGTGAGATTTTTGGTTAGAGTTGACCTGGTTTTAATTTGGAACCGACGAGCCGCTGACCTTGTTTGGTTTGTGTGTTCTTCCATTAGGTTCCAGGCTTAAGCTCAACCCTCAAGACCATAGGGTACTGGAGAAGCTGGGAAAGCTTAGACCTGAGAGGTACGCTGACCTCATTGTTCCTCGACGTTTGGTCGAGTTAGGCCTAAGCCCCCCTCCAGCGACCTTGGCTATTCCGATCTCTGTTGTGAGAGCTGAAGGTGTAGAAGGTGGTACCTTTCCCTTCTCCTCTCCTTTCTCTTCTCTATTTCCTTTGCTTTTAATTAGCTGACTTTATTTGGATTTTTTAGGGTCCTCCACCATGAAGCTTGCCCCCAAGGATCTTCAGGCCAAGATTGAAAAGCTGTCGCAGAGTGAGAGAGGCAGCAAGCGGAAGGCTCAGGTCGATACTGAGAGCGGTCTCGCTTCTCGAGCTAAGAGGTCCCAAAAATTGGGGGAACCACCTTCACCTTCAGGCATCAGAGCTCCGGCTACCTCGTCCGATGCTCCTCCAACCGTGTTGATCCCTCCCCGTCCAGAGACTCAACCGAATTCTGCAAAAGGCCCCGCTTTTCCACCTTCCTTTGAGGTCGAGAAGACCTTGGGTATGGTCTCGCACCTCCAGCCCAGCTTTGCCAAATACAGCTCCTCCGGGAAGACTGTTGAGGAAGAGAGCAGACCTGAGGTGGAGGAGGATGAGGCCTCTTACTTTGACAACGTGGACCTCGCAGGAACAACTGTTTCTTCCCTTTTTTCAGAGTCTGATGTCCGGAGGGCTGCTTCAATACCGCTTGAGGACTCTATTGCTTCAGCCCTTCAAGGGGTGGCTGCTATGAGTGCTAGCACTTTCCTTCGATCTTGTCTCCCTTTTTTTTTTGTATCACATCCTCATGAATCTCAAAAAAAAATATATATTTTTAGATGGCTCTTCATGTGAAAGGTCTGCTGCATCGGATTCGTTTTCATGAACTCAGGTCTGGGGCTTTGAAAGCCTTTGAGACTAAGGTCGCCGAGCTGACTCGTGAGAACGAGGACCTCCAACTGCAGATGCAGAGCCTCAAGGAGCAAACGATGAAGGACGCTTCGGACCTCAAGCATACTTTATCTGCTAAGGTTAGGGCTGAGGAGGGAGAAAAGAGAGCTGGGGAGGGAGAGAAAAGAGCTCGGGATGAGCTGCGGATGATTAAGGAGGAGTTAGAGCTCAGGACAGGGGCTTGGGCCAAGGCCAGCCAAGAGGCTTCTGATACCAAAAACTCCCTCAAGCTGATGGAGCGGGATTATTTGATCCCCAACGAGGAAAATGGTAAACTCTGCGAGGAGCTCCAGGTGCAAAAAGACCTGGTCAGGTAGAAGGATGAGGAACTGGCGGAGCTAAAGGACGAAGCCACCACTCAATGGGCTTCTGGGTGGCTAGCTTTTAAGCGCCAAGCTTCCAAGACCTTCCCAGACCTGGACTTCAACTTCTCTATCCCAACTGAGGAGGAGTTGGAAGAATCTGGATCTGATATTGAGGAAGACTCCTCGGTTCTGCCTGCTGTAGATTCAAGCTTGGAGGCGCCCATTCAGCCAGCCATTCCCCAAGTTGCCCCCTTCTCTGCTGACCTCGTGCAAGAAGCGCTTGCCCGAGAAGTCCAAACAGACGAAGTGGAAGTTCCTGGGCCAATGTTTCTGAGAATCCAGTTCCTCCGGCCTCTGGTGCTTCTTCTGCCGAGCTGTCGGACTCTGTCCCTTCTGCTGAGGCTGGATCTACCATTCTGCAGGATTTTCTGTCCACTCCTCCTCCCGAAGCTTAGAATTTTGTAATTTTTGTTGAAATAATTTGTTTGCTGAAATATACTTTTGCTATCTCTGCTCTTTGGGAAGATCTTTTGATTTTGAAGTCTGCTTTCGTATATGCTTGATCCATTTTTGAAATCTGTTCTCGCATATGTTTGATATATTTCCCTTGTCCCCTTTTGTTTTGAGGGGTGCTGAGCTCTCCTTGAAGCAAAACTTGGCTGGGCTCTAAAGGACTGATCAGATTTTGCTTCTTTGAACTTACTTGGACTAGTCATGACCTTGATGCCCTTCTCTTACATTTTTCCTGTGGTTCCAACGCACGGAATTTGATTTTGACCCCATCGAGCCCTATTTATGTAGCGTTCTTTTTCCCTGAACTTGAAGGAGATCTACAAGCTTCTTGGAGATAATCTGACCTAGTTAAAAGAGTTTTCACGGTTTTCTCCTCCAAACTCCCCTGTGAGGTCTGATGAATTTTTAGAGAGGTTTGAGCTAACGCTTCTATGGTCTTTATCAAGACTTTAAAGTTGGAAGCTATTCTTGGATTCGCTTGATTAATCAGGACAAGAACCAATATCACGTATCTTCTCGCGCCTTCTTACTAGCTCGTCATATGCGTGGCTTAGCTGGAAAATGACTGCATAACTCGCGTCTGCTAGCGCTGCCCGTGCTCTGATAGGCCTTCTTATTATAAGTTTTGGTTCATCCCCGAATAGGAGCTGCAGCTTATCGTACTGGTCCTCCTTTTCCTTGCTTTCCATCTGCAGGGTTGGAAGTTTGTCCGAGCCCCCTTTGTGCTGGGAGGTCGGGCCCTTCAGGTTGTATGTTCCTGATTTTTCTGGCGTTCTCGAGGTCGAGGGAGAACTGTGCCTTCCTTTTCACTTTAGTCTTCGCAGGCTCTAATTACCTAGGAGGTTCTCCACGAGTAAATGTGGGTTTATTGTGAACTACTGGGCTCTTCCTTGGTTTATAAACGTGAGTTCATCATGAGCTACTGGGCTCTTTTTTTTTTTTTTTGGC
Organism: Ilex asprella; assembly: GCA_023539305.1. NCBI lineage: Eukaryota > Viridiplantae > Streptophyta > Magnoliopsida > Aquifoliales > Aquifoliaceae > Ilex > Ilex asprella. Next base: position 18,487,887 of record CM042198.1, on the reverse strand, counting down.
AAGTTCTTTGAGATCTCCCGCGAGCCTCATGGCTCTACGGATGAGCTATTTGAAGCTTTGGCGTGAGCTACTTGGCTCTAAAAATGAGCTATTTAAGCTCTGTCGTAAGCTATTTGGCTCTAAAAATGAGCTATTTAAGCTCTGTCGTGAGCTACTTGACTCTAAAAATGAGCTATTTAAGCTCTGTCGTGAGCTACTTGGCTCTAAAAATGAGCTATTTAAGCTCTGTCGTCAGCTACTTGGCTCTAAAACTGAGCTATTTAAGCTCTATCATGAGCTACTTGGCTCTAAAAATGAGCTATTTAAGCTCTGTCGTGAGTTACTTGGCTCTAAAAATGAGCTATTTAAGCTCTGTCGTGAGCTACTTGGCTCTAAAAATGAGTTATTTAAGCTCTTTCGTGAGCTACTTGGCTCATATTAGATACTAAGGAGCTCCCTTTGTGGGCTACATGGCCCATACCAGGAATTTCAGGGCTCGTTGCTTCCAGGAATGTTTAGATAGCTATAACTAAGTAAGCCAAAAATTTGCCGCTTTATTGAATCAACTACGTGAATCAAAAATTTTCTGTCGTTACAAGGGTGACTTACTGAAAAAACCTCTTAAGGTGTTCTGCATTC
>CM042198.1:18454587-18466499 GCA_023539305.1 Ilex asprella | reverse complement strand
GCACTGGACTCCCCTCCTCCTGCAAATCCTCCTGATATCACCCTGATTTCTCCCAGGGATTGTTGGTGGTGTGCAGGGGCCTGCTGCTGAGGTGGGGGAGGTGGAAGAGCTCGATTTGGGTATTCTTGGGCCACGAAGCGACGTAATTGCCCCCGCTGGATCAGAAATTCTATTTCCCTCTTTAGCTGAATGCAATCATCTGTGTGATGGCCGTGGTCTCGGTGAAATTCACAGTACTTGGTGGGATCTCTCTTCACTGGATCTGCCTTCATCCGAGGCGGCCATCTGATGAACTTCTCGTTCTGTACCTCATGCAGGACTTGCGATATAGAGGCGGTAAGGGGAGTTAGCTGTCGGGGTGGATACCTTGGTTGCAGTTCTAGCTGTGAGGGCCCCAGGCGATCTCTCACATTGCCTCTCCTTTTTGGGGAACGGTCTCTATCCCGTCTTGGAGACCTGCCTCGTTCCTTATCTTTCCTGGGACTTCTCTCCCTCTTCTTTTCTTCCTTTCCCTTCTCTCTTCGTGATGAGGAGCTCCCTATCTTCGAAAGGAGTGCTTCCTCCCCATTTATATGCTTCTCTGCTTTGGCTAACACCTCGGCCATACTTGCTTGAGGGTTCTTCGATATAGAGAACATCAGGTCTTTTGATTGCACCCCGAGCCCCGCAATGAAGGCGGTTATGGCAAACTTTTCGTCAGGGATGTCCACTTTCAAAGATTCTGAGTTGAACCTTTGGACATAAGATCTGAGGTTCTCGTCTGATCCTTGTTTCACGTTCAAGAGATGGTAGCTCGGCTTCCTATAGATTCGAGCTCCTATGAAGTGAGATACGAAAGCTATGGAGAGCTCTTTGAAGGACGAGATGGAGGCTGGGGGAAGTCTATTGAACCATGCCAAGGCTGAGCCTTTCAAGGTAATAGCAAAGGCCCTGCAGCGCACTGGATCCTGGTATCCGTGCAACTCCATCTGATTCTTGTAAGTGTTGAGATGATCTACGGGGTCTTTTGTCCCGTCGAAGATTTCTACCTGTGGCATTCTGAACTTTGGAGGGAGGGGGAAACGTAACACTTCCGTGGTGAATGGGGACTCAGTTTGCTGTACAAGGGCGTCCATTGTTACTGGAGCCTTGCCTTTTACAGCTTCTTTCATATGGTTGAGCTCTTGCTGGAGGCCCCTGAAACGGTGTTCCCAGTATTGTTCTCTCTTCTCCTGCTGGTAGGGGAAGAGGTCATCTCTCTCTCCCTCGTCATTCTGGGTGTGTTCCTCGTTGTGACCATTCCTAAAGGGGGGAATTTCCCCCATGGCTGGGCTATTTTTGCCCCTTTCATCGGCTTCCCTGAGGGGGTCGAGGTGTGGCTGCTCCCTCAATGGGGGATTGTACTGGCCTTCTTGGGCCCGTTGCGCCTCATGTGGGCGCTGGAGAAGCTTCATGAGTTCTTCGTTTTGCTGCACCAAGCGTTCATTGGCTTGGCGAAGAGCTGCCAATTCGTTGTTGACGGGGGGATCCCTTACAGGGGGACCTATCTCTGGGACGTTTTCGTACTGTCTGTTGTTGTCAGCGTCAGGCTGATCTATGACCCAAGGCAGATTTGCTTGACTTCTACTCATATTGCGGGTTGAGACCATCAATCACTGGTTGATCAGCTTATTTGTAAGATGAGAACAATCGTTCCCACAGACGGTGCCAAACTGATGGTGCTTTTTCACCGCATATGAATAGGGGGCGTACAAACTGTGATGATCGAGATGGATCTGAGCTATATGGCTCTCGTGATTTACAATTGAATATTCAGGGGAATCCAGGGGAATGAAAACGGTAAGATATATAGTGGTTCACCGGCTGTGGAGCTCGGCTAGTCCACTCTTCAATGGAGGCTTTTGCTCCTTTTTCTTTATTGATCACTTGAAGGCTTATTCCGCACAATATCAAAGGAATTCAGGCTTTTCTATGGCTCTGTAGCCTCTAGGGTCGTCTCTCTTGAATCCGGACCCCCTTCATGAAGGCTTTTTTTATATATTTATAGTATGATCCCTATTTCTAAGGGATTCCTGGCCATCTCCTTTTCCTCCCTTTGCGGGACTTCCCTTTTAATTAGGAGAGGATCTTGGTTGATTGAGATTTCACGCCTTGATTGTCGCTTCTTACTGCTTTGGGACTGCTTGTTGTTGGCCAGTCGTTCATTCCGTAACTCTTCTATCACCTTGCCCGGATCGAGCTATGGGCCGGCTCCCCTTAGCTCAGGATTGCTTATCCGACCTCCCTCCTGGGTTGATCTCTTTGGTCTGAGCTCATACTTAAAATATTTTTCGGTATCATCAATACTCATTTAGAAAAATGAACTCGACAGACTCGGTTCAAACTTGCAAAATTTGACTAGATTACCAGTCATACTTCAGACATTGTCATCGGGCTATGCCAGACAAGTGACAATTCAAGATTGGCCCATTGGGTTGATTCTAATGGCCCAGTTCACAATTGAACTTTCTGTTCTGGCTTGCCATTCTTGTAGGTGTCGTTCCTAGGCTCGGTTAAGTCTACCCATCGAACTTAGGTGGGCTAAACAAGGAGACCCATTGCACTACCTGACGGCTAATCTGCCGTCGGATTTTAATTTCAATATTCTCATTTCTCAATGATATTCAAATTTAAAGTTAATAACACGATTTTGTATCGCACTAGAAAGATCGATCATTGTGAAAAATGTCCCAATGTGCTTCTCTAATTATTGTAATAGCAGGGATCGATTTTCGATGGGAAGACAAACTTACTAATTAATGATGGCAGCAGAGAAGGAAGTTTCGTTGCATTATTATTCCTTGCAATTGAAGTTCTTTGCTCCTATGCAAGTTTTTCCAATGAAATGAGTCAGTAATGCCCCGAAACATGTTGTGTATATGGCAAAAACCGTTAAGATATTAAGGCCCCAATGACAATTTTAGCCATTATGATTGTATGATTTTAAAATAATCTCACACACAAAGATTAAATCAAATGTTTAAGAATTTAAAACAAGAAATCAAGAAAATATCAAGGAAGAAGGAAGACAAAGCTTTGGGAAATATTGTATATATCAAGACAAAGTCAATTAATTACCCAAATGCACCTAACCAAAACAAGCATAATGAGATTATTGAACAAATGTTGAATTTGAACAATTGTACTTTCTATAATGTGATACTCTTAGCAATAGAATAAACTTCTATAATATGCTCATGTATTCAAAGTTCAAAATGAAGATCGAGTAATCACAAATCCCACAACAATTAAGGTAAGGGAATATAGTTCAATATTGAATATTTTTCACAAAAATTGTCCATTTTTTTTTAATTTTCACATTTCCAACTTATTTTATACAAAAAGTGGTGGAACATGTAAATGGTGCACCTCACCCCCCAACGTAAACTATGCATTGTCCTCAATGCACAAAGAATCATGCAATGAAAGTAACATGGGAGATGGAATACCGATTTTTTTTCGAACATTAAATAAAATTCAAAATTATTAACATACTATTTTTCAAAGATAAATGTGTATGTAAAATTTTTTTTTCGAACATTAAATAAAATTAAAATTTATTAACATACTCATTTATCTATGAAAATTGAAAGAAGACTAGATGCACCAATTGATCTTGAAAGACTATGGCGTCTCAGGAACAAGTCCCTACCCACGCTATAGGTTGGTATTTTAGGACATTCCTTACTCGGCCCACATCTTTATTTTTGCACATCTAATAACAAGATATTTATACTTTTTACAAACATTCGGACCATTTACTTTCATCCCCAAATACACACTTTTTCACAGCTTTGTCAAAAGAAAAAAAAATCTAATCCGAGTCATCGCTTGTATCTATATCATTATTAGTGACCCTTTCAACTTCTTGTCGCACATAACGTGTGAGTCCCGGAGTGGAATAGGATGGCGTGTCAGGAAAATCCTTACTCTTCCCATACACTATCCAATTTAATTGATCGGTCGCACGACCCGAAATTGGTTCAGAACACTGATTATGTTTTTTCATGTGAAATATTCTGCACATTGGTAACAAGCACCCAGTCGTTTGGAACGACGACGTTTAGCAAAAGAGCTTCTGCCACACAATGATTTTGCTTGTTGCTCTCGGATTTCAATTTTTCTCACATCTCTTGCTTTTCTCATTATCACAACATGCACATCAGATGAAAAAGTGCGAAAAATGCTTAAACTAAATCAAAAAAGCTTATTGTCCATATTTGCTAAATTACAGACACCCTATCCGGTTCTTTAATGTCTACCAGTCACAAAGACAATTGAAGCTGCATTCGACACGATCATAATAAAAAAAACTATAAATATACGCAAATATAAAACTAAAACAAACTAAAACTATAGATCACAACACACCGCAACAAACTGAACTGTTTCTTAATGATTCGAATTTTCCAGAACTGCACATAGAGTTAGGGTTTGAAAACTCGAGATCCGTTCATCTGCCAAAACCTATAAAAAAATATCCAATTTGATTATCATTCTTCGAGATAAGGGTTTCGACAAGGCTGAAAATCCTTCAACTTAAGTGCTGCTAGAAGAAGAACAACCATGTACAAATGACATGGCTGTTCTTTTGGGAATATGGTCATGGATTTGCAAGGGGTGGGTTATTTTTACAGAGAACAGAGAAAAACGAAGAAGAAGAAGACGAAGAAAGAAGAAAGGAGAAGAAAGACGAATGAGGGGGCCAACACCGGTGGATGAAAAAAGAAAAATGTTGGATGCCTAATAAAGGCGTCCCAAATTTTATTTTATTTTTATAAGTGTCGGCAGAGAACGAATATTCGCGGAGGAATATTTTTTTTAAAAAAATGTGTCGGCAGAAAACGAATATTCGCGGAAGAATATTTTTAAAATTTTTTTTTTTTTTTAGCAAAAATGAATATATACAAAGGAATATTCTAGATTCAACATTAGTATAACATACAAATAGTGCACTTCACCCCCCAACTTGATTCGCGTATTGTCCTCAATGCACAAGATGATATGAAATGTAATGGACTGTAGAAAGATGAGTAGGGATAGAGGACACCTTGCATTGGAGTTTTTGACAAAATACCAACATCTGAAGCTAGGAAAAACAAAACTATAAAACAAAAAAAAGTAAGTGACATGAAATAAAGGAAAAAAAAATAACATAAATAGATAAAGGCAACTGTACATATAAATACTAGCTACTCCTTCACCAAATCCGGATACACCGGATCAATTAAATTCTCCTCCACCATTTGCTCTTCATAACCCTTAAAGAATGACTTAAGTCTTTGGCCATTGACCTTGAATGTTTGGCCATCTTTGGGGTTTGTGATTTCCACCGCTTCATTGGGTAGGCCACCTTGACAAGATAGGGGTCATCCCACCGGGATCTTAACTTCCCTTGGAAGATGGAGAGACAAGAGTTATATAAGAGCACTTTTTACTCGGGCTCAAATGACTTTCTCGTGATGGAATTGTCATGAAAAATTTTTGCCCGTTCCTTGGAAATTTTAGAGCTCTCATACGCATCTCTTCGGATCTCATCCAATTCATTCATTTCCAATTTTCTCTGTTCCCCAGCCATTCTCAAGTTAAAGTTCAAGATTTTTATAGCCCAGTAAGCCTTGTGCTCCATTTCAACCAGCAAATGGCAAGTTTTTTCATAAACTAGCCGATAGGGAGACATGACTAAAATAGTCTTATAGGCAGTATGGTATGCCAATAAGGCATCGGTCAACCTGTCTGACCAATCCTTCCTACTTGGGTTAACCATTTTTTCCAGAATATTTTTTATTTCCCTGTTGACTAGCTCAGCTTGGCCATTGATTTGTGGTGGTATGCAGTGGATACTTTGTGTGTAACGTCATATTTAAACATTAATGATACAAATAGCCTATTACAAAAATGGGATCCACCATCACTAATTATTGCACGAGACATCCCAAATCTCGAGAAAATGTTCTCCTTAAGGAACTTGACTACGGTCCGGTGGTCATTAGTCTTGGTTGGGATAGCCTCTACCCACTTGGACACGTAGTCCACCGCCAGAAGAATATACAGGTAGCCAACCGACATGGGGAATGGACCCATGAAATCGATGCCCCAATAGTCAAATATCTCAATGACAAGCATGGGAGACAGGGGCATTATATTTCGACGGGTTACACTACCCAATCGTTGGCATCTGTCGCATGCTTTGCAATATGAAATACAGTCCTTAATAAGAGAAGGCCAGTAGAAACCTGACTGAAGAATTTTGGCTGAGATTTTCTTTGTCGAGAAATGTTCACCACAGGCTTGGGAATGACAGAATGCAAGGACGTTCCGCTATTCATTTTCAGGCATGCATCTTCTTATGATATGGTCTAGACAATATTTGAATAGATACGAATTGTCGAAGTAAAAATACTTCACGTCTGCCATAAAAATCCTTTTATCTTCAGGGCTCCACTGTGGTGGTATTTTTATTGTTGCAAGATAACTACAAATGTCAGCATACCAAGGACAAACAGAATGAATTGACAGTAAATGCTCATCAGGAAAAGAATCAGGGATGAGAATGTGTTCATTGGCCTCTTGCACCACTAATCGAGATAAATGGTCTGCCACCACGTTCTCCACTCTTTTCTTGTCTTTAATTATCAGATTAAATTCTTGAAGTAGGAGGATCCACCGGATAAGTCTTGGTTTGGCATCCTGCTTAGACAATAGATACTTCAAAGCAGAATGATCAGTAAAAACAACTATCGGTGAACCAATGATATAAGACCGAAATTTATCTAATGCAAATACTACTGCTAGCAACTCTCTGTGGTGGTGTAATTCATTTGAGCTTCATTAAGAGTTTTGCTAGCATAGTATATTACATATGGTCTATTATCCTCCCTTTGACCCAGCATTGCGTCGACCGCGTAATCACTCGCGTCGCACATCAGCTCAAAAGGTAAATCTCACTTGAGTGGTCGCATAATTGGAGGTGTGACAAGCATACTTTTGAGTTTTGAAGAAGATGTCTCGCAACTATCCGACCATTCAAATGAGACATCTTTAGATAACAAATTGATCAAAGGTCAGACCAATGCACTAAAATTTTTAATGAAACGATGGTAAAAACTCGCATGGCCCAGAAACGACATGATATCCTTGACGACTTTCGAAGTAGGAAGGTTGGAGATGGCCTCCACATTTGATTTGTCAACTTCTATTCCTTTCGCCGAAATGATGTGCCCGAGAACAATTTCTTGTGTCACCATGAAGTGACATTTCTCCCAATTCAAAACCAGACCCTTCTCTTCACATCTCTTCAAAACTTTTTCTAAATTCTCCAAACATCCATTGAAAGAATCCCCAAAGACTGAGAAGTCATCCATGAATACCTCAACAATCTTCTCACCATGTCACTAAAGATCCCCATCATGCAACATTGGAAAGTTTCGGGGGCATTACATAGCTTGAAAGACATGCGATGATACGCAAAGGTACCGTAGGGACAAGTAAAGGTGGTTTTCTCTTGGTCTTTTAGGGCAATCTCTATCTGATTGTAGCCGGAGTATCCATCCAAAAAGCAATAAAAAAGATGCCCTGCTACTCGTTCTAGCATTTGATCAAGGAATGAGATTGGAAATTGGTCTTTTCTTGTATACAGTTGAGCTTCCAATAATCAATACAAACTCTCCACCCTGTGATCACCCTTGTTGGGATAAGCTCGTTCCCCTCATTCTCCACAACAGTGACTCCTGACTTCTTGGGTACTACTTGCGTAGGACTAACCCACTTACTATTGGCAATTGAAAAAATAATGCCCACGTCAAGTAGTTTCAACACCTCATCCTTCACCACGCCTTTCATGATCGGATTCAACCTCCTTTGTGGCTGACGGGATGGTTTTGCATCCTCCTCAGGATAGATCTGGTGTGTGCAAATGGTGGGATTTATCCCCTTTATGTCTGCAATTGTCCAACCAATTGCCTCTTTATGTCTCCTCAACACCTCCAAGAGTTTTTCTTCTTGCCTTGCATCCAACGTTGAACTAATCACCACCGAAAATGACTCATCTTCCCCCAGGTATGTATACTTCAAATGGAAAGGTAATGACTTCAATTTCAAGTTAGGTTTTTGTACATTGGATGAGAATATCTTTTTGTCTTGGTGTGGGAGTTTTTCAAATGTAGGGATCCACTTTTCTATCCCTTTCAAACTTTTCAATTCTTTTTGCTCATCCACTTCCTCCATATCAACAACTTCCTCCTCTCTCAAATTGAAAGTGCTCATTAACTCCATGTGCTCCTCTACCAAAATGTCAATCCGATAAATCTCATGTGCTTCCTCATCATCCCCCGGTTGCTTGCACAAGTTGAATGCATTGAGCTCCATTGTCATATTCTCAAATGCTAGCTTCATAAGACCATTCCTGCAGTTAATCACGACATTAGATGTAGCAAGAAAAGGTCTACCAAGTATTACAGGGATTTGGAAGCTAAGATTAGCAACAGGGTGAGTGTCAAGTACAATAAAATCAACAGAAAAGTAAAATTTATCCACTTGTACTAAAAAATCCTCAACTACTCTCCTTGGTGTTCGAACACTACGGTCCGCCAGTTGAAGCGTGATTGAAGTAGGTTTCAATTCCTCAAGCTTGAGTTGTTGATACATGGAATAGGGGAGGAGGTTGACACTTGCTCCCAAATCAAGCAATGCTTGTTCAACCCGACAATCTCCAATGGTTATGGCAATGGTGGGGCAGCCCGGGTCCTTAAACTTTGGAGGAGTGTTTGTCCTCAAAATTGAGCTTACTTGCTCAGTGAGAAAAGCTTTCTTGTGAACATTGAGCCTCATTTTTATCGTGCACAAGTCTTTCAAGATCTTTGCACATGATGGAATTTGCTTTATAGCATCGAGGAGTGGGATGCTTATCTTCACCTGCTTAAACATCTCAAGAATATCAGCATAATTAGCCACCTTGACCGGTGGCTTCAAACGATTAGGAAAAGGGGCAGGGATAGGAGAAACAATCACACTTTCATTAATCACTTTTTCTCTCTCAACTGCCTCACTCTCTTTCTTCTCACTTACCCCACCCCCATCGGCATTACCCTTAGTCTCTTGTTCTAATGGCAATGTGGCCTTTGGTGAGACCTTTGGCACAATAGTTTTATCAATTTTTTTGCCACTCCGAAGGATAGTAACCGCCTTAAGTTGCTCATAACTCTCTTGGGTGGGTTCGGCCAACTCAACCACATGTTGACCCTTGGAATTTTCTTGAGGTTGAGCGAAATTTTTTTCTTTCTCTTGTTGAGACAACCCGATGTGATTTGTGATTTTCGTGAGTTGAGCCGAGATGTTGCTGTTGAAAGTGGTTTAATTTTGGATGAAATTGTAAAGCACATCCTCCAAGTTTCTCTTATGAGGAGGTTGGTAGGTGAGAGGATTAGATGGTGTTTGTTGGGGAGGACCTTGGGGAGATGGATTGGATTGGTACCCTTGTGGATTGGACCGGTGGTATTGGGAGCTAGATGCTTGCCCTTGACCTTGGGATTGAACTTGAGTTTGGGATTGAACTTGAGTTTGCCTAGGAGGTGCAGACAATGTGTATGTGTTTGAGCCATAAGGGATGGGGTTCTCATTCCTTCAACTAAAATTAAGGTGATCACGCCACCCCGCATTATAAGTGTTGGAATTCGAAGGAAATGATTGCCTAGGTTGGTTGAAGGCATTGACTTGTTTATGATATACTTCTTTAAGTGTCGGGATGTTCGGGCACTCCGATATGGAATGGTCGACAACACCACAAATAGAACAAGACTCCTCGGCTCTTGACACATGAGACACCTCTCGTCTCTTATCCACCTCAAGGCTATCTACTTTTTTAGATAATTTGAAAATTTATGAAAGTAGATCCTCCCGGTCTTTCAAGTGATACATCCCCCCTTTGTCATTGACTACTACCCGGCAATGTCCTAGGCACATCATTTGGGTCCCTAACATCCCAAGATTGTGCATTTTTGGCCAAGGTAGCAAAGTAGTCAAGGCCTCATCAGGATCTTTATTCAAAAATTCACCATTGCACATAATGAATTGCCTATGGTTTGGTTTAATTCCTTCGTAGAAAAAACTCACCAATTGCCATGATTTAAACCCATGATGTGGAATGGATTGGATTAAATCCTTGTAACGATCCCAGCACTGGTAGAATTGCTCATTGGGGTTTTCAGAAAAATTTTGGATCTTTTTTTTTTAAACTAGTGGTTCTATGAACTGAAATTTTTTTTTTCAAAAAAAATGAAACTATTTGATCCCAAGATAACATGGTCCGGGACACCAAGCAATCAAGCCAAATTCTTGCCTTACCATCCAAGGAGAAAGGGAACAATTTCATCCTCCCTATTTCCTCCATGTTATAATTTTGGATATAGGCTGCAACCATCTCCTCATAGGACCTTATGTGATTATACTGGTTTTCATTCTTGATCCCACGAAATTTGGGGAGTAGTTGCAACATCCAAGGTTTGACTACAAAGAGATGAGCTTGGACGGGAAGAAAGATGCATGATGGTATGGTGCTACGGGTTGGTTGAAGGAACTCCCGCATTGTCCTAGCTGGAGGGTCAAATTGGATGTTCCCCTCATTCATAGGTGGGAAAAAATGAACACGTGGGTTGGGTATCCTAGGTTCGGGCAATCCCCCACCCCTTTGGTCATTTAAGTTTGCACCAACATTATCAAAATTTTCACCCCCATACATGTTTGGGTTGACACCCGCATCCTCAGGTAGGTCTAGTTCAAGGTTCATGTTGGGGTTTGTGGGTTGTCTAACCAATCGATTTTGCTCGTCCCGCCCCCACATGCAATGAAGGATCAAAAATTTAAATTATACAAAAATAAGAATATATACAAGGACAACGTACCTCAGTCCATGATAAAAATCACGAGACTTACCTCCGTTGTCAGAAAATTACCTTCTAGGTTCAACGCTTGCCCTCCCCGGCAACGGCGCCAAAAATAATTATGGTTTTTCCCTGCAGTTCCTAACTTACTAACATCTCCCTTGATGTATGTATGATGTATGTGTGAGGGGGAGTGTCACTTTCCCTTGGGACGATGTCAAAAGAAAGGGCAAGGAGAGAATGGAATGGGATGAATGAAATGTGTGTGTGTGTGAACAAAAGTGCTCCCTAATCGAAAGGAGACTTTCGTGGGTCGTGTCTTACTTGGAAAAGTATTCCAAGGTCGTCTCCTCATGGAAGGAAGTGAACCATCATGAAGGTGATTTTTATTAAAGAAAAGTGTAAAATTATTTTTTGTTTTGAAATTTGGTGGTGGTTTAAGTTGTGATAATAAAATGAAAACAAGCGTTGGCTAATCCAGAGAGGTCAATCCAATGGAAATTTCAATTCAACTCGAAACCTTCCTCTACTGGTGCATAGATGAACGATTGATTCGTGAGAAGCTAGGGACGAGATGATGAGGATCCAAGCATAACCCGTGACCAGGCCTACGGGATATCAAGGACTCACAACCACATCCACTCTCAACCTAGTCAAACCGAACCATCGTACATCGAAAGGAGGAAAGACAATGAGTTAAAATGATATACCCAAGAGGAGGTCTCCCTTGGATTAGCCAACTTAAAACTTAGCTACTCATGGTTAAAGTAAAGACAACAATTAAATAGAAAGACATTATGAATAAATAAAGGTTAGAACTAAACATAAACGAATTGCATCAATATACCAATCTTCGACAAAGAATGAGTAAATCACGTTCCACCCTTCATGGCTTCGGCGAACCTCTAGAAAAGTGGAAGAGTTTCACTCCTCTAAGGGAAGGAAAAAGCTCCAACAATGGAATTAAAACAAAACAAGACTTAAATTAAAAGAAAGCAATAATTAATTGGCGGGTAT
>CM042198.1:18408685-18444586 GCA_023539305.1 Ilex asprella | reverse complement strand
TTAATCCAATAATAGGGTATTTAGAATGCACTTTCGTGCACTCATCAGTAAGCTTCATAAAAAAAAATTATATTGATTGTGGGGGACGTTAACTAAAACAAAAAGAAAAAAAATTGTTGCTTGAAATATTTGTATGCAACTGAAAATATTTGTATTATATGATTAATGCTCAATTTTGTGTTATATAATGTCTTAGGGTATGATTTTTGTCCATTTTTTTTAAATGGTTCTCGCGGTTTGATATAGTGGCTAAATTTTTTCGGGTGCTTGATTTTTATATTGTATTGTGCCTTCAGGCACGGGTTATTACTAGTCTTATATATAATTGCATAATATCCCTTTGGATCAATATATAAAATATAAAATACAATAAATTTAAATAAATTTATCTGATGATATTAAATAAACTCATTCAACAGCTACTAACATCCCTCTTAAATTTTTACCATGCCTTCGCACGTGTTACCTCTAATTACAATATAAAATATGACATGTTTCAATAAATTTATTTGATAGTCTCAAATAGATTCATTCAACAATTACTAAATATTGAATTGAAATTAACGCCTATAGCTTTCCGTTGTATTTTATTTGTTACATGTTGAATTGAAAATATGAAATTAGAGCTTATAATTATCATCTCTTATGTTTTATTTTTTATGTATTGAATTGAAATTGGGGTTTGTAGTTCTATATTTATTTGTCTATGTTGAAATAAAATTGGGGCTTGTAGTTCTCTTCTATAATTTATTTTTTTATATTTTTAATTGTTATTTGAGTTTATAGTCATCTCTAGTGTTTTATTTTTATATGTTGAATTGGAATTATGACTTCTAGTCGTCTCATTTGTTTTATTTTTATTTGTAGAATTGAAATTCGGACTTGTAGTCTTTCATTATAATTAAACTACATTATTTTGATCTGATAGTTTGAGTAGTTTTATTGTGATAAATTAAATACTCCATATCCCTAGGTTTAGTTTATTAGAATTATTGTAATTTAAGTTAGTTTCGATCAGTGTTATCAGAACCGGACTGGACCGGTTCAATCGTAACTCGGATTCTCTAATTCGACCGTATAAGAAAACAAGATAAAAATGGAAAAACCGGCCGATTTTTACGGTTTTTAAAAATTGCGCGGTTTGATGCAATAAGGACACATCCCCTTTCCCTGATTGTTTTTTTTTTGCTCATAATCGCTGAAGCACGACGACAAACGACAAACTTGGTTGAACATCGTGTATTGAAGATGGCTGATCTTGGCTGAACAGAAGGTGGCTGATCTTGGGCCACAACCCCTTTCCCTCTCTCACAACCTTGGCTTATTTTGAGCTCTACTTCACACCAGGCGACGAAGGTGGACTGATTTGGAGTTGGAGGTATGCCCATGTCTCTGTCTCTCTCTCTCGATGAAGAGACGATCTGGTTTTTTCTCTCTCTCTTTTCATTCACGCGATTTTGATTTCAGACCAAAACAAAAAGAAGATGCCAATCCACATAATAAAGAAAGAAAGACAAGACAACCCCCAAACAATTCTTTTGTTCTTTTGTGACCTCTGCTGTAATTTTACTTTCATTTTGGGACACAAAATCACCCACTAACTTTAATTTATGACAAATTATATGCATTTTAGACATATTTTATATTTTTAGCTAAATTATTATGTTTTATAATTATTATATATATATTTTTATTTTTTTATTATATGACCGGTTCGACCAGTTGACCCAACGGTTGAACCAGTGAACCATTGACCCGGTCTCCTAACTAGTTCGATGACCGGTCCGGTTCTGATAACATTGATTTTGATTGTTTGTTAAAATTTAACAATAAATATTAAATTTGTGATTGAACAAATTAATTTTTGAATTAGTTATGAAAATTTTTCTTAAAATTTAATATATGATTGAGCTCAATTTTGCGGTTCAAAATTTTATTTGTTAGGTCTTATAGATAAATCTATGGTGAGTTTTGTTGGCTTCTTTTTTATATCGTTCATGTATATGAATTGCATCTTTAATTAGCGTTCTATTGATGAAACTATATATACTTTTGTGAACATTTAAAATTTTAATATTAATTAGTTTAGATTACCCTTACGGGAGAAGATGTCTGGCTTCGCCCCTACTTTGAGATACGTATGAAGTGCCTCATCTATTGGGGTTTGCTTTATATTATGGTACCGAATGAGATAACATACCTATATTATATGTAAATAGAATTTATTAGTATGTTATTTAGCGTTAAGTTGTAATTATAATGTTATACACTTTTGAAGTTCTTATTGTTTTGTGAGAATGAAAATCTTCATTGCAGCCTTGTGGAAGATTTTTTGATGAAACGAGGGAAATAAAGAAACACCTACATTCTATAGAAACCTGACAATTGGCTGCCAGAAAATAGACAATTCAACAGAGATTTAGGAGTTTGTGTTTGTCGAATTGAATTCGTCCCGAGCTCTATTTTGCCAGCCCTAAGGCACAATTATTATTATTTTTTAAATTATGTCTTCCTACTTGGCGTGGGATGTGGATTAAATTGTGGGTGCGATTTGGCCTAGCAGATTTTGTTTTTGAGTTTGATTGATTTGGATTAGTTGGATATGGATGACTTATTATTTTTTATCGATAATTTGATTTGAATTCATGTATTATTTCCTGTATTTGGATTTTTTTTTTGATGGAAGAAGCATTGAGCTGCTGTGAGAACTGCCACAAAATTGAGTTTTCTAAAGGTCCTAGTGTGGAGTAGAAAGGACTGAGCTGTTTTGGTGTCACAAATGGATACATTTTAATGCTGCTTTGGGTTTTGACAACATCATAGCTAGTGATGGTGCATATAAACTCTTTGTCTTTGAGACTATTATGTCCCTTGGATGTCGATTGTTGTATTGTGGTCTAAGCGCCAAGGGTTCAAAATACGAAAATAGTTTTCCACTATGCAAGAGTAATATGTAATTCTCATGTAGATTTGACTCAAATTAAATTTTTATCGCTTGAGATTTGGAAGAATTATCGAGAAAGATACGATTACATAAATTCAATCTTTCATAGATCCTACAACATGACCACTCAAGGATTGAGTTGCCTAAGTTTTTGGGCAATGGAGCAATTTTTTGTATCTTGACAAGGGTAGCACCAGTTTGATTAATGGCCGTGCCATCTTCTCCTTGAGTAATGAACTATTTATCTCAAATTAAATATCAAATTAGGTATAACTAAAATAATTTTTAACTTTTAGACATGTTTTAGACATACCTGAATATATTTTGAACATATTGATGTTATTATACAATTTTTTTTTATATTGTAGGGTTATTTCGTTATTATATGAAAATGTGTGTTGTCATGTAGTAAACTATAGGATCATAAATGAAAAATTATTATCGCGATTTTATATATAAAATAAATATTATTGATAAAATTAATTTGTAACACTTTCAAATAATAAAAACATACTGGAGTCAATTGTGAATAATAATAATTAGTCGCATTCTCGATAAGAAGTTTTAATTATTATTTTTTTTGTTTATGAGTATATTGATTTTTAATCTTCTATGTTTACAAAGTATTAAATATAATTTTAATAAATATAAATTGAAGGGGTTGCTTTCTTTATGCCACGTGTAATAACATTTAATGATCTTACGTGTGGGTGACAAGACCAGTCACGTGAGAAAGATACCACAAGTCAATCATCAGCTGAGCTATTCAAGGAGATCGAAAAGAAAGAGAAGAGGTCGATCCACGTCATGACCAAGCTGATAAAACAATAAGTGTGATGCTAAAAAGATGTGTGAAATTTAGGCATTCTGATTGAACGAATGGGCATGATTGTAGGTTCGACAAAAAGAATTGTTAGAGAGATTTCAGCAACTTCCTGAACAGAATTGTCTGATTGAAGGAAGGTGTGCCACCTTGACTCGAAAATCATGGAAACCCTAACTAAACAAAGTTTTATAAAAAACATAAGGAGCCAAGGTAAAAGGTAAAAGATATACTGAATTCTCCTTGTCTTCTTCAAATTCTCTCAATTTTATTACTGACTTAAGCATCAAAGTGTCTTTGATCGAAGCACTTCGATCTTAGACAATTTGTTCGTTTTGCAGGAAGGAAAAATTGAGAGATCAAGTTCAGAGCTCACTTTTACCAGAAGTATCAATCCTTCACTCTTGCCGAAGGTACATTTGTTTTTGCCTCTTACATAAATTTATGAACTTTTATTAAAAAAAATTAAAACAAGCTAGTGTGTCCACCCTAAAAAAAATTTCTGCCTACGCCCTTGGTTAAGGGCTTGGATTTGGGATTTAAACCTGAGTGGTTAGACTTGTATCATTGTACCTATTCTCTCTTAATAATAAAGAAAGGAGGTCAGATCATGCCTCGTGGACGTAGGCAAAACAATTATAGCCAATCACGTAAATCTTGGTATTATAAATTATGCTTTGATTTTCTTTATTCCGCTTATTTATTTTTTCGCCGTTGTATTGACCAAATTGCTGCGAAAATTAATTTCCAACAGTTATGTATATATAATCTTTCCTAGATCCTATTGCGATGAACTCCGTCATGGATTGTGTTGCCTCTGTTTTTGGGCAATGGAGCAATTTTTTGTATATTAGCAAGGATACCTCCAACTTGATTCATGGTCATATTACATTTTTTCCTTCAATAATGAGCTATTCGCAATTCTCAACATAAATTAATCGTAAATATCACTACATTTGTTGATCTAAGTGAACGAACCAAGTGACCTATTAGTTGTATTCATTTGATTGAAAGTAAACTCTAGAGATATAAAAATTTACCATTAAACCAACGACATTAATCAAATAGGCCATCAGATTAGACTAATAAATTAGGAATAAATAGGGATAAATAAAAAAGAATTTTTCTTTGCTTTTTGAGATGGTAGTAGTAACAAAGAGAAGTTACAAACGAATAAAAATTACATTGTATTTTTACCAAAAACCCTAACTTCATTTCCTATATCAAAAAAACCAAGATTCAACTGAACTTGGGCATACCTAAAAACTACTAGAGAATAGAAAAAAAAAAACACTGACAAAAAGAAGCAAATCCCGCAACTAATCACCACTGAAAAGGAAAGCAGCGTCAAAGACTAGTTCTTTTACTGTTCGTCGAGTTCTTCCTGAATATCTCCGATGTATGATTTCGACGTTAGGGATATGTACAATTTTTGAGTAACGTCCAAGTTCTGCATATTCATTCGAAAGGGTCTCGGTCAATGAGTCAGACATACCAATTAGACGAAACTCTCCAAGCTTGCATAGATGTTCGATTCCAATTGGCAGCTCCTCTAAGTTATCACAGCGGACAATGGATAGGTTTACAAGATGAGGCAGGGCACCCTGCTCTACTCTCAACCATCTCAACTCTTTTAAATCCTGAAGCAATAATGTTTTGAGCCTCGGAAACCCTCCAGCCTTGAAGCACAATTCCTCTCCTTTATAGGCCTTCAAGAATTCAAGGGATAGGAGATTTGGCAAATCTCCTAGGCATTGCACTGGGTCGTCCCTTAAGCAACTCTGTCGGAAGCTGACTCTAACCAAACTATACAGACAAGATATCCAGTGTGGTACTCTCTCAAGAGGTCCATGTAAACATAGCTTTTGTACAAATGGAGGACCTGAAGGAAAAGATTGTAGATCAATGATGTCAGTTGACTGAACAGCTAGTGAGCAAAGGTTGCTCAACTTTTGAAGGGACAAGCATAGGGCTACTCCATCTTCTCTTTTCAAATCCGCAATGGTTAAAGTCTTTAGATGGGTAAGCTTCTCTATTTGTTCCGTTACAATATTTCCATTCCTTTTGTACGCATTGATTGTATATAGCTTTTCAAGGGATGACAAATTTCCTATTTCCGCTGGGATTGTACAATTCGAAGGCCCCTCTTTCTCACCCACATAGAGACATCTAAGTTTTTGAAGTTTTCCTATTGGAGCAGGAAACTCGACCACATCGGTACTGCTCAGATCCAAGATCCGGAGCTTCTCAAGGTTTCCTATTGCATCAGGCAAATAAGACAATCTGTTATGACGCAGAATCAAGGTCTCTAGGTTTCGAAGCATTCCGATAGATTTTGGAATGGTTTCCAGATTACAGTTTATCATGCTTAGAGACCTGAGGTGACGTAGTTTAGAAACGTCATCTGGGAGTGTGTTGAACACAGTATCTCTTATATCTATAACCTTCAGCAACTTACAACGATCAAGTAAGAGTGAAAGTACACGTAACCTGCATTCTTGATTACTCCTAGGAAAAATTATCAGAGAGCGAAGTGGACGAAGATTCTCGCTTTGTTGTTGTACATCTTTAAAGTAGTGAACGGCCAAGTGTCGAACTTTATCTAGCCACATCACATCTTGTCCGGAGGAAAAAGTTACAATATTATGCTCTTTCGACTTTGGAAGTGTGAATTCACGTAGAAGATCATGGATACGACATGTTATGGGTCTTCCCTCTAGTGATCTCTCTGCCACTTGAATTAAGCTTCTGTTCAGAAGTTCATTGAAATAGCTTGCGGCAACTTCTTCTGAAGTTTTTCTTCCAGTCTCTTGCACGAATTGCAGTGCAGTCCACAGTCGAATCACCTGCTTTTTTTCAATTGCATAATCCTCGGGAAAAATACTCAAGTATGTGAAGCAAATTTTGAGATGGTAAGGCAGATCATAATAACTAAGAGACAATATTTTCTTCACTCTCTCATATTTGCCCGTACCTTCAAGTTCAACACTAAGGTCGCGCTGAACCATCTCCCACTCCTCTATTCTACTTTTGCCCTTCAAAGCCAATATGCCACCAATTGCAACAATTGCAAGTGGCAATCCCTCGCATTTTCTCAATATATTTCGTGACAGTCTTTCAAGATGTTGAGGGCAGCGTTTGTCTTCAAATGTCTTATTACAGAAGAGAGTCCAAGACTCGACATCAGACAAGGCATTCATTTCATACTTGTAACCTCGGGATTCAAAGCAAGAATCAGAAGCCACATCAACTACACGAGTTGTGAGCAGTACACGACTACCACAATTACCATTAGGCAATGCATACTTGATGGCATCCCATGCTTGTATGTTCCATATATCGTCTAACACGACCACATACCTGCATTCTTGGAGGAATTCTTTAATGACTGCTTTTAACTTATCTTCATTCATGGTTTCCATTCTTTGAGGCAGTGCTTCCTTTATTTCATCATAGACTTGTTCAATCAAGTCCTTCAAGAGCTTGACAATGTCAAATGACTGTGAAACAGTGATCCAAGCATGGCTTTTGAATTGCATCTTCACTTGTTTATCCTCGAAGACTCTTTTTACCAGTGTGGTTTTGCCTAGTCCTCCCATTCCCACCACAGAAACCACTTTGAGTCTAGAATCGCCATCCAGAAGCCAACTAATGAGTTGTTGTTTGGGCTTCTCGATGCCCACAAGCTCAGCTTCTTCTATGAGAAGGGCATCACCTCGACCATCATAACATGTGTTGCTAATGACAGTAGAGCTTGAGCCTTGCTCTGGAATTCGATATCCCACAGGAACTTCCTTAGAAAGATCTTCGACTCTGGACTTGAGTTTTCTTAGTTCAGAAGCAATTTGGTGGCGAGCTTTTAGGTTCCGAAAAAAGCAAACCATCTTACATAGAAAACCATAGCAACCATCTCCATGATCATTCTCCAACTGGAGCATGAATTCGTCAAGAACACCTTCGATATCGTTTGCAACATCTTGGACTTGCAGCACCTGTTTTCGGAGTTGTTCATCAGTCTCTTTTTTCATATCAACATATCTCAAGAAGTCCTTCATTTTCTCCAATTCATCTCTGATGTGCTTTACTTCTTTCCCAACACCACCTAGAAGTCTTGCCTCTTCTTGCAGCAAGGGTTTTAGCTGGTCGAGTATAAAAGATACAGCTAACTCTGCCATCTCCCTCTCTTCACTTTTCTTAAGATGATTTTTGGTCTCTCAAATGGTTTGAGGAAAATGGTTGAAGGACAGAGCTAAATGAAATGTAAAAGCCGACCACACATTGAAACCAACCAGAGCAAATGTATTTAATATTGAAAGATTAGTTGGTCCAGTGTAAAATATGAAAATTTTGAAGAATAAGAAATATTTTAATTGGAGTGACATTTTTCAATTTTGTCATACCTCTGTGTACCATCAACCTTCTGGGAAAGGCTTCAATGGACGAATATAAGATTTTTAAAGTTATTAAAATTAAACATTGTCATTAGATTAGTTGAGCATCACTATAATTGAAAGATGACCGATAAACAAAAATATAACCCACACATTATTGTCCATGTTCGTCATTCCTTACGACACAGGGCGTGTATATAAGTAAAAAAATATTATAATTCCTAACTCACTTCCTATCTTTAAACTATAGTCATGATCTTATTTCAACCTTCTTTATTATTGAGTTTCACATTATCTGCTCAATTACTTGAACCGTCACATTGTCTTAAAAATTAAACATGGTCACTAGAGTATGTGACAAACTAAAACAAAAAAATCAAATAGCATGCATGTAACAAGGGCAATATTAAGGGGCAGAGGTGAGCCCAAATGTAATTTACCTTGAAATATAAGAATCTGCGTGAAATTATGTAGAGAAACAACAGCAACAACAACAAAACCGAGCCGGCCGGTGACTATTATTCCACTCACATGCCTTTTTAACTCAATAGAACAACCTAAATTTCGGATCTACGTAAAAATTTATGAATTTTTATAACATTAGATTGAAAAATAAGTCAAAAAAATGACTAATAGAAAAAAAAAAAATCAAAATCACGATAATTTGCAAAAAGATTCTGAACTTTCTGTCGGTCAAGTCTTTTCAATAATTATAAATAAGCATACGTTTTCATGTTTAATTTTTCATAAAATTTAATTGGTTCTGATATTATTTATTGATTTTAGGTAATGTCTAATAAGTTATGATATCACGTCTTTTTAGGATTATTTTATTTAATTCGATAGTGATTGCTTTTTTGTCACTAGTTTTTTTTTTTTCCCGCAATTGGTGAACGCATGTGGTCCCCTTTTTTATTTATTCATTGCAATTGTCGCTGGTTTTTGTTTTTAGTGTTGACCTAACGGGGAAAATAAATGAAAATATTTAATTGAGATAAAATTGATAATTGAATGACTAAATTTAGACAATTAAAAGTTCAGAGATCAAATTAAAATCAAAGACAAAGTTCAAGGACCAATTATGATTTTTACTTTTAAAAAATTTGTGAAAGAAATAAATTTTCCCGTACAATTATGAATTTTTTTTACACGGTGTTTAGGCTTGTGCCAACTATTTATTCGAACTCAAGAGTTGGCCACCATAATTTGAGTTGGTTTAGAGCAAGTCCCCAAAGGAACAAAGGTGACTAGCCTTTAAAGAATGGGAAGCAAGATTGAACCTAAGATTTTTGAGTTATTGAAAGACAGACCTAACCATTAAATCACTCCTAAGAATTTCCAAGGGATGAGTTATTAATCCGTGTGGTTCACATTTTGTACCATATATATTCAAGGCTAAAAAATGCCAACTTTGGGGGCACTACCACTAAATTTTGTCAAACTGTCCTAAAAGTTTCATTCGGGAGTTTGAATTCGCTTTTTAATTTGCGGCTCTAGACAGTCATCCCAGTGATTGGGATGCTGTGTCAAGTAGGAGTAAATATTGAATACAACGGTGATATCATGTCACAATTGATGACATGGTATCACCAACCAATTATAAAACCCTAAATGAGAAAGGTGAACCCCACTTGAAATTACATGGCAAGAGAGTGAGAAGTTATTTGTTTACATGGCAAGTTAGTTATTGATTTTTGTGGGGTCTATGTGCTTATTTGTTATAGTATTATTAGTTGGTGATACCACATCACCTTGCCACGTGGTATCACCGTTGTAATGAATATTTTTTCGTCAAGTAGGAGGGACTGTGTGGCTTTGGTGCCACACAAATGGATGCATTTTAATGCATTTAAGCTCTTTGAGACTATTATGACCCTAGGATGTTATTCGGCGCAATTGTTGTATTGTGGTCTAAATATTAAGGGTTCAAGGCAGGGGAGTAACGTAAAATTCTCATCCAAACTGAGTTTTGAAAAAATTATCCAGCAAGGTTAGGGTGGTTTTTATAAAAAACTGAATACTAGAAAGGATTGTACCAAATCAGACGGGTCGGTATCCATCTATATCTAGAGATGTCAAACGTGTCGGGTCGGGTTAGTTCGTGTCGTGTCACTTTTTGTCGTGTTTTTTTCGCGTCGTGTCATTTCTGTACGTGTTGGATTTGGGTCAATATTCGTGTTAATAAAAAATTATTTAATTTGATAACAACTAATATAATATTATTTAAAAATTATAAAAAATTATAAAAAAATTATAAAATTCTTATTTAAGAATATAATACTTATTAAATAATTATTTTATATCTACAGTATCCATTAATCGTGTTATTCGTGTCGAACCTGAATTTGACCCATTTATTACCGTGTTAACTAATCGTGTTTTTTTCGAGTTCGTGTCGGGTTCGGTTCGAGTCGGGTTCGTGTTCCAGGTTAAAATTTGACAGCCCTATATCTATCTATCTCTATCTATCTATATATATATGTGTGTGTGTATGTATGTATATACAATCATTTTTTTTGGAAGGTAGGGTTTGAAAAGCCTTCCTACCAACTTTTCTTAATTTCTAGAATTCTCATTTAATTAATCACAAAGTTAGTACTCTCAAATCAACAACCGACACTTGGTCAATATAACCACTTTTTTAATATCTCACCAATTAATTATTTCTCATTCAAAATTTTTCAAAAAAATAATAATAATTTCAAATTTTATAAACTTTAATAATTCTTAAATTACCCATATTATGTGATAAAAAATTAGGAAGGTTACAAGGGTGAAAAAGAACGAGCCAGAGCAAGACGAGTTATAAATTACGTCCATCGCGCGGGACGGTTGCTAAATCACATATAAAATAAACATTTTTGGTTGAGAGACTTGAGAAACCTTCCCTCCTTAAATATTTAATTTTTAGATTTTTGAAATATTTAATTACTTTCTTCTAATAAAATTATTCCATTTGGCTTATTTAATTATTCCCTCCATCTTTTGTAACTAATTTCACTATCTTTTTAAACTATTTCAAATTTAAGTTTTCACTCTTTTTTTTTTCCTCACTTTTTCACACACTCATTAATCGGTAATTTTTCAGTAATGTAAGGGTTAGGAAATAGTGAAACAGAGTGATGGCGAGAGAGGTACATTGCATGGGGCGCTTGTGAATCTATGTATATGTACAAATAATCATTATTAGGGAAGATGACTTGAGAAACCTTTCCTTTCACTTTTTTTTTTTTAATTTCTAGGATTTTTATTTAATTAATTATAAGTTAGGTTTTCTCCACTCAATAAATAACACTTGGCCAATATAACCATTTTTTCACTATTTTACCAATTAGTCCCTCAATTATAAATTGCATCTTAATTAAGGTTTTTCATCAATTTTTATCATTAGATCAATTGGAGACTAGCTCAATATGATCTATTTCATCATTGATCTAATAGTGAAAATAGATGGAAGGACTTAATTATGACAAAATTTATAATTGAGGGATCAACCATGATTTAGGGATCAAATTGAAATCAAAGACAAAATTCAGGGATCAACTACGATTTTTATCTTTTATATTTCTAGATGATTTGTATATATATAAATATTTTATAGGCGGTTTTGTAAAACAATATTCACTGCCAATATATTTAATAATCAAAATTTGACGGAGGCCATTTGTGAAGGGAAAGTCTACAATACCAAATTTTTTTTGTGGTTATTGTACCGCTGGTTATAAAATTTTTATGGTAAAATTACACATTTAAGCATAGAAGTTATAATTGTTCAATGGAAGATCATAATCGATCATAGACGCTCATGATCAATCAGGGACTTTCGGTATCGATTGCTTGTAACCTTCCATGATCGGTCATGTCCTTTAAAAATTACAACTTACAGTTATAAATGTTTTATTTTTGGATAGAGTAAACCAAACATAAAATGTGATGATCTACTTATATATTGGCCTAAACAAAAGTTCTTCATATTTTTCAAAAATAAAATAAAATCATGTAGCTGTCCTTTACCTTTTTGAGAAGTTTGTAATACATTGCCCAAAAACATACAATTTGATGCAAAAGACTAAATGTTGCAACCATCAATTTATACCATTTCAAATTATCAATTTTTCAATAAGAACGAGAATTGATCTCAACTACATTTTGTAACTACATGTGTGAAGCTCAATAATGAAGAGGGTGGAGTGAGATGGAACCATCTTTCAAAGATACAAACAAGACGAGGCTTATAATATTTTTGCTCATATACTTTTAAGTTTTGTGTTGTAAGGAATGACCTAAAATGAATATGGACCATGGAGCATTATTATTTTTTATTGCCCAGCTTCTAAATGTGTGCCATTCCTTAAAAGATCATGAAAGCAAAGATGGAGCAACGATTTCGTATTAGAGGGGATAAAAATATGACTGAAAATAGTTAATACAAAAAATATTAAGTTCAAGAATGACAAAATATATTAATATTCAAGACAAAATTACTACAAACGAGTAAAACCAGATAATATTCATCATAACCAAAATCTAAACAAAAATAACTATAAAAATAACGTCTTTTTAGTACACTTCAACTCAAACATTTATTAAAGTGAAACACCAAATTCTTATAAATCAATTATTTTTAATTAATTGAAAGATAAACTTCTCACTAATTTTCTCTCCATGTATAGACTCCGTATCATTCTTTAGGACGTGTACATAAATAAAAAAAATATTATAATCTCTATCTCACTTTGTTATTAGAGTCGTGACATTCTAAAACAAAATTAATAATTTTGGGGTAAGATTTGTAAAAGACTATCAACGGGTGTTTGGTTCAATGATATTTTTTATCTTGTGAAGGCCCTGCCTTTTAGATGTCAAGGGTTCAAGTCCCCCTTCCTTCCTCCCCTTTTCCCCCTCCCCAAAATATAAAAATAAAAATAAAAATAAATGTAACAGACATATGCAACTAGGACAAGGTGAAACCACAACCCTATTCAAATGTAAACTATGGGTAAAATGGCAATGTAATGGGCTAGAGTAGGGTCAAAACGTAATTTACTATAAAAATATATATATACAAACATATGATACTATCAACAGTAACAAACAAAGTTAGGCATGTTTAGACACCAGGTAAACGTAGGCGGCCTGTATTAATTATTTAACTACTTGTAAGTAAAAACCGGTTGTTTTTATCAAATAAAGTTGAAAAATAAGCTAAAAACAATGGTAGGTAGAAAGAAAAATTAAAAATCACGATAATTTACAGAAAAATATTCTAAACTTTGTATAGGTTGAATTTTTTCCACATTTCTGAATAAAAATAAGCTTTTACACTTGAAACTTTTTTTTTCTCTTATTTTGACAAAAGCGTGTGGTTGTCGTCCCTTACCACACCGACGGTCGTTGCATTCTTTTTTTTTTTTT
The DNA here is from genome assembly GCA_023539305.1 of Ilex asprella. Classification (NCBI taxonomy): domain Eukaryota; kingdom Viridiplantae; phylum Streptophyta; class Magnoliopsida; order Aquifoliales; family Aquifoliaceae; genus Ilex; species Ilex asprella. Next base: position 18,431,013 of record CM042198.1, on the reverse strand, counting down.
TTTCTTCTATCTTTCACAATTGATGAATGCCTTTGCCACTGGAGACATGCCTTGTAGTATTTTTATGAAACCAAAAAAAATTTAAAATTACTCAAAATAGAGTAAACTTCTACAAATATCCTATGACTCGTTTGGAAAACGCATTATAGGTGGATTAACTATTGGATTGTACTATTATTTATTTAATTAGGCCTAATACTTTATTTGGTAGATAAGTTTGATTCTATATTAATTTTAAAAATGTATATTAATTGTATATTTATCATATATTTTTAGTACCATAGACCTATATTATAAAAATATTTTAATACCACATGGAGATGAGATATTATAATCTGTCTCAAATGTATTATTATGCATATTTATTATTTTAACCCCATAACTGATAAAATTAAGTTGTCATCAATGTAACAAACGCTGATTGAATGTATTTTTGTTAATTTAACATTAATGTCATGAAATAATGTCCTAACCAAACAACCGATTTGATTAAATCATTATTATTCAGTGCTTATATTGTATGTTATCAAATATTAGATAAAATTATGTATTATTCTAATATTGTATTTAATCTTATTTTTTATCTATATGTATTATATTAGACTGCATTAAACAGTCTTAAACAATATAGGTAAAATAATTCAAGTAAAGAGATAAATTAAAAATAGTTGAGTAATAAACAAAAATATGCCCCACATGTTATGGTCGATATTTATTTTACGTCATTGCTTACGACACAACTTTTGTTGTACTCGTGTAAGCTGTGGAGTGTTCCACCAAATTGCAAATGTTTTGAAATTTTATTTTATTTAGTTGTAATTTGTTTCTTAATTTCTTATTATTTTTATGAAAATGTAATTCGGATATGTTTTTTAACACAAAACTTGTTTTGAACTCATGTTTTCACCCTTAAAAAAAAGTGAATTTTCATCCCATTATATTGAAAAATAGTTTAAAAAAAATTCCAAATCTTGATAATTTTCAAAATAAATCTGAACTTAATTTGTGTAGGTTAAGTATTTCCTGAAATTGGAAGAAAGATAAAGGTATTGTTTTGTAACACATTTTGAAAATACTTTTTTTTCAAAAGTATAATTCTAAATGTGAGAAGTTCAAATGATTAAGTGACAAACATGAGAGAATTTAAGTATAATTTATTCATTTAGTTTTAGATGACAAAGTAACAGTTATTTGTTTCAGGTGCACATTAATATAAATTTCTATCTTTGAGTATGTAAATTGAGATTTTTGATATTTTAGAGTACAAATTAAAATTTAAACGATTTTTTGGAATACAATTTGAGATTAACCCTTGTAAAAAAATAAAATAGTTGAATTGTGGACCAACAAAAGAAGAAAATACTTAAAGACACCCTCATATTACCTAAAATTTAGTGTTTTGTTGTTTAACAATGCTAACGGGATTAATATGTTTATATTTATACTCTTAATGGTAAATATAAGGAAAATATATATATTTCTTATATCATTATTTCTATCACTCATTGAATTATTTAGATTGATTTGTGACTTAATACAGTGGTGTACAAATGTTGAAATTTTTTTGAAGTCTTATATTTTGAATTTTTTTGTCAATTTGTTTTTTATTTTTATTTAAAAATGGGTAAAAATTAATATAATTAGAGAAAGAGCAGAAAAAATTTATTATTTGATACTACGATCAATATTTTGAACCCTCTCTCATTCTCACTCTCTCTCTCTCTCTCTCTCTCTCTTTCAAAACATCACTACATGTGAAAGCTGAGCAGCAATTTGAGAAAAAGATGAATAAAACAAAAACTTTCAGACTTTTATTTTTTTTTATTTTAATGAAAGTTAGCTGTCTCCATCTCCCACCCACCGATGTTGGTTGTTTTTTTTTGTCTCTTTCTCGTAATTCAGGTACCTCATTACTTGACTCTTGATCTTGATCTTGATTTTGATCTGTATATATTTTTGACTGATTGAAAACATCTCTCTTTTATCCCTTTTGATCCAACTTGTTAAAAAATTATAATAAAAACAGTGGTTTTTGACACCCCAATCATAATGTCACCCACGGCCTTTTTTTTTTTTTTTTTGTAACTTCATAATTATTGACAAGCTTCACTACTGAAAATTAAAGCGGAGGCGCGCCATCTACTAGCATTGTAGTTTGGAATCAATTCTTTATCAATCAGCCTCCTTTCTTAGAACCTTGCCAATGATCGAACCGTCCACTAATTCAATAGCATTTATTAAGATGTTACTCAAAAGTGATGCAAGATAATAGTGTGTATAACATTGTTATTTTCTTCTTCTTTTTTTTTTAATTGCATTTTGTGTGCCTAGTCTATGGAAGTTTGCTTTCGGATGGTAAGATTTTGATAGGAATTAAATGAGATAACATGCAAAGTTTTTTAGTAAATAGGGTTGAGTTATAACATCAAGCTGTGGTTTTAATGAGATTAAATTACAATTAAAAAGATTAAATTATGATTAAAAAGATTAGAATCGACTCTAATTAAGATGTTAAGATTGATAATAAATGTTATTAATTTAAATATATAAAATTGATCACAAACAACTATTTATTAATTTTAATTTCATTAGACTAAATTAAACTTATCCTACTTCGGGACATGTAGAAACTTATCTAAGCATTTTTTGTTATACTTGGATTTAACCTTTAATTTGCAGGACTTGGCTAGTCTATGAGGAGGCCGGCACTAATTGTGCCAATGTTATTAATGATGATGCACAAAATGTGCTTATACATCACCTGTTAAGTATTTAATGTAATAATTAAGAAGATACTTAATACGAGTAAATAAAAATTAAGTGGTTCGGTTAGAGTAACATATTTCATTATGAAGGGCTATGGTGATCTTAGTGTATGATTCTTCAAGTAGCGTGGAGTGATCAGATGTGAGTGATGCCTCACATATGTAGGCAAGACTTACAATTTATAGACAAGTAAAATTGGCTCTGAGAGGCTATAATTGAGGCGCCATCCTCGAAACTGATTTCATGAAGCTATAATTAGCTTTATCCTTGTAACGAGCGAGGTGATAGCGGGGTAATTTCCTGAAACTCGCCTTATCTCTTAACGGGTGAGGTGATTTGGCAAGACTAGTAGTGTGCCACCGATGACAATTTCCCCACGGATTCCCTCCCATTCGGATGGAAATTCTCACGTGCATTGATGTTGAGCTAGGTCTTTTAGGAAGGTGAGCTTGACCCAACTAAAATTATGACTAAGCCTTTGTTGGTTTGTATTTATTGTCTAGGCCTACTTTGGGCCGGTTCTATCAATTATTATTATTATTATTATTGCTAGTAAGGAATAGTTCGAAATAATAATCCTAGTTTTAATTGAAATAGTGATCATAGTTTTAATTGAAGCATCATAGTTCCTTAACCTTTGCCGATTGATTTACAAAAGAACCATTTGAGCCGTAGGCCAATAGCTTGCTTGATGAGAACAATGTAAATAAGCTACCAATTCACACGGGTTGATTTGTTGGTTGAATAATAAGCGATACGTAAATTTCATGTTCAGAGTTTGAGTCTTTTTAGTCATACAAAACTGATAGAAAAGATAGGATTTTACTTTTATTATATATATATGAGTAAGTCGAATATTGAGAAGCCTATGAGGTTTTCCTTTTGGAATAAAGGCAAAGGCATAATAACAGCTTCTTTTATTTTTATTTTTGTTACAATGGCATCCAATGCCTAGCAAATTAGTCCTAATGACTATGGTTAGCAAAAAGAGGATGAAGTGGGTGAATAATTTATGGGTCAAAAGGTTACTTAAGCCTCTTTATTAAAGATACCCCTTTTGAGTTGGAAAGCAATAAGTAAGAAAAGCATAAAATGAAAATGAAAAGAGAACTAATGGCAAATTTACGTATTGAAACCAACTAATTATGATATAGATGGTAATACATCGTAGCGAATATAAAATTAACATATTAGAATTGATTAACAAGATGTATTAATATGGATAAAAATTGGTCGAACATTGACAAATAAAAATAATCCAATTTTGACACAATAAGCTTGTTTAACTAATATTGTAGAAAGAAAGTGTCTATTTTTTCTCCATTTGTTTTCAATTCTTGATAAGGTAATGCACCAATTTATATAATCTTATGAGAAATTTTTATTTGGGTTTTGGGTTTTGCCAGCATATGGAATGGGGATTTTTTGTTATGAGGGTTTTATGAGTGGTGAGTACGATTCAAAGAAAAATGAGCATCACTTTTGGTTTTTAGTTCACGGGGTAGGTGGTGAATCTAAACACAACAATTGTGAGTAAGTTTGGTTAGTTCCCGACACTTAACACTTAACAAGATGTATTAATGAGTGAGGGAGGCGCACAATGAACAGAATGAAGACTAAAAATTAACCCTAGTTGAGATAAAATATATTTATATATTTATAAATATCCAGGTTAAACCCGATTTTAATATTCGAGTTCAACTCGGCAACCAGATGTATCAATCTGAGACCCACTCAAATTTAATTTAGGTTGGGGTTTTTTAGCTCAGGCCTAACCTAAGTATTAAAAAATTTAATCCATGCCCTATTTTTTTGGGATTGAGTTCGGATTAAAATCGGATTAGTCCGCCCAAGTTGCACCTCTATGTAAAACTCTAAAATAGCTAAAACTTAGCTAATTAAAGACAAAAATCATTCTCTAACAGAATATGTTCACATGCTCTAAAATAGATTTTTGTTACACTGATACTATAAATATATAGAATTATTGTTGCAACTTATATAAATACTTTATAATTTTTTCTTTTTCTTCCTATTTTTTCCCACTTTTTTGTCCACTCGTTTTCCTTCGTTCTCTCTCTCCCCCTCAAACAGATTCAACAAAGATACAATAATGTAAAATAATATTTAAAAGAAGTAATTAAAATATAAAAAATCAATTAGAGTGTGAATGGAAAAATTGAGTAACTAAAATAAAATAAAAAATATACTTTTGGATAACTAAAATAAAAAATCTTGTTAGAAATGCTTCAAGAAACACCACACAAAGCATCACAACATGTGAAAAACTGAGCAATGAACAAAATATGAGACTCTGAAACATCGAAAAGAAAAATATTTTTCACTCTGCAGATCTCTTTGCTGTAGCCGTGTAAACTATGCATAAACAAAAGCTTTCACACTAGTAACCTTTTTTGAGTTCGATGAAAGCTAGTTGTTCCATTCTAAGTTCTCGAAAACATAAAATCCGGCGCATGGCATCACTACATGTGAACGCTGAGCAGTAATCCAAGAAGAGATGAATAAACAAAAGCTTTCAGACTTTTTAATTTTTTTTGATGTTCGAGAAAGCTAGTTGTCCTCATTCACCATATGCAACCCGTTCAATTACCAGTAAAAAAGATTAGAATAAATATTTTAAGATCGATTCTAATATTAAAAATCGATCACAAATAATCGTATGTTGTTGTAGTAGATAGCATTCGGTGTATATAATCGTTTTCCCTTTTTTATTTTTGATTCATTTAAAAAACTATCAACATTTTTTGGTTCATTAAAAGGGATAAATCATATTGAGCAGTAAGTAAATGAACCTTGTTTTGTCCCCATCTCCTACCCACGACGGTGGTGGTTGTTTTTACAGTATTTTATTTTTTCCTCGCTATTGATGAATGCATGTTTATCCATGCATTTTTATATCCATAACATCGTATTATTTAAAAATTTTATTAGGACCTAAATGATATGACATCAAATAAAAAAGTCCAACTTAATTGTCATGTCACTTGAACTCTAAATTTGATCAGTGTAACATTATTCTTTTCTATTCAGCTTGACACGATTACCGTTGGCTTTGAGATGTGTACGGAGTGCGTCATCTATTCGGGTTTAATTAATATTTGGTCAGACTCTAATCTGAAAGGTCGCTTAATATCCCCACCCCCCTTCTCTCACATAAAATTAAGGATGGTAATTTTTGACACAGTACAAAAACGTGACTCAAAATCAATACGAATTAGTGAGTTAAAATTGATTATTTCTCAACATGAATCCGTAAATGACACAAACCATTAACACAAATAATAAATAGAGCGGGTTAGTGTCAAACATGAATAATACAAAATTGACACGATTAACATATTTAATTAGTATTATAGAAATAAAATATCAATTATTCGTTAATGTTTATTAAATATTGACATAATTACTATACAAAAATGATATTTTTAGTTATTTTTATTAAGTTAATTTTTTGTTTATAAAAAAAGTATGAGCCTGAATTCAATTAAGTGATATTAGAAACTTAAACTTAAATCTTAGTGTTAAATTCTTTAATCGTAGGTTATATGAGTCAACACAAGCACGACACAAAAATAAACAGAGTAAGTTAATATAACACAATTAATTAAATGAGTTGAATTAAATATTATTAGTACTTAACACGAACCCGTAATGATACGACACGACACAACATGATTGCGACTCCAACATAAAACCCGACACAAAACATCACTACATGTGAACGCTGAGCAACAATCCGAGAAGAGACGAATAAACAAAACCTTTGGACTTTTAATTTTTTTTGATTTTGGTGAAAGCTAGTTATCCTCATTCACCATATGTGACCCATTAAAATACGAATAAAAAAGATTAATTAAGATTGATTCTAATATTTAAAATCGATCACAAATAATTATATGTTGTTGTAATTTTAATAAATTAAGTTATAATTTTGCTTTTATTTTGAAGTTATATTTTTGCATGGCAATTTTACCCTACTTCCACGCATGTAGAACCTTATCTAAGTCTATCAATGGAGATTGGGGTGAAGCCAATTAGAGAATCTGATGTAGGCCACATAATCTTTTTGTAGTAGATACCATTCCTTGTATATAATCTTTTTCCTTTTTTTTTTAGATTTTTTGATTCATTTAAAGAACTATAAACTTTTTTTGTTTGCACTTTTGGTTCATTAAACATGGACAAAGTTAAATAATATTGATTCCCATTCTGCCTTTGGGGCGGGAGCCCGTTTAATCCGATAAGCAATTGAGAAGATCCATTCAACCAAAAGAGCTGCATAGCCCAATATTATCATACTTACGTGCATTATTAGTCATTTAGAGTAGAGAGTGAGTACCAATATTACGAATTGAAGTAGTTTAGTTAAAATACCCAAAGTAGCAAAGTCTTGCGTAAAAATAGCACTTGGTGCTGTTATTGTGATTAAATGTTTTTCTTTTTAAAATATTAAATGTTTTTCTTTTTTAAAATACGGAAGTATATGAATAATGGATAAACTTCATGCAAATTATGGGGGGAAATGTAGGAGTGTTCATGTGCCAGGCCGGGCTAGGCTTGCGAAATTTTTTCGAGTCGGGCTGGGTAGTGTAAGTCCAAGTCCTTACCTAAGTGAGTTATTGGGCGGGGTGGACTAGGCTTTGAGTAGGGGTAGGCTACCAGCAGTCCAACCCGCAAGCCTATTGGGCAAGCCTGTGGGCGGGCCTATTCGCGTGTTTTTTTATATACAACTTTATTTAAAAATAATGAATATTTTTATAACTTAATATTTGTATAAATTATATTTTTGAATCAAAAATAGAGTCAAAATAGATAAAAATAAAATAATGAATAATTTTATTTTTAATTAGGAGAAGAACTACATCTAATAGAATGAATACATCTCAACTATGTTGATTTCTACTCACTTATTTATCATTTGCATTGCTCTACCCTTTAAAACTTGTATGCTTAATACATGAAAAATAAAATAATACATTATTTATAATATCTAAATTTTTAAAATTTCAAATTTCGACATTGGGAGACTTTTTTCAAAGTTTTAAATTTAATGTTCTAAAAATATAATTTTTTTTCAAATGAAAGGGTGGGCGGCTATGTGGGAGGGTTGGACTTGACGGGCGGACTCTTGGGCCGGGTAATGAGTTTGAGGGCAAATTCAAGCCCTTTTTTTAAGCATATTGGACTCATGCTTGAATGAGCCAACTATCAGATCTATCAGGTTTCGGCCCTATTTTTTGGGCCAAGTAACGAGACCTGTGGATAACCCCGGCCATAAACACCCCTAGGGAAATGTCTCAAATAAATTCAACGAGTGACATAATCATGTGATGGAAATAAAAAAGTAGCTATCATGCCTTTTTTTTATGAATCATATAGTTTTGGGATTTCATTGAAAAATAAGTGTTATCAAATGAATTGGAATAATAATTGAAACCATCGAAAAAGAAACATGAGTTAATATATGTTTTTAAGTTGAAAGTATCATACAAATCTTGAATCCCTTAACCTCAATTAAGAAATAAAAATTGAGAATTGAATTCATTATATGATCTATTTTATCTTTTCTCAAAGATGGCATGCCACTATTCAGACTCGAATTGAGATGCTTTGGCATTGCTTCATAAAAGCAGCTTGTCTATCAATTTCACCATAGCGGCTTGATCGAATTCATGATATCCTAGTCACATTCAATCATCGAGATTGGAAGAGTAAATTCATTGCAATGTTTTTTAGGAAATAGTCAAATTGATAAATCCATATTCTTCAAATAGGGATTTGAATGTTCATTATTTCATTTATTAAGACTTTTATGGTTAATTTGTATATATATAAATATTTTATGGGTCATTTTGTAAAATAATATTTGGTGTTAATAGAATTAACAAAAAAAGTCTGACAAAAGTTGCCAATAATATTTCAGATAAACTAAGGAATGCCTTTGAAATACAAGTAAAAAAGATTAATTAAGGTTGATTCTTATATTTAAAATCGATCAAATAATCATTTGTAATTTTATTAAATTGAGTTATAATTTTGCTTTTATTTTGAAGTAATTTTTGGTTATGGCAATTTTACCCTATTCCACCCATGTAGAACCTTATCTAAGCCTATCAATGTAGCTTGGGGGGGGGGGGGGATAAGCTTTTTGTAGTAGTTTGTGTGTGTGTGTGTTTTTTTCGCTGATAAGGAATAGCGCAATTGAAATAGTCATCCTTCATAAGGAGGCATTAAGTTACACCAGTAAGAGAAAGAAACCTGGACTTTATGCCCTAAAAGATCCCTATGTTGATAACGTTAATGGTTCACTTTTAATTAGGATTGACAAAAACACAACTCGGGCCAAGTAGGCCCACCAGGCTCCTACCATTTGCTCGTCCAGTGGGCAAAATCGTCCGGCCACTATTTGATCAATTGGCTATGCCAGATAAAGGGCAACCCAAGTTTTTTTTTTTGATCGAAATGGCAACCCAAGTTCAGTCCATCGGGCCAAGTCACAATTTGATTTTATATTTATTTAAAAACAAATCATTTTTGCGAATAAAATGAAGGTTTGAGGTTTTTTTTTTTTTTTTTTTGATGTGAAATGAATATTTTAGACATCATAAGTAGTTTTCTTGAATGGTATTTCCGTAACTATAACCATAGATGTTTAAAATAAAATAAAAATTTTAACTTAAACTCGGGGCAATGACGCAAACTAGTGAGGTTCTAACTAAGGCGTGTCAATTGCTGGTTAAAAAAAAATGTTGTGGGACGGCAATTCATGTGGGTCACCTTATTTGACCCGAATTGGTTTACCCATCGAACTAAGGTGGGCCAAAATGGAAGGCCCATGGAACTACCAGATCGGGCTGTTGGACTGTTGGGCTAGCGTGCCGGTCTAGTGGTTGTATGTTGTTCGCCGAGTCTTACTTTCAATATTTTCAACGGCATTTCAAAGTAACAGAGCATAAAAGCTAATAAATTGATTTGATATCTCAAGAGGAAGATCGATCATTGTGAAAAATGAGGCCAAAGGGTAAAGTTTCGCTGTAATTCCTGGCTAGTAAAGTTCCTTGCTCCTTTGCAAGTTTTTCCAATGAAATATTCTAAAATACAATGTGTGTGGCCTACAGGAATTATTTTTTACATTTTTAATGACAACAACACTCTTATCTTTATCACCTGAGATGATAATTTTTTTCCAGTCTTTATCTTTTATAACTCTCTCACTTGACGGCATCGCGAGGTGGTGAGCTCTAAAGACATAGCAAACCTGTTGATACTCCACCGATAAAGTTGACGTCCCGGTCCTGCCCCATAATACTATGAATCAATGGCTAAATCATGCGATCAAACAGACTTTTGTTGACTCCATGTCTGGTTAAGTAAAATTTTTTATGATGAAGTGTTGCATAACTTTGACGCAAGAGGTTTAATGTGTAATATGCTATACCAAATACAAATAATCAAAGAAGAATATGTGAATAGGTGATATGCAGATGATCAAATATGTGAAAAAATATAAACAATGAGTATTGTGATTGAAGGCGTGAAGAAACAAAGTCGTCAATGAGCATAGAAAACATATGTAAAAATCTCTCTGTGTTGATCTTTATAAGTAAAAAATGTGAGAGCTTAACGACCACACTTCTATGGTTATTGTTCAAGTTAAAAAATAGTTATGTTGCTTGACAAGTAGAGTGAAAGGATTAAGACAAAGAAACAGAAGAAACAAGCAAAAAAGAAGAATGTTAGAATTAGTCAATTGGGCAGTCTCGACATTTCAGTAATAAATTTCCACTCAAATGCCCAATTGCCCTGCTTTATAGGATTTGCAAAGTATACTTCAAAGCATACAAGTTTGTTTGGAATAGTAATTTTCTGATTCAAACATTTTTGAGGTGAAAGATGGAATGAAAATTAAAGATAGTGCACATATCTGGTCAATCAGGAAAATAGACACATAATCGATATTTTAAACATAAAATTTTACTCCGATGTTCAGTTGATCTGATTCAAGATGTTTTGGAATGTAAATTCCGAGGGCTACAAATTTGTTTGAAATTTGTTTGAAATAAGTTTGTCTATTTCGAATGTTTGAGGGTCAAAGTCATCCTTGAAGTTGAGAACAATGCACAAATTCGATCATCAATGAACGAATTCAGTCGACTGGTAATAAAGTTTGATCGACCGAAAGAAAAAATGATGATGAATCGTGAACACAAGGAATTCTTGGGACTCTTGCAATAAAATTGAATTAGCTCATTGTATTCCTTTTTTTTGTCATCTTTGAGAGTGATTATCTTACATAGAGAATATATGATGTTTATAATGTTTGAGTTTGAAATTGTAAGGGTGTGTCTTCACATACCAACAAAGACGAATGTTATAAAAATTTAATCTTTACTCGTTAAAGAAGATTAAAATAGTGGAAAATAAACTCCAAAAAGGAGACGGAAGAGATGACGTAGGCCATAATAGTTTGGCCGAACCTTTATAAATCTTGTTTATTTTTCTTCTTCCCTATTACTCCTTTGCATCATCCATATTATTATGTCTAACATACTCATTATCTTACTCAACATACAATTCATCACATTGCATGATTAGGTAAAATTAAACAAAGTAAAAATTAGTCATTAGTTCAAAAAAACTTAATTTACCCACTCTTAGAGCATCTCTAATTCTTACCTTTTTTTCAAACCCAAATTTAAATTATGGTAAAAAAAAACTCCAAAAAACATTCTCCAATACTAGATTTATACACATCAATTGAAGGAAGATTTTTTTTTTTTTACTCAAATCAAGAGAGACTCAAATTCATACTAAAATCTTTAATGAAGAAATTTTATCTTCCTTTAAAGATTCAATGGTTATATTTACACTCTTTTAAATTTAAATTTCTCTTCTTATAAAATTCAAGTTTTTCTATTGGACATGTTTATATCAAATCAGATTTTTTACCCTTCTTTTCTTTACTCAAATTTGAGTAAAGATTTAAATTTTCATTGGAGATGGCCTTAGATTGCATTTGGGTCAACAACTTCAACCGATCGAAGCTGCTCACGTGGGAAGCATGCATTCTGTCTCCACTCTTCTCCATCTAGCACACTAAGTAAACTGTTCATTAACAAGGGTATCAACCATTTGCTGAATCATTCTCCCGTTGATATTCGATTTATTTTTATCTTTCCTCTTTTGTATTTGCTCACCCTCGAAGATCCAATTTTCAACTCAAACTGTTTGATGTAAATTTTAATTTTAAATTAGGGTTTTTGTTTTAGTCTTACATTATCAGTCTCAAATTTCATTGTCGCAATTTTATTATCTTTTTTTTTTCAATTTTGATAATGTATTTTTCTCTGAAATTAATGTTATTATTTATTTTTTAAGGGCTAATCTCAACTTGCACCCGGAAAATTCACTCGAATCTCAATTTGTACCATCAAAATTTAAAAATAGTAATTTACACTTCAAACGATATAAATACGTACATTCTGTGACTAATAACCATCTATTTTGTCTTTAAAAAATGTAGGGTTAATTATAAGTTACACCCCTCAAAGTTTAAATATTTCACATTTATGATTTAAATTTTTTTTCAGAAATTAATGCTCGTTAAATAGCTCTCAATTATAGCATGTCATAACTTCTTCATGTCGTGTTTGAATCAATAAAAGAATATTTTTAATACAAAATATTTTCATGTTGAATCAATTGCATTGTGTCATATATTTCACATTTATGACAATTTATAAAATACTATTTAATATTTTTTTTAAAATTAAAAAATACATATTTTTTACCTACAATACTCGTTAAATAAATATTTTTTGTCTAAAGTTGTGTTATTCATATCTAACTTTAATTTGATTTGACAATCAAAAGATTTCTATCTAATTGTAAACAAAAAATGACTATTTAACGAGTATTGTAGGCAAAAAAATAAGTATTTTATAATTTTTTAAAATTTTCTTGGATTTTTAATTCAAATTTGTGCAAGGAGTTAATAATGAATCAAGTTTAATTGAAAGAGTTCCCCTGCATTGTGCAAGGAGATAGTTCATATTTTGCTATATTATATAAAAATCAGGTAAGCCAAAAAAAGTTAACTTTGGGAGCACTAATTTTTTTAAGTGAAAATTAGAACCAGTACAACATGAACAACTTTTTTGCCAATAATAACAAAAGCAATCTTTTAGGGTTATTAAGATTTTTTTTGTAACTATGCCAAGAGTCCCTCTACTTTTTTTTTTCTTATTTTAATCTGCAGTGGATTACGCACATCTTTTTCAGACTCATCTCCCTCCTTTCTCCTACTTTAATTTCTCTTTCCTCTTTCCTTTCTCCTCTCTCTTCTTTAATTTCTTTTATTTATTTTCCATTCCATTCCATTACTTTTCTCTCTCCTCTCTATTCCGTTGAGTCTATTACCAATATACAACCTTTTTTAAACCTAAATACCAATGTGCAATAGTTTTGAACTTATTTATCAATTTAAGACATTTTTTGAAAGTGAATTTGTTGAATCCGCTTTCACTTATAAAACGGATTCATCAAATCCGTTTTTAAATAAAGAAGTGGATTCTATAAATCCGTTTTTAAACAAAAAAATAATTTGTTTTATCATTCTTGCGAAACTAACATTTTTCAAAAGCGGGGTTACAAAATACGTTTTTTTTTAAAAAAACGTGATTAACAAACACGTTTTTATGTTTAACTGCCTTTGATAGTAAACAGACTTTTATTTAAAATGCGTGTTTGATACCCACGCTTTTAGGCTAATTGAATAAAAAGTCGGGTAGCTGCTCACATTGCTCCACCTTCTTTCTCTCCAACAGACTTGAAACTCTCTTTCTCTATCCAGTCTATACCATCCCCCCTCTGCATATTCTCTCTCTAAAGATTTTGATTGCTGAACAAAGTGATATACTGTCCGAATTGTTTAGAATAGTCAAATCTGAGTCGAACCCAAATGGGATCGAGGTGGGTTTGGCGAGCTTGATCTGTATATCAATGCCAAAACGGATCAGAGTAAAACTAGTCCGCCTCGGAGCTGTCAAAGTGCTCGGAAAAATGTTGTCAGATAACTCAGATTTGAGCGTTTCGGTGGTCGAAAAGGCCTTGAAGCTTCTTGAAATGATTTCAGAATGTAGAGAAGGAAGAGATTATATATGTGAGGATGAACTGTGTATTACGGCTATCGTGAAGAAGGTGCTTAAAGTTTCGACGCCGGCGACGGAGCACGCCGTGACGATACTGTGGAGTCTTTGTGGTTTGTTTCGGGATCAGAAGGCACAAGAGTCGTTGTCGAAGAGCAATGGGTTGGCGAAGATGAGATCTGTTGGAGAGAAAGAACTCAAGAAGGGGAGAAATGTGAGCAGCAACCTGACTTTTTTTCAATTTAGCCTAAAGGCGTGGGTATCCAACACGCTTTTAAATAAAAGTCTGTTTAATATCGAAGGTAGTTAGTTAAACATAAAAACATGTTTGGTAATCACGTTTTTCTTGAAAAAATGTATTTGGTAACTCCACTTTTGAAAATATTAGTTTGGCAAGTATGATAAAAAATATTATTTTTTATTTAAAAACAGATTTGTTGATTTCGTTTTATAAGGAAAAACAGATTCAACAAATCTGTTTTAAAAAAATGTCGTAAATTAATAAATAAGTTCAAAATTGTTGTACATTAGTATTTAAGTTTTAAAAAGGTTGTATATTGGTAATAGACTCCTATTCCGTTCTTTTAATTTCTCTCTGTAACTTTAACTCTAACGTTCTTCTCAAATGTATCACTTATTTAGATTCATTTCTCTCATTTATATTCTATATCACTCTTTTTCTCTTACTCTATCTCTCATACCTTATTTATATTTTTGTTTTTCTTTATCTTATTTTGTCTTCAACTATTTATCTGTTCTCTCACTTTCTTATATTTTCTTTATCATATCTCTTTTTTCCACCATGTATTGTTGACATATTTTGTTGATCCTTGCTTAAAAAATCATCCATAGTTGTTGTAAACCGAATGATTTGATGATGCATAAATTGGTTTGCATACCACAGTCAAGTAAACAGTATATAAAATACAATAAAATAAGTAGAGGGAGAGACAAGGTTTATTATGGTTCGGTCAAGGTGACCTACGTCCACTTTCAATGGCTAAGTTTGTCGAAAATTTTATTAACTTTGGTCTGTGAGGAGAGTAGAGAATTACAAGAGAGAGGAGAGAAGAACTTGATTTTTTTTATATGCCCCCCAAGTGTTGGAAAAACTTATAATTTATAGTCGTCTACATAGTAATTGCATAGCCAGTCTGACGATTATAATGGATTGAGGTGACTTTAATAGTAATCAAGTAGCTTGACGACTTTTCCTCTTCTCAACGGGCAAGGAAGTTATGGTGCTCTCCAAGCGGCGAGGCTGAAATTTCTAAATGCTCTCTTGGTGGTGAGGAGGAGGCTCTTGGATGACCCTTACTCCAAGGTGGTAGAGGGGAAGGATCTTGGATGACCCTTGCATGCTCCCTACTGATGTAATAGTTTCTTGAGCTCCTGATGAGTTTGACCGCGTAGACAGTTGAACTGGATTTGCTAGACCTCTAGGAGTTGGGTTGTAAACTCGGATCGGGCCTTATAACATGAGTTGGGCCCTTGGGCTTGGTCCATCATTTGCCCCCTCAATGCCCTGTGTCTAATGGAACTTGAAAATGAGGGCATTTAATTTGAGTTTGAGTTTTTGATTGACAGACATAACTGAAAAAATTTTGAGAGGCCAAAACATCTGCTTCTAGGCCTTTTTAGGGATTTTAATAGCATCAATCATAGTCATAGGTTGTGAGTCTTGTATGGCTCGCTGAGAGCTTCCATTTGATATAATGTAAGCTTGATTTCAAGTAACCGAGCAAAAATTATAGTCAAATTTTCGAGCAGAGAGTTAAGCACGTCATTTTGGGCAAGTAGGCAGCTTTTGGGCAAGCGGGTAATGTCCTGGACGAGCATTTAATTTTTTTTTTTATAAACTTCGGGTGCCAAAACAGCTGTTTCTGGGTTTTTTTTTGGACTTTTTATAGCGTCAAAGACTATTAGTATTGTAGG
Source organism: Ilex asprella (assembly GCA_023539305.1). NCBI lineage: Eukaryota > Viridiplantae > Streptophyta > Magnoliopsida > Aquifoliales > Aquifoliaceae > Ilex > Ilex asprella. The sequence continues at coordinate 18,415,144 of CM042198.1, read as the reverse complement.
CTCGCTGAGAGCTTCAATTTGAGATATTTTAAGCCCCGTTTGGAGCACCTTGGGCGAGCCTAGGGCTGTCTTGGCGCCTTGGGATAGCCTGGGGCTGCCTTGGACACCTTGGGCCAGCCTAGGACTGCCTTGGGCGAGCATGAGACTTTGGTGCTAATTTGGGAAGCCTTGGCAAGCAGCCTGCTCGTGTGTGGGCTCCAACAGTGAGCGAGCATAGAGGCGTGCAGTTAGGCTTCCTGAGGGAGGATGCAGCACACACCCAAGGGCTGGGCGCCCGTGAAGTTGAGGCGGTCCAGGGAGCTTTTGGCGAGGTGCCTCAGCCGATGGGTACTAGCGAGGTGCCGCTGGTGGTGTTGGGCAGTATGGGTAACCCCATTGGCGTTTGGCGAGGCGTCCTTACAGCTGGGCGAGCCTCCCCTAGCGTTGGGCTCCTTGGTCAATATGGGTGAGCTCCCCTTGGTGTTGAGCCCTTTGGTCGGGTCTGCTGTTTGCTATGGTAGGAGCACATGGAGGCCTGTTGGGCAAGGACCCGTGAGTGCTGTCATCAGTCAATGGTGTGGTCAAGCTCTGAAGTGCTGGACGTTTGAGGTGCTGGGTGCCTATGTTGGGTGCCTAAAAGGTGTTGGGTGCCTAGGTTAGGCACCTGAGAGGTGGCAAAGATAATGTAATTCCAACAAAAAAAATGTATAACATGATTACATAGAGAATGAGGCAGATTGCTTGTGTGGGAGCAAAGACAGAGTTTAAGGATTACTTCTGAGAGAGCTAGCCTTTTGAGACCAAGCTTTTGGCGACCCATGAGAGAGTCCTTAAGCTTTAGATATAGATTTTCTACTTGAGAACAGTGCAAAGGCCAAGCTTTTGGTGACCCATGAGAGAGTCTTTAAGCTTAAGGTACAGAATTCCTATTTGAGAACAGTGTAGAGGCCAAGCTTTTGGCGACCCATGAGAGAGTCTTTATGCTTGAAATATGGGCTGCTTGCTTGAGAGCAGTGCAAAGGTAGACAGTCTGCTTAAGAGCAGAACAGAGATATGCTAAGTTTTTTTGGTGACCTGCGACAAAGCCACTAAGCTGGAGATAGGCTACCTGCTTAAGAGCAGTGTAGAGATAAGCTGTCTGCTTAAGAGCAGAGCAGAGCAGAGATATGCTAAGCTTTTTTGGTGACCCACGACAGAGCCACTAAACTGGAGATAGGCTTCCTACTTAAGAGCAGTGCAAAGATAGACTACCTACTTAAGAGCAGAGTATAGATATGCCAAGATTTTTTGGCGACTCGCAAGAGAGCTGCTAAGCTGGAGATAGGCTGCCTGCTTAAGAGCAGTTGAGAGGCAGGTCAAGCTCTTGGTAATCTGCAAGATGATTCACCTTGCCTAAACCTGTTGATTTTCTCAGCATTCATATATTTTTGAGTTTTGGCCAATAGTTCTAGCATGCTCTTTGGTGGACGCTTTATCACTGAGAAAATGAAGCTTGATGACCGGAGGCCTCCCAAGAAGGCAGTAATGGTGACCTTTTCATTGGGCTCCTAAACCTTAAAGACCTCCTCGTTAAAACGAGTGAGGTAGCTCCTTAAGCTCTCATCTGGACCCTGTTTTATGCTGAGCAGGTGGGTGGCAGATTTCTAGTGGCGACGTCCTCCGATGAAGTGTGACACGATTGACCTACTTTGCTCAACTCAGCAATGAGCCAATGGAGGCTGGGGAGAGCTTGACGAACCATTGTCGAGCAAATCCCTCCAAAGTGGTTGGGAACGCTCTGCACATGATTTCGTTGGGGGATGTTGTGTAGCTACATCAAGGTCTTAAATGTTTCGAGGTGGTCCAGTGGCTCCTTCGTACTATCAAAGGTCTCGACAGATGGCATCTTGAATTTCTGTGGAAGTGGGTAGTTCGCCATGTCAAGTTTGAAAGGTGTGTCGATTTGCCTTACGAGGTAGTCCACTATCTTAGGTTCTTATGTCTTCATGGTATTGAAGACGTTACCCAGTTGATTTTGCACCTCCTTAATTTTTTCGTCCTAGTGATTAGGAGGAGGTCCTTTGGAATTATCATGAAAATGGCTCTCTTGCTCCATGTTTTGATTTTCACCCTCATCCTCTTTGCTATGAAGGCCTCCACCACGAGGAGCAGAAATAAGGGCTAGAGGAAGAGGTCTCCTATGGTGGTCCCCCTTGTGTGGGGCGCCCAATGGAACTCCCAAAGGTTGGGCGCCCAGATGGGGAACGCCTAGGTGGGGAGCTCCTTGATGACTAAGGAGTGGAGCTCCCTTGACTTGAGGTCCAGGTTGTGCTCCTCCTTATTGCTCGAGCATTAATTGCAGAATCTGCTGGTTTTGGGCTAAAAGCTATTGCATTGTGTCTAAGGCTATAAGCTGCTGCATTGTGTCCAGCATCTGTTGTGCATTTGGGACTGGATTGGTAGGTGGAGGAGCGACCTCATCCTCTCGTACCAGATTGTCTTCAGGCTGATTCATGGATCTGGTGGTGATCATAATTGATTCAACAGAGAAAGTGTTTAGGTGAAAATTTTGTCGTTCCCACAGATGATGCCAAACTGATGATGCACAAAATGGTTTGCACACCACATTCAAGTAAACAATATAAAATGCAATAAAATAAGTAGAGGGAGAGACAAAGTTTATAGTGGTTCGGTCTACGTGACCTACGTCCACTTTTAATGGCTAGGTTTGCCGAAAATTTTATTAACTTCGGTATATGAGGAGAATAGAGAATTACAGGAGAGAGGAGAGAAGAGTTTGATTTTTTTGAGATGCCCTCCAAGTGTTGGGGGAGCTTACAATTTATAGTCGTCTGCGTAGTAATTGCATAGTCAGTCTGACGGTCATAACGAATTGTAGTGACTTTAATAGTAATCAAATATCTTGACGACCTTTCCTCTCCTCAACGGACAAGGAAGTTATGATGCTCTTTAAGCGGCGAGGATGAAGTTCCTAAATGCTCTCTTGATGGTGAGGAGGAGGCTCTTGGATGACCCTTACTCTAAGGTGGTAAATGAGGAGGATCTTTGATGATCCTTGCATGCTCCTTGCTGATGTAGTAACTCCTTGAGCTCCTGATGAGTTTGACCGGGTTGACAGTTAAACTGGATTTGCTGGACCTCTGGGAGTTGGGTTGTAAACTTGGACTAAACCTTATAACATAAGTTGGGCCCTTGGACTTGGCCCATCAGGATTCATGGTGGTGATATTCTTTGCGTAGCTCATGTTCACAATATTTGTTAAATTCATCGGTAATGACCATGTGAGCTCATTTTTCCATTCAAATTAGGACACTTTCTCTCTCTCTCTCTCTCTCTCTCTCTCTCTCTCTATACACAATGTCATAGTGGGTGTGTCACAGTGATAGACACATTGACACCAAGCAATATGAAAATTTTCTTTTAGGTTTTTTTCACTTTTTTTATTTTTGTTCTTCTTGTAGGATAGACGTTTGAGCAACTGTTACTGTCCTAGACAGTAATAGTGACATCGTCACTATTCTGGGGGGCACTAATAATAGAGTGTGTATATATATATAAATTGTTTCTCCTATCCAACTTTTTGAGAAAACTTTCATTCTTTTTACAACTTTAAAACTCATATCTCTCATATAAATGTATCTCTCTCTATCTCATATTCCCATATCTTAAATGTTTATCTCATTTCTCATATAACTCTATCTATCTATCTCATACTCCTATATTGCGACTCTCTCTCTCTCTTGCTGCCTGTCTTCTTATTCTCTCTCCCTCATCTCTCCCCTTTTCTACATTGACATTGTCAAACCATCCACCGCCAGCTTAGCCTACAACCACCAACTTGGTGCCTTTACTCTTCCTCATCTTAGTTATATCTCTTTTCCTTTTTTCTCTCACAGACTGTTATCTCTCATATAACTCTCTCTTTCTATCTCATACTCTCATATCTCATGTAACTCTCTCTTTATCTCATACTCCTATCTCGAGACTTCTTTCTCATTGCCTATCTTCTTCCTCTCTCTCCCTCATCTTTCCCCTTTTCTCCACTGACATTGTCAAATCATCTATCGCCCAGCTTAGCCTCCAACCACCAACTTGGCGCCTCTAGTCTTCCTCATCTCAAGTATATCTTTGTACCTTTTTTTGTCACAGACTCTCGTCTCTCATATAACTCTCCCTCTCTCTATCTCATATTCTCGTCTTTCAGATGTTTATCTCATCTCTCATATAACTTTCTCTATCTCATACTTATATCTTGCGATTTCTCTATCTCTCTCTCTCTCACTGCCAATCTTCTTCTTATCTTTCCCTCATCTTTCCCCTTTTCTCCACTAACATCGTCAAACCATCCACCACCCAGCTTAGCCTCCAACTCCCAACTTGGCAACTCTACTCTTTCTCATTTCAGGTATATCTCTCTACCTTTTTCTCTCACTCTCTCTCGACTTGACCTCTCTACAAGTTGGACCTCCATCTACATGGTCATTCGATAGGCCGGCAATGACCAGTTGACCATGTCTTCTGCTTGCTCTACCGCAAGATGTGGTTTTGGCATCTCTATTCTCGTACTCTCAAGCAGCTAATTCATTATTGGGTTAATTATGACAGCACCAATGTCTCAACAACGGCAACAAACTGTTCTGAATTTTTGTTCTTTTTATTATGGTACTCGATTCAATTTTGAGTATTCTGAAACATCTGTAGTATATTTTGTTGGTCAAACCCCTCTTAATGCAATTGTACTTATTGTGTTCTTTTTATATTTTCTTTGTGTGCCTGCTATTGTGATTGAATTATTCAATAACAATATTTTAGTGTTGTTAAACTACTTATGCTTTTGAACTGCTCATTCTTATTTGCTCTTGAATTGCTCAAGCATTAATGGCACTTTGATATATTTTAGTTGTTAATCCACTCTATGCTTGACTTGCTCAAGCACTTTGTTAGAATATTTTAACTAAAAGAGTGTTTTTAAGTGTGGGAAGTCAATTCTACATCGACTAAATAACCAAAGATACTTAAGTATATATATAGACTAGTGTTATCTTGCCTTTGAATTAAAGAGAGTATTAGGACTCTCACGTGCGTAGGGGGTGAGACTAGCGGAGGAGATTTCTCGAGTGAAACTACAGTCAATAGGCTGAACTGTTGTACCCTTGGAACGACGCGTTACTGTCTTCTGCGCTGTGATTATTTCATAAAAAGACGTTAATCGTCTTAAGAGAGCGACATAGTCTGCGCATCACCTTGCCATTTACTTTATTTGATCCAATTTTTTCAACAATAACTTTGATGTATTTTAGTTGTGGTTTGATGAAGCATTTATTGATTCCACCTGTTTTTTTAGAGTAAATTTGATACAACCTATTTGTGTCAGACGAATAATCTTAAAGCGATTTTAACTGCAAAAAGTTAAAAACAAACAATGCTAGCTCCCTTATTATATAGATTGTCGATTTTTTTATTTTGGTTATATAGTGTCTTTAAGCACGAATAATTACTAGTGATAGTAGTTATATCATTTTTAAAAATATTTTATTAAAGATGGAAGTTATGTGTATCATTTTTATTTTTGTTTTTTATTGAGTAATGTATTGTTCTATAATATGCACAAAATGAAAATACTTGACCGTTTGGTATAGTCAGTGTATTGTGAGGACTTGGTTTATTGTTAAGTTGTCTAAGTCTTTTTCATTTATTTTCACCAATGATATTCTATTATACAAAACTTTCATGTACTGGTAATTATTTTTGATTTTTTGTTTATTACATAGTACCTTCAAACACGAACAATGAATAGCATATATGTATCATTTTTTTTTGTTTTTTATTGAGTAATGTATTGTTCTATAATATGCACAAAATGAAAATACTTGACCGTTTGGTATAGTCGGTGTATTGTGAGGACTTGGTTTATTGTTAAGTTGTCTAAGTCTTTTTCATTTATTGTCACCAATGATATTCTATTATACAAAGCTTTCATGTACTGGTAATTATTTTTGATTTTTTGTTTATTACGTAGTACCTTTAGACACTAACAATGACTAGTATATATATATGTATATATATAGCGTAATTTGCATTCTTTATTTTTGTACATATATATATATATATATATATGTATATATAAAATTTAAAAAGTCTAAAATAAAGGAGATTTGAATATGTTTTAAATTATGAAATGTGAATTTTATGGATAGTTTAATTATGAAAGATCTAAAATTGAGGAGATTTGATTTTGTTTGATTTTTGAATTGTGTATTTGATTTTGTTTGAATTTTGGATTTTGATTGAAAGAGAGTAGGATATTTCCGTACTTTGTACACATATTTGTCCTTTTTTTTTTTGATCAAAGATATTTGTCCTTAAAGTCCCAAAAAATTTGTGTCCAGACTTCTTCTTCTAAAAGACCATAATAGCGGATCGACTTCCAAAAAAAGTTTTTTTTTTAAAATGACCCTAAAAGGTTTCATTGAGAGCCCA
>CM042198.1:18366647-18403106 GCA_023539305.1 Ilex asprella | reverse complement strand
TTTTATCTAATATCAAAAAAAATTAGTGAGTCCCCGGGAATAAAAAGATACCAGGGGAAATAAAAAAATGTAAACTCACTCCGATGAAGACCAAGCACATGCTCACGACCCCCTCCTTTTCGCAAAAAAGTCAGAAATTCAGGGCATGGAGGGCAAATGATGAGCCCAAATTTTATCAGGTCAAGCACAATTTAAATAAGCCGAGAAAGCCCAAAGAAATGTCTGAAAGGAGCTGGATCAACCAAGGGTCAAGTGAGAGTCCAAAGCGGAAGACATAAGACGCCGCCCATCAAGGCTCCAAGTGGGCGTCGCCCATGTGGCCTCAAGTGGGCACCGCCCATGCCATGCTCATCACCTCATTCCCTCTTCACTCCAGTTCAAGACCACTCAGGACCAAGATCACTCAAGTCCAAGTCCAAGTCCAAGGTCAAGTCCAGTTCAAGATCTACCTCTGACGGAATAGGGACACGAGGGAGAATACATCGGGATACGGAGATTTATTCCTACCTTAAGTGTGCTTACCAAATAAGACTACTTCTACCAAAAGTGTGCTCACCGCCTCACCGCCTCATCACACCTATATAATGTAAGCCCCTCTCCACATGGAAGGGCATGATGCTGATCACCTCCTTGAGACCCCTATATCTTGATCCCTACACACATTGCTATCTCTCCCTCTCTCTAAGCATTGTAAACTCTACGGAGTACCTTGATACATTAATAAAGATCGCTGGCCACCGTTGCCATTCAAGAAAGTGGACGTAGGTCACCCAGACCGAATCACTATAAATCTTGGTGTTGACTCTATATTTACCGTTTTACCATTGATTGTCATTAATTGCCTATTTATTGCTCTTTAGTTATACATTATCATTCTCTTGACTGTTGATCTTGTACGAAGACAATTTTGTGCATCATCAAAAACTATTATTAATTCAATAATTGAAGCATATGAAGTTCCCAAATTAAAATTCAATTATTTTACTCTTTAATTCGGTAAATAAATAAAATAAAATCCAAACATAACAATCTTAAAAGAATTATAAAAAATCTGGGGTCCCTCACAAATGTGGAGCCCTAAGCAATAGCTTAATTGACCTTGCAATCAAGCCGCCCTGCCACCTTAGTTGCCTATGCCTAGGGTCGACCCCTCATCCTTTATTAGAAGGCTTAATCGAAACAAACTTATTTAGTTAATGTACATTTAGAGTCAAACTTGTCGAGCTTGAGTTATTTTACACTTGACTAGTTGTCTAGTTCCTATCTTATGAATTTAAGAAACATGATTGTTGATTGGGTTGGGGCTATTCCCATCCCTTTAATATCATTTTCACCTCATTTAACTCTGTAATTTTGAACTATTAGGTTCACCTCATTCTACACTAACCTCATTAGTGACTAAGTTCACCATGTTTATACTTACTCATTAATAACTATGTTCAACCCATTTTCTCCTCATACATTATACATTTTACCATAAAACTATGTCTTCCTTCCTCAAGATTTTCTCTTCCAATCCCATTTCACACACAAATGTGTTATTCAGTTATATTTTTAACTTTATTATTATAGTCCCTTTATTTTTAGTTATTTTATTATATTTTTTAATGATATACAAATATTATCGATTGTATTTTTGATAGGAGACAGTTACGGATGATATAGTTTTGCTCGCACTAAATATTTAGGAGTAGATGAATAATCTGTTGGGTCAGGTACAAAGTAGATTGATGTAGTTGTGAAGAAAGACACAATTGACCTTTTAACTAGATTGTTTCATGTACATGTATTATATTTTATGATTTTAATGTGCATTCTAAGTAATAATTTTTTATTTTTGTATGTTATGTTTTGCTTGATATTTATTACCAATATTTCTCATGTATAATATTATATTTGTATATAGGTGAATATATATTAAGAATTTTTTATTAATAAATTATTTTTTGATTAATAGTTTATGTATAAATAGAGTTAACTTAGTACTATTGTGATGGGTATAGATGGGGTGAGATTAATAGTTTAGAATTTTAAAATTAAATGAAGTGGGGAAAAATATTTAAGGGGTGAAAATAACTGAATAACCTCTAATGAGTCCGAAATTAACTAGATCAAGCCCATGAGTAGCCCACGTCACCAGAGCCCAAAAAAGGAGCCCAAGGCAGCCACCCCAAGGGGCGTCGCCCACGAGGTCACCCAAGGGGGCCACCGTTGGTCTTCCTTCGTCATCTTGACTCCGATGCAAGTTCAAGTGCACTCAAACTCAAAGTCTAGGCTCAGAATCATGCTCAATCCAACTCAGGAACATCTTCTGACTGAATAGGAGCACGAGAGAAAGAATATCGGGATGCGGATATCTAATTTTACCAAACTTGTACTTACAAAAATAATAGAAATCCTCTCCCTCACGTCACCGTCTCACTGCCTTACTAAACCTATATAATGTAAGTCCTTTCCACATATAGGGCATGTCTTTGAGATCTCTACACACACTACACCTCCCTACATACATTTCTTCTCTCTTTCCTCACCATTGTAATCCTCTGGGAGTGTACTCTCTCGACCATATTATTCATCAATAAAGATCTCTGGTCACCGCTGCCATTTTCAAGAGTGGAGTTGGTCACTCGAATTGAACCATTATATATCTATGTGTTGGTTCTATATTTACTACTTTGCTGTTATTTTATCATCCATTGCTTGTTTATTATTCATTAATTACATCTCTTATATATGTTTTACTGTTGATCTTACGCAATACTAATCTGTGCATCATCAATTTCAACTTTGTTGATTTCATATTATGGTGTTATAAAAATAGGTGTCCGGTGTAAAAAAAAAAAAAAAAGGAAAAAGTAAAGGGATTGTTAAATAGCTGAAAAAAGACGAAAAGAATCAACATCAAGCTAGTCTTTATAATTTAGCTATCCAAGGCTAGTCTCCTATGCTGACGACGATGAACAATTTGATTTTTATGGTTCCTATAATTACTGGATGAATAGAGTGGTTATTGGCAGGTTAGTGATAAAATTATTTTATTGTGATATGACTATTGTGAGGTGCAAAAATAAGTTCTTCTCATGGGATTTTTTTTTTTTTTTTATGTCATTCTCGTTTAGGCTAGATCCAGACCCTGTCTCTACCCTTTAAATTTTCAAAAGAGTTATTGAGTTAGGTATGATTGCCTATATCTAGAGGTGATAATCTTAACCCATTATTCATTAATCCGTCTAACTTGCTCATAAATAAATGAGTTAGGTTCTTATATTAATTAATATAGGTTCTAAATGGGTTGAGTAATATGATACATTTTAATTATGCATGTTAATATGAATTATAAATGGGTAACCATTGGGTTGACTATTTATTTTTTTATTAAATAACACAAGTAATAAAATTAAATAAATATACTAATATACCAAAAAATATATACACTATTACACCAAAAAATACACACATATACACTAATAAACAAACACACACACACACACTAATACACAACCCATGACCCATGGGTCGACGCATGCCCCATGGGATTGACCCATTATCCACGGGTAGACCTATGACCCATGGATTGACTCATAACCCATGGGTCAACTCACGGCCCACGAATCAACCCATAGCCCACAAACGATCCAACCCATTATGTGTGCATTTTTTTTGTTAAATATGTTTTGGTTTTTGTATTAGTATATTTGTGCGTATTTTTTGTGTATTAGTGTGTATTTTAGTTTATTAAGTATATTTTTTGTGTATTAGTTTGTGTGTGTTTTTGTGTATTAATGTGTGTGTATGTTTATATTTGGAAAAACTTCAGTCACACTCCCTCTAGTTTATCATATCTTCAAAGACACCCTCTATAGTTTCTAAATTTTTAATGACACCCCTTCTAGTTTATATTTAAACATCACTAACACCCCTACCATTAAACTACCATTTCTAACCAAAAAAAATAATCTAAAATATCAAAAATGCCCCTATATAAATTTCAAGTAATTTTTTTACATAAAATTTTATTAAAATTCGAGTCGATTAAAATTTATTTTTCTACATATTAAAATTTGAACCAATTAAAATTCAATTGAAGTTGAATAAATATTATTTTTTTAACATATTAAAATTCGAACCTATTAAAATATATTTTTTACATATTAAAATTTGAGTCGATTTGAATTTTACCTGAGTTGTTAGCGCCGATTAAAATTCGCTTTCGAGTCGATTAAAATTTATATATTTTTACTTATTAAAATTCGTGTCAATTAAAATTAGATTTATTAAAATTTGAGTCGATTAAAATTTATATTTTTATGAATTAAATTTTGGCTGATTAAAATTCAATACTAGTTGATTAAAATTTGACTTTAGTCGATTAAAAATAATTTTTAATTGGCTCAAATAGAATTTTAATTAGCCCAAATTTAATACGTAAAAAAGTATAATTTTTAATTGGCTTAAATTTTAATATGTCAAAAAATAAATTTTAATTAACTTGAATTGAATTTTAATTCACTCGAAATTTTAATACTTAAAAAAAATAGAAAATATAGGGGGTCTCATTGAAGATATGTTTATTTAGAGGGGGTCTCATTGAAGATATACATACTTAGAGGGGGTGTGGTTGAAGTTTATCATCAAATATATTATGGACAATTTAATAAATTTGTATTTTAGTTAAAAAATTTAATCTAATAAGGGGTGTCATTGAAGATTCAGAAATTAGATGGGGTGTCTTTGAAGATATGATAAACTAGAGGGGGTGTGGTTGAAGTTTTTCCTTTATATTTTGGTGTATTATTAATGAGTGTGTGTGTGTGTTTTAGTGTATTAATATATCTATTAAGAATTTTAATTATTTTATGAGTTAATCGGTTTAACCCAACTCATATAACTCATTTACTATGTGAGTGAAAAATAAATTAAATTTATTTTAGTTTAATCAAATTTAACTCAACTCATAACAAACTCAAACCACTCATTTACCACCTCTGCCTATATCTAATGTATTTCCTAGATATTGCAGTGATAGAAATTTCCTGAATTGGGTTTCCTTTGTTTTTGGCAATGGAGCGATTATTTCCATCTTGACAAGAATAGCTTGACCTTGATTTGCTGTCATTCCATCATATCATCCAATAAGGAGCAATTCCAACTGGTCAACATAAATTAATTGTCAACAGTAGGAAATTGAAAAATTAATTAGAAACAGCACGAGTCATGTTTCATTATAGGGTTATAGGGTCAATAGCACATTTAGTCCCTAAAATATGTATTTTTTATTCGTTTAATTCTTATTGTATCAATTTTATTAATTTGATCCTTAAAATATTCAAATACGTGTCACTTTGATTCCTATATAGATAAACCATCAAGTTTTTAGAATGAATGATCGTTGGACATGTGATTCCTACTAAAAAATGACAAGTAGTCACTTTTGTTAAAAAACTTGACGGTCCGTCTATGTAGAGACTAAAATGATACGAATTAAATACTTTAGTGACCAAATTAATACAATAAGAACTAACTGACAAAAAATACATACTTTAATAATAAAAAATGCTTTAAACCCTTAAAAAAGAAGCAAATTCCACCCCTGACAACCAACGATGAAAAGGAGACTATTAAGAACTCTTTTCCTCTTTATAGAGTAACTAGTAATTGCCCGTGCCTGAAGGCACGACGTAAAGAAAGTTAGATTAAAACTCAAAAAATACTACATTACCTAAAGACTATGCAACTTAAAATAACTTACAATCAGATATAACAATTATCATAAATGTTAAATACCACCACAATAATTAATATATACACAATCATTAACACATCCAACCACCAAAATATCAAGTTAGTCCCTACTAATTTTAAGAAATTTTGGCAGAGTTTCCTTTAAAAATAGATCTCCAGAAAAATCTAAACCTGTCTACAAAACTTACAATCATCAATAACAATCATCATAATACACCATGTATACTCAAACCACCAAAACAACCATCATTCCGTACCCATTATTACAATCATCAATACAAACCCAAACCACCAAAACAACCATCATTTTATACCCAAAATCATCATTAACCATGTATAATTAGTTAACTTTACAAAAGACGGAACACATAAAATACACACATGCACAAAATAGAGAAACAACTTCATATTCTTTACAGCTTACACCAAGTATCCTTCAATGTATACCTAAAAATATTTGAAATATAAAAATTATCGAAATATGTGAGTCAAAATAAAACAATTGTAAATCCGAAACATAAGACCCCTTACTTTTTTCGTTAGTTGGATTCAACAAAATTAATTTCATTACCCTAAATTATCTAAAAAACAAATGAGCACACACATTTGTATGTAGTGGAGGGGGGAATGATCTAAAAAAACAAATGAGCACACATATTTGTAAGAATTTAGAGAGATTGTAACAAATTACCAATTTATTTAGGAAAAGATATGGAGGAGTGTGGAGAAAGACTTACAATTAAATAAGTCTTTGTAGGATTGGTGTGTAAGTTCGATTTGCGAGTGTATTTGTGAATGTATTGTTTGTGTTGCGTGTCTGCATGGAAAGTAGAGAAATATAGAGATCCTCAGTAAGAGAGACTTTCACACCTAGACAATTGTTTGGTCGGTGGTGGGTTAGTCATCCTCAAAGGTGGACAGGTCGGTACTGGATTGTAAATCGGTAATGTCTTCTTCATCCCTTTAAACCTTCTCTTCATCACTATCCTTAATGTTCTCGTATCAATACAAACGCACTTTTCCCAATGAAGAGAATGTAAATGTACCTAAATTATTCACATAAATAAACAATAAAAAATTAACATTATATATGCAATGACGTAGGAATAATAAAGTTATTTTAAAGTAATGATGTAAGAGTAGATTTACCTGATTACGCCGGCCCCATCCACAAAGGTCTATTGTATATACTCTATCGTTCTCTTTGACAAATTCACTCCAATCCTACAAAGAGTGAACCTCATTGTAAATTTAAAAGTTGAAATGTTGAAAAGATTACATAATTTAGTAGAAATAAACTTGTTTAAACTATACTATTTACTTGTTATAAGAATCTTATAACAGAACTTCTGGGTAAACAACATTTGTAGTGCAATTCGACCCATCTTCCGGAAGTAGGACACTAATGCGATCCGAAGATGTGCATCTAGATAGTGCCACATAAAGATGTCCATGACTAAAAATAGGTGTTTGTAAATCAATCCCAACGATCTTGACAGATTGTCCTTGGGCTTTATTGATTGTCATAGCATAAGTTAACCGGACAGGAAACTGACGTCTTGTCATACGAAAGGGCAAGTCCAAAGATGTTGGTGTCAATGATATTCTCGGAATGAAGAATAAATTGCCAATTTTATCTCCATTTAATATTTGAGCTTCAATTACCCTTAAGGCACATCTAACAACCATCAAACGCGTGCCATTACAAAGTCTATCTTTCGGGGCAATATTTCGCAACAACATTATTGGGCATCCAACTTTCAACTCCAATTTAAACGGTGGCAACCCTAAAGGATTCAGCGAGTTTAAGTACTCGTTAGGATACCGATTCCTAATGGTACGATCAAGCTCATCACCTTCAGATATTTTATCTGCTGCTAAAAAAGTAATTGTCTCTCCCGGAGTAATATTCAGTACTGCAGCATTTATATCACTGACGTCGTTATTGCGAGTAGATAGAATTGTGCGTTCAGTGAGAAAAGTTGGAGTCGCCATACCAACAACATCCAATTGTGGATAGATTCTAAATATCAATTCATTCAGATTGTGACACCGATTTATTGTAGATGAAAGTTGCACAATTTTTTGTGGATTGGTCCCAATCTAAAAAATGAAAGTATAATCAATCACAAAGTGAAATTAAATTCAAAGCATCATATTATAGAATTCAATTCAAGGTGGAATGGAATATTACCTCCATCAAGAATTTAACAAAATTAGTATTTCGAACGTCTGTGCGAATTAATCGCATGTTTAAAATCAAAGTCAAAACACATATATCTTTCCATAGCAGAGACCGTCTCAATGATGCACCCACAATTTGCTCGCGAACGCCTTTAGGAATAACAGACAAGATTTGTCGAAAGTCTCCGCCTAGGACAACAGTGATACCCCCGAAAGGTCTTTTGTCATCTCTGATAGCTTGAAGTGTGCGATCGACTGCCTCAACACAGTATCGATGTTGCATAGGAACTTCTGTGACACCCCAAAACCGGGGGTCCTTTGTCAACTCGTGAAATACCCGTATAACTCGATACCACGCTATTATGCCCCATTTACCGGGGTCCATAACTTAACAAAATTTGGGCAGAGTCTCCTTTGTACGAGAAACTCTACCCAAAACACAACCTGTAAAATCATACATCATTGACCCATCCGAGGTCCAATATACAACATTTAATTGCATATTATCGGATACCACTATAATTATCATCACTACGTATACTCATTCATTCATCAAAGAATAAATGTTTCAAAAGAGTCCCATATACATGCCTTTTCAATAAAAAAGAAGTTTTTGTTACAAAAGTTATACAAGGCCAAAAGTAAATATACACAAGGGACTACAAAGTCAAAATAAGAGCCACAGATCGGCTCTGTCGTCAAAGCGGGCCCATGGCCTCTCCTTCGGTGGATGCCTGACCGATACCTGAAAAATGTTCCCATAAAGGGTGAGCCAACGCTCAATAGGATAACACCTATAGAGAATTCCTCTCAACCTAAATGCATATGAAATGTCACATGCAACAATCATTTCATGCATTCATTCAATAATGTTTATTATGAACAAATGTCATAAATCATGTCATGCCATGAGATGAGACTCACGCAAGCAATACCAACACTGAGCCCCATCCTGAGCTCCAACAACACATACAATGTCATGCGTATGTATCCGGGCATTCCAAGCCCCCCTGTCATTAGTGTTGTGTACACTCAATGACTAATTAATTTATTTGCTTGTGTCTTTGTGGGGAGAATCAACGGATCTTCAGGACATCCCACCTGCGGCTCCGTTTATGCCGTTACACTTTTTTGGAATTGCACCGCCGGAAAGTGTATAAACCAAGTAAGCGGGTCTTGCACCCGAGGGAGAACCTAGCCCTTCTTGTTATCCCCGACACATTTATCCATTTAATTTTCCCGTGCGACACAGTCGTACCTTGGTGCGACTTTCCTGAACCCACGATCAACCACCTATGTGGTGATTGATTTCATACCATGCACACACTCCCACCCATGTCAGTGCCCATGAATGTAGTGCAACTCATGCATAATGCAATACAATGTGTAATTGCTTTTAATACCATTTATAATGTCCATTACATAATGAATGCAATATAATGACATTTTCAACACAATCTCAAGCATGTTATGTAAGATAATCAACATATTTGTATTTATCTAGGCATTTAAATAAACACCAAGAAACATAATCAATTTACATAAATGGCATGTTTATTACTTCCAACATGGCAACATGTTTATTTATTCTATAAACATAAGCACCAGTCAACCACAATAATCATATGTTAAATAATCATTTAACATGCATATTATTTTATAATCACGTAGCAAACTAATAATTTTATTAGACTTGATATGTTATTAAAAACATCAGGTCATGCTAATGTACAATTAACATACTTTAAATCGCTAACATTAACTTATACCAAGTTAATCATAATAGGATTTTATTAATTATAAAATTAATTATAAATCCTATATTTGACCCACTTGTTACACTAGTCAAGACCTAACATGTGATATACACCTTTGGCCTACCCATTTCATATGCCATATTTTAGGTTGAAATTACATCTAAATAGGAGAAACCCTACCTCTCGTAGCGTGAGCCCGCGTAATAGACTCCAAATAAGGTCCAATTTCAGCTTCCCAAGCCTTAGGCCTAAATTTTAGTACACGATATTTCTTTGGAGAAAATTACGATTTTTGGTGTCGTTGCGTAGCTCTCGCTGAGTAGAGCAACTTTAATTCTTGGCCTAAAACGATTAAACGGTTAAATCTTCATAGATCTGAGAATAAAGGAAAAAGAAAAATAAAATAAAACTTACCTTTACTCCCTCCCTCTCTGTCTTGCCGGCTGGAGAAGAAAAACCCAAAAGTGAAAGACTTTTACAAAGTCTTTCACTTATACATATATATAATTTTATTATTATTTTTTTTTGAAATTTACGTTTTTAACCCGTACTTTAACAATTAATTATTATTTTACCCATTTAATTAAGATTAATAATAATAATAATGATTTTTTTTTTCCGAATTTTACAACTTCATCCCATATTATAAGCTTTGTTTTTCTAAACAATTCGGCATGCATTGATTGTTTAGTGAATCCACATATTGAATTATCTAGGGTTTCCAAAGGAATACAAAATGTAGAATGTGTAGTGCGCCCCTACCAATAACAACGATGCAATACCAGATGAAGCCACAGTAACAACAACATGTCCATAGCTACACAATTTGGTTGCAATGGTGTTGTACAAAAACATTTTTCCCGTACCAGCACCACCACTCAGAAAGAAAGTAGTGGCTATGTTTTCACAGACTGACGTTGTCACTGCAGTATAAGCAGCAAGTTGTGCATCATTAAGGCCTTCAACATTAATTTGTGCATCAGACTGTTGTACTTCATTCTGAAGTTTTTGGTGGTCAAGCAGTAATCTATTTCCAACTATTGCATTCCAATTTTCAATTGGTTGTGGCATGGGTGGAAAGTCAACCAAACTCTTTCCTGACTCATGGAGCAATTGATTCATCAAATATAAGCCATAATCTTCAATTTGATCATCAGTTGGATTCAAAATACCAAACATAGTACGAATCTTGTGTGCTAAATCATCACATATATGTGCTGAGAATTTCTTTCACAATGCAAATGGATGCAATGGAAAGCATTCCGTTAGAATTATAGCAAATAGTCTCCTTAATTGGTATCCTGTTTTCATAATTGCAGCCTCTTGAAGACATTGTATCCATTCTTCATCATCTTCAAGAAGTTCTCTTGCAACACATGCTGACTTGAATGTATCATGCATAACATTATTTACCGTGCGTAGCCAGTCAAATGAAATTGTAACGCCCCAAAAACCACCTTGAGTGACATTACATTCTAAAAACCATTCACCGCATGAGAGCACTAAGTAAATCCATCACGACGAAAGTTTCATTCATCAACCATTCATATTTAAAAAAAAATTTGGGTAGAGTCTCCTTTGTACGGAGAACTCTACCCAAAATACAACCTGTACAATTATATTACAATTGACCACACCGGGTCCACATATGCATAACTATTGACCACACTGGGTCCATTTATCCATCATAAAATACACTTTCATTCACCATATATCATATCCACACTATCATCCCCAAAAGAAAGTAAGCCAAAACATAGCAATTACATCCAAAATATTTAGAGTTCATCTAGCAGCGGAACAACAAAAGATTATATTTTACATGATCTCAAAATAACTCTTCAATCTAATACAAAGAAGGACCGTCTAGATATCCCCCTTCGGATCCACCTGCTCGTCTTCTAATCGATCCTCTTTTAAAGCATCACCTGAAAAATGTATTGGTTTGTAGGGGGTGAGCACTAAGCTCTGTAGGAAAATTCTCCCAAACTTGAACAAGGTTTGGAGAATAGATAAAATAGGTTGGTCTCATTTCACAAATATCATATATAACTTTTGAAGGAAAAACATGACATTTAAACAGATCTCAAGTTTAAGCAATAACAGTAATTGAATGAAAAATGAAACCAAGTATAATTGACAACCAATTTCCAAAACATAATTCATTCCACCATACACCATTTCCACAAGATCTCGTGGCATCCCATACTACCCAAAATTCTTGTAGAAATCGTATTTGGTACAATGAACAATACCCATATATAATTTATAATCCATTTTCACCATAAACTATTTCTAACAAGTTCTCGTGGCATCCCATACTACCCAACACTCTTGTAGAAATCGTCTATGGTAGAATGAACAATAACCCACACTGTATTCGTATCACAAGTATGTTGTAAGATCCAGCATGGTCACAATCGGAGGTCTCATGTCCCACGTGTACGCATACCCCGTGGGCGATAGCGGGTTAGTCCCCGCAAGGCCCTAACCCCACTATGAGTGGTAGAAAAAGTTCCGACCCCTACAGAAGGTGTCTACCCCCTCCATGATACCCGGTCGATAGCAGTCTATGTTCACATCGAACAACCACACACGAGTAACAATACCCCCGCTTTTCAAAAATATTCAACTATTTCATCACCATTTTCTCCAATTTTACCTTTTCAGAATGAGCATCCTTACAAGGAACCTCTCACCCTCAAGGTTTCATTCCACAATTAACCAACAATTCCATAATCCCCAATTTTTTTCCATCCCACTTCACATGTAACATTTCAATAAAACAATTTAAGAAAAACACATGAGATCATCGAAATATCATTTTATTACTCCACACAAAACACTAAATTTCTTTTTAAAACAAGACAAAATAATATCCAAGGAGAATCCGCACTTCATGAAGAAATAGAGTTTTGAAGTGAGGACATGTGAATGTTGGGTTAGGATATCAAGGGCCATTGGATATAGAGTTTGAAAGCATGAACGAATGGATCTCAATGCTTGAAATTAAGAACAACAAGGTTTGAAATCAAGAACAAAGGAATATACAAATATTACAATTCATAACAAACGAGTGTCAAACTTTGGAGTCAAAGTAGAGGGCCAATCAAGTCTTGAAATCACTACAAACAAATATCAAATTTTTGATCTCAAGAACAAATGAATATCAAGGATAGAATGCGCCAACAATGGAATAACAACTCTTGTAATCAATGACTCAAGAGTAACAAGTTTTGGCACTCAAGGACAAGGAACCATCGAGTATTGAAGTTAATAATAAATGAGGATTAAGTGTTGGAATCAAGAACAATGAATTATAATTCTCATGATCAAAGCAAATGAACACAATGTCTTGGATTTAAGAACAAGGAAGGAACAAATCATACAATCAAGAACTATAGATACAAGGTCTTGAAATGAAGCACTAAGAGCTATCAAAACTTAAATTAATTCAAAGGGATACAATAGAACATGGAGATAAATCAATTTCTCTTGAGAAACTAAGGTTTAGAGCAAGAAAGTGAGATTCAAGAGTGATTAAACCCTAATCTTGGTTAAAGCATGGATATTTTTGATATAAGAACAAAAATCAACATTATTTAACATATATATAAGAGTTAGAAGCAAAAGAATACATATAATTAAACCCTAACCTCAATGTAAGAGAAAATGAGAAAACCCCTACCTTAAATCAAGACTTTAAACTTAGAACCCAAGTTCTTGTGATCTCCTCCTTCCCTTTTCTCCCTTCTTGGTCTTCCTCTAAAGTCATAAGAGAAGTGGGTTGAGGGTGTAATGAGAGAAATGAGAGTAAAGGGCTGAAAATGGTGTTTTAAACCAGCAAAATCCCGAATATTACTGTTCACGTGCACTGTTCAAGTTAATTGACTGTTTTGACATCATTTCGTTATCTAGAAATAACTCTCTCATCCGAGCTCCGATTAAGATGATTCAAGATGATATGGAATGCTAATAAAGAGATATACAACTTTCATGTTTTGAGTTTTGAAAGATATTGACTGCATCAAGGTCTAAATTGGGCTTGAAGTTGCAGCCAGTGCACTGTTCAAGCTAATTGGCTGTTTTGACATTGCTTCGTTATCTGGACATAACTCTCTCATCCGAGATCCAATTGAGATGATTCAAGATGCTATGGAATTCTAAGAAAGAGCTCTACAACTTTTATGTTTTGAGTTTTGAGAGATATTGACAGAATCAAGGTCGAAATTGCGCTTGAAGTTACAGCCAGTGCACTGTTCACAGCCTGCTTCATCCCTTTTTCATATCCAATCCATTCCTAAGCCTTCCAACTTCAACCCTAACTTATCCAACATACTTCCCTACATCAAACCTAATGGGTGAAGGTCTTACTACAATTAATTTCTTACTTTTACCCGTATAAAACTAAATTTTTTAACTACTATTAACTCGTATTATACAATATTATCATTTCAATTGAAATAAATTATAAACACTTATGTCTTTTATTTTAATATACACATGTGGGGTATTACAGAAATAGGTCCTCTGACAACAGTTAGAAGCAAACGCAAATAAAATCGCTCACCTGAATTAGGGCTAGTAAAGTACGTTCTACCAATTACATAACCCCTTTGTCTTAGAGTCCATTTATTGATGGACTTGTTCCAAACAAATTTTTGTGGAAATTCCTGGTAAGTTAATGCACGTGCAGATTCATTTGCAGCGCAACAATCAAAAAAGTCAGTTAGAGTTGTTTCTTGATGTGCACCTTTAGAAAGGATCGTATCAAAAGATTCAGCAGGGTTAAAGACCACATGATGCATCCCAGGCAAATGAAGTGCCAATCTTATAAGAGGTCCAATATACCTAGTATCAAGATATTGTTGGATCTCATTAATTCCTCCTAGTACCATTGTTGCACGATCATGTCCTTTATAAATATACTTGTGAATGTATTTTACACATCTGATTCCCGCACAAACTTCAACATTGATATGACAGTTGAACATTCTTGATAAATACGGATTATGTGGTACAACGTCTCTATTGTCAATTTCTTGCCGCCTCACGGTGTACTTCTGACCAATATTACGACGACGATAGACAGGATATCCATCGAAGTCCATGCTTGTTGATTCCACAAATGCTCAAGGGTATCACTTGTACACACTCCATTTTCCATACATGGTGCTTGTGGATTTCGAGCACCACATGGTCCGTGTACCATGCAACCTATGATTGTTTCAAAAAGCAATGGGTCAGTTTGACAATCTGAAAATTCAGCACACACTACTTTGTCCACTTGAGCACATGTTTGAATTTTATCAGATCCATGAAGGAATAAAAGTGCATGCATGTGCGGTAACCCCCTTTTTTGGAATTCAATTGTAAAAACATGCGTCACTTTTCTACCAAATACGTTATTCGTTTCTATCTCCTTCATCAAAAAATTTCGCTTCAACGCCACTAAATCAGGACGGTCAGTAGGGATCTGATTTGGTAATAGTGATTTAGTAATTTCAGGCCACTTGGGATTTGCAGTCATAGTTAGAAAAATATCTGGGTGTTGATTATACCGTGTGATAGCCATTGAATCTTGAAAATTTTCAAACATGTCTTGCACTACCAGTGAATGAAGATGGCAAAGCCATTCGTTGACCTACTTGTTCAAGACCAAGCTCATCTGCACAAACATCTGTAAGACCTTGGTAAAGTTCTGCACGAAGCTTCGATTGATTCAACTTGTAATATGCCAACCGATTTTGTTCAGTAGTGGCCCAAGCATCTACTACAAATTCCTGAAACAATTTTCCAGCTCTCAAAATTGTTGAGTACTCAGTGTCACGTTGGTACATACGATAACTGTAATATTGCAATTGTGTCAGTCGAATAGATGAAGGACTACCTTGGGAAACGTTCCACTGTTTCAGATCTGGATTCCATCCCAGCTCACCATAAGGGAACAATACCACATAATGTAATGGCAAATAGGCCGAATGACACACATTAATTTTCATTAACCCATTATCTCCTCTCAAATGTAACACAATATCTCTCATTCCACTTGATTCAGTTCCATCTCCCGGTAATATTACCGCAATCTCATCGGTTGTTGAGAGATTATATCGACGTCGGTCTATTGCAGAACTGTAGTGAAGATAGGCTGGTAAATTCACCCCCGTCAATTCCAATTCACTTAAAATTGTGTGAGCTTGTTGAAATTTCATAGGAAATGGATTTACTTGCAATAAACAATCTTGTATGGTTTTCAAAACATCTCTTCTCAAGTTAGGATTTCTGTTTCTGCGAACATCTAAAGTTGAATTAGGATCATAAATGTATAATTGAGAGTAAATTGGTTCATCCCCTGGCTGTGGCATAAGCGATCCTGTTCGATGGCGTAATTCCCTATGGATGGTGAATGTTCTAGGCCCCCTCCCAACAGTTAATCTGTCATCCAAAGTAGCACCAAGACTCGTAAACGCATTAGTTTCATTATACTCTCGTGTGTGCTGACGAAACGATTTTGATTGTTCATCATTGTCGTCATACAATGCTTTAAGTATTAAAGGAGGTGCAATAAGTGGAGGTAATCTAATCTTTCCTTGTAAACAACATTTACCAAAGAGAAGATTTGATACAGATGATTTTGTTAATTTTTCTGCAAGCCAGTATAAGGCATAACAATGAGGACATGTTCGATTCATCAAGCTGAGGAAATGACGATCTGGAATTTCATGTCTTCGAGGATTAAGTGCAACACCCATAGCTACACCTTCTTCTACTGTGTAGGCACTACAGTCAAAATTTAGATGTCATATAATTTGATTGTATAAATTGAATACAAACTTAAAAAGAAAACATGAATTAGACAGCAAGAATGAGAATACGAAATTAAAACTTATAATGAACACCTGGTGCCTTCATTTGGATTACGCATTTGTTGGAACATATTTGTCATATACGATATCTGAGGAACATGGGGAGAATGGTTCCAAGCCTATTGTTGTGCTTTTGTCTAGGTTTTGAAGAGGCAAATCTTGGAGCATAGTAGTCACAGACGACACCCTTGAGATATTTGTTGGTGTGCTTTTTTCAAGATTATGAGGAGGATTTTCTTGATTCATAATGGCCACAGACAACCACCGTGCCACAGTCATTGTGGTGTCTTCATTAAGATTTTGGAGTAGGGTGATTGATGATGACTCTAAAACATTTGTTGTCACTATACTGTCTGGTACAAGATGAGAAATTTTGGTAGACAAAGTCATTGGTTGAAGGCGAGACCTTTTATTTGATTCTCGTTCTAGACATGCTCGGCGACTACGACTCAGTGGTAAAGAAGGAAAAAATCTAGGTTGAACGGGGGCACAATGTTTAGATCGCTCTTTTTTATGACGTGCAAGTTGTCCCAATTGACATTTAGAGCACTCATTTTCTTTCCCAACGTAACGCATTTCTGGAGCAAGCAGCAAGGTTGATTTTGATATAATATTATAGTTTGGTGCCTAAACCACAAACTCATAAAAAATTAATTATTATTTTGTTGATTTAACGTATATCGTATCGTTTAAATGAGTGTTGCATGAAAAATCACAGTGGCATTATATAACATTGTTGCATTAACAGATAAAGTGCTAGAAAATATTAGCAGTAAATCAAACGTTTTGCAGATTCATCTTGCTCTACAACCAAATTATGAGATTAAAAATATTAGCAGTAGACGAATTAAATTAATCATAACAATAGGGTGGGCAAGTGAATAAATACTTCATGTAAAAAATATTAGCATTAAAAAAATAGATAAGTATATACCAACATATAAAGTGCAAAAAAAATATGAGAAACTTTTAAAATGAACCTAAGGTCAAGAATAAGAAGTGCAAGAAATTGGTAAAATTTAAAAGACAGAAATTGGTGCCATTATATAACATTGTTGCATTAACATATAAAGTGCAAGAAAGTATTAGCAGTAAATCAAACGTTTTGCAGAGTCATCTTGCTCTACAATCAAATTATGAGATTAAAATATTAGCAGTAGATGAATTAATACTTCATGTAAAAAAGATTAATATTAAAAAAACAGATAAGTATATACCAACATATAAAGTGCAAGAAAAATATAAAAAACTTTTAAAATGAACCTAAGGTCAAGAATAAGAAGTGCAAGAAATTGGTAAAATTTAAAAGACAAAAGTTGATTGCATAAACATGTGTATAATTGTTGTAAAGTTGTGCAATAATCAACAAAAGTTTTTAAATTCAATAACATCCAAATCCATTGTAAAAACTGAGAGAAAAGAATAGGAATAGGATTAAAAGTCATACCAGTTGACAATCTTTATTTTTTGTTCCTTGGCTAGAAGATGTTGCTTTTTCTGTCCCCTTAAATTTGGCATTCGCCAAAGTATCAGACTTTTTTTTCTCCTTCTATTATAGATTATTGTACGGGGTGTAAGAAAACGCAACTTAAAAGAAAAATAAATAAATGGAGAAATAGGTGTGAGGATACAATACCTCACGTATACAGAGACAATTTAGTTCATACTTATTGCGAATTACCACTCCTACATTATTATGACGAAGTATTCGAACCTATAGACAAAAAACATTGAGTAGTAAATAAGGAGGTAAAAATATTAAATAAAAAGTAAGAAAATGATGATTAAGAAAAACTTATCATACGGTATTTTCTAGGTCGTCATCCATCTATCACGACATTAAAAATAAATTAAAATAAAGAAGTTATTAAAAAAATTAATAAGAGATGTTTAGAGTAAGTTAATCATATGATAAACTTACACTGCCAAATATAATGACATCATCCATCGGTCGATGATTGTGCAGTTGAAATGCTGGTGGCTACACAACAAAACATAATACATACAATTAACATCAATTACAATGAAATTTCAAACATAATACATACACATGCATTTAATCAAACATAATACATACACAAAAGCACATACACATCCAATTCCCATAACCAAAATTAAGGAAAAAGACAACCTTAATTATCCTACAGGTTGTTTGTACAAGTCAAATACAAACCACATTGTTGAAGGATCAGAGGAAAAAAAAAACCTTAAAGGACACCTGTACAGGGATAAAGTTGAACATTTGCGCATGAAACCCATGAACCTGGGTAAATACCCACAAATGGGACTGAGCTTGGTGAGAGAGATTGGACAGAGAGAAAGAGAGGGGAAATTAACTTGCTTCTTTTCAAGGAATGGTGGGATCAAAGCTCTCACACTCCATTGAAGATTTATGTACCCCAGCCTCACAGAAAAAGAAAAAACTCAAAGCAAGAAATACACCGGAGTGGTGTGAAAGAGAGTCCCAGCAATCTACCCACTAATTCAATTGATCGAGCAATCCACCCACACATAGCATATAAACTATTAATCTCTCAAAATTATATTCAAAAAAAATTGTGTCTGATTGTGAATCTATGAAGTTTATTACTCCTCAATATCCAACTCTATGTATTTTTTACTATGTGTGATGAAAATCAACAAATATGCTACATGCGCCTCTCAATAAAAAAATTTATTCGATCCAAGTAACGACAATGAGCCAATAAACCCATAATAAGATCATAGTGCAAATTGACGATGAGAGGCAGCAATGTAATACATTAAAGAGGAATCACAAAAATGCATTTGAGGGCTTGCTCAAGTACCTAAGCTAATTAAAAAATGTGCATCATATCGAATCTAATATAATTACAAAATTCAATTTTGATTAAACCTAAGCTAACCCGACATAAAATTGAAAAAATCAAACAAAGTGTAAATCAATTAACCGTAAATGAAATACATCCATTTTATTTGCAATGAACCATAAACAAAACAATAATACTTGAACTTAATTTGTACATTTAATCACTTTTTATCGTTGGATTGATAATGAATCTTATTATTAATTGAAGCCAATTATCAATTCAATAGTTATGACCCATCAAATTAAATCAAATTAGATCTATTTGATCCAAGTAACGACAATAAGCCAATAAACCCATAAGATCATAGTGCAAACCGACAATGAGAGGCAACAATATAATATATCAAAGAGGAATCAAAAAAATGCATTTGAGGGCTTGCTCAAGTACCTAAGCTAATTATAAAATGTGCATCACATCGAATCTAACATAATTACAAAATTCAATTTAGATTGAACCTAAGCTAACCCAACATAAAATTGAAAAAATCAAACAAAGTGTAAATCAATTAACTGTAAATGAAATACATTCATTTTATTTGCAATGAACCGTAAACAAAACAATATTACTTGAACTTAATTTGTACATTTAATCACTTATTATCGTTGGATTGATAATGAATCTTATTATTAATTGAAGCCAATTATCAATTCAATAGTTATGATCTATCAAGTTAAATCAAATTAGATCCAAAATTACATTTTCCTTGCAATGCTCCAATGCCCACCCATCCAAAATTACATTTAGATCATAGTGATTTATTCTTTGGTTAGGCGAATATTTTTGCAATCAACCAGACATTAGTATCACAGTCCTCAGTCAATGCCTTGAAAACATGACCAGAAATAATTATAATAAACATTTTCCCAAGAAAACTAAAAACACATGGATTTAGAACACAATCATGCAACATCAATCATCAAATTCATTTTCTCAACACCACATTAACATGAAACAACTGGAGAAGAATTAGAAAAAAGCGAGCCAAACCTATTCACCAAAAGAAAATTTCAAACCTCCCACAAACCCACTTGAGAAATTAAGTTTTTTCCAACTTTCTTGACTGTACCAACCTCCCACCAGCAGAAGGCTTCATTGAGCCAATTCATAAACAATAGTGGTATACAGGAAATACAAAATAATAATAATAAACAATAGTGGTGTACGCAATATTTCTTTCGGTCATTCCAACAAACACTTGGTGTCCAAATCAACAAATTTAAATTTTTGTATATTGTGTTGTGTGTGTACGTAATGGGTGTGTAGGTTTGTTTGTGATGTGTGTGTGTGTTGTGCAAGAATGACTGTCCCTGGAAAGAAAAACAAACCCGCCAAAATAATCAAGAAAATGAACAAACTCTCCAATGGAAGAAACTAGAAGAAAATGAACAAACCCACCTAAATAATCAAGAAAAGGCATTATCTATTCAAGTGATATACACCCGCATCTATGATTTCTTATTATTATAGATAGGTACTTAGTAATAAAGATGATCTCTTAGTCCAGCACACCCACTGGGATGAAAAACTATTATGACAATGTTGCACTAAATAATGGTAAAAATCTATACCTACACCCACACACATAATTCTGTACACACTTAAAAAAAAAAACATATCTCCCCAACAGGTTGAGATATACATTTAATTAAGTTATAACATAATACAATCCAAAAGTGAAAAGATTATAAACATTTTTGCAATTGACCGAGAAAAGAACAGTACCCACAAACCCCACTGTTGGACGAAATAAATAAGAGGAAAAAAAGGTGTACATTTGCATAGTAGCAATATTTTTCAACCTCACTGTTGGATGAAATACCTCTGTCATGTTTATTGTTGATGTAGTCTATCAAATTAATTTGTTTCAAAGGTTTGGAAGTATAGGAAATACATTTTTTTATATTTCGTCATTCAAAAATTCAAAAATTGAATTGTGATACAGCTGATTTTGTTGGCGTATCTAAAGTTCAAGTTATCTCCATAAGAAGGATAAGATGAGAATTTAAACCTGCCACTTAGCACTTCTAGGAAGTGAGTTACACTTATTGTAAGAGACAATCAGAGACGGTGAGTTACACTTACTAAATTGTAATGTTTGCACACTTTAGGATGGGTTTGATCTAAGATGCACACTTTGTGTTAATATTATTGATGGAGGTCTGGGGTAGAAAGAATCCATGGCTTTTGGAAGAAAAGACACAAAACCAACAGAGTTTCCTCTAAATATAGGACCTCATAAAAATATCCAGCAGTGTACACAAATGAAATATCAAATGGTCATGTCAATGAGCTCAAATGAAATATCAAATGCTAAAACGATTTTAAATGCTGAAACAATACACAAATGAAATATCAAATGCTCATGTCAATGCTGAAACGATAGGTGGAGTTTCTCATGGCTACGATTTTCCCGAAAAATTTACTCACTGACACGTTGCCCTTTAAACAAATCTTTCAAATTGAAATAATTTTTCCTTAATTAAAGAAATTGAAAGCAATATGACAATTTTTAGCAAATCTTTCAATAGAACAATCTACCACATTGCAATAAGATCCAACAGTCAAATAACCAACTCAATATAAAATTAATAAAATAACCTATTTCATCATAACTATAACAACCAAATTAAAAGACACCCAATTAAAAAAAAAACATAACCTAAAATTAAAAGACACCCAAATTTAAAACTCCCTTTATACACAAACATTCCAAAACTGCTCTGCAGTGTGTGTTTGGGTGAGGTATGTAGATATAGTGAGTAAAATTTAAAACTCCCTTTATACACAAACATTCAAAACCTAGAAACCATCTATAAACATGAACTATATTTGAATTTTGATCCAGCTAAATTGTAATGTTTGCACATTTTTGTGTTAATATTATTGATGGAGGTCTTGGGTAGAAAGAATCCATGGCTTCTGGAAGAAAAGAGACAAAACCAATAGCCATTGAAGAAGTTCACAGCCACAAAGTAGTTTAGAGAGAATTATTACAAAGAGAAAATGAATAACTTAGAGGAGATGAAAAATTAGTATGGCATGTCTATGGAAAAAGTAGTATGGCAGTAGAGCAAATGTGATTTAACTTTATGGTTTTTTGTAAAATTTGCTAGAGATGTGTTTGAGGAAGATGAAAACAACCTATTAAAGTTCTTAGAGGAGGAGGAAACTGAATATATAGGCTGATGATTTTGGCTGAATATATAGGCTGAAGATCAAAACAACCTACAAACAACCTAATGATTTTGGATTAACCAAATTAAACACCCAAATTAGCAAAAAAAGACATCCAAATTAATGAAAAAAGACACCCAAAGACATGTTAAATTGCTCATGCCTAAAGGCACTATGCAACAGAAAAAACCAACAACTTAAAAAAATGAGCATTAGAAAGAGAAAAAAATGGTGCACATAATGATAACCATCTCATACATTTTTCAAACCTAGGATATTGTTATCCAAGGTTTTTATGATCAATTTCATTTCACAATGTGATGTAAATATTCAATTATTAAAACAAAGTTCACAGATAAAAAATATCAAAATTGTGGTGAAGTACATAGAATTCAATTGAGCAATAGAAATCTTAACCATAAAATTTAGTTTCTATGGCTTTAATTTAAACCTTATATCATAAGTCTTAACACTCCGTACATACATTAAGCAGTACAAAGACTCTGCCTAAGCACAATTTGTCTAAACAAATACTCTGCCTAAGCAACAGACTCTGCCCTCTTGAACTCTCTCTAAAACAAAGACTCTGGCTAAACAAAATACGTACCAAACAAACAAAATTGGGCAGAGTATTTTGGAAGAGGGTGTGGTACATACATGCGTGCATATCCAGCATATGGAGCAGGAAATGTATGTGTGTGTGTGTGTGTGTACTGTGTAGTGTACATATGTATCATTTATGAATAATAACAACTCTATTATACCTCTATGTAGATTAAAGGAATGAGGTTTTGACATGAAAGTAAGTGGAAACTTTTTAAATATGCATCTTTCGTTCTATGAAATGAAAGTTTATTTTCCTAATAAGTCAAAGCTCACTCTCACGCGTATGTGATTGCAGGTTCTAACCTCATTACTTCTCTCCTCTTATAGATGTTATAACTTATTTTACTTAGATTGAGTCATAACCGTGCCCTTATCTCATAGTTAATTCAGTAATAGAAAAGAAAATCTGATAGCATAGTCGAATCCAAACAAAAATGTAATCAACAAAGAATGGAGAAAGAAAAACAAAAGTGATGGAATCATGGAACACTTTATTGTTTCACATTTTGAAACAGTTTCATGTTGAGAATAACGTAACAAAAGAGGGAAGATGGCGAGATTCCAAAAGACATGGCATCTATACTTCATTGTCAGCCAACTAAAATCAACAAATTGTGTTTTCTCTTTTGCATCAAAATAATTGTGTTTAGTTATTTTTTTTTCTATTGCTAAAGTTTGATGTTCTCTTTGAATTACGTTGAATAATTTAGATACACAGAAAAATGGAAGTCAATATATTTTATCCAAATAGAAAATGATACACAGACAACTCTTTGCTATTTACTTCAGAAGTCATGGGCTTCAACCATGAATTATCCATCACATCATGGCAAAGTTCAACAAAATATTTGTATATGCACGCATGTATGCTATAAAAAAAACAATCACTTAAGCCTAAGCACAAATTCGAAGAGCTAAGAATCACTTGAACATAGAGCAATTCAACGTGTTTAAACAAATTTGGAGACAAATCACTTAAGCCTATGAACACAGCCCATGTAAATCAAGATTGCAACCTTAGCACATTTTAATTAACAACACGGTGCATACCATTTTGAACTAAAACACTAATTTGGAAGGCATGTATGAACTAATTTTAATTAACTTTCTTTGGAATTCAACGGCAAAAAATCGACATGAGGCACTATTCCCATAGCAGTAGGTTGGATTCTCCAACTTTTGCAAATGAACCCTCAAACAAAAGTAATATAATAAAACTTAGAGAAAACGCAACTTTAATAATCAAAGCCCCATAAGTTTGAACTAAAAACTTATAAATTCATATGCTTGAAACTATATAAACCTAGATTTCACTCACAGTTGTGTCAAAAAAAATTAATGAAAAGTTAATTATTTGCAAATATACACCATTAAAAGAAATTAATTTTCATCGATCACCACCTACAGAAATCACCACTTTGTTTGAGGGTTCATGAACATAAAAATCACAAACACATGAACATAACAAACACATGAATTATAAGATTAATAGTACCTAAAAATCACAAACACATGAGCAATTCAACGTGTTTAAACAAATGCTATGAACATACCTTTTTTTAAACAAATGCTATGAACAAATGCTAAAGACTTTGCAACTTTAGAAGCCCATGTATGTTGGAGCCCATTCAACTTTACATGCTTAAGTTATCAACGTGTTTAAACAAACACATGAACACAACCCATGTATGCTGGAGATTTTTTAACACAGCTACGAACACGTTGCTATGAACACAACCCATGTACGCACAGTTTGAATAGTTTGACCATAGATCAATTCAACAAACAAATGCTATGAACACAGCCCATGTTAAACACCCAGCAATAGAAGCGAAAATCAAGATTGAGACAAAATTGAAAATCAAACAATTTTTTTTTTGGGAACTCACGGTAGCTGGGCCAATGAAGAATTTTTTTTTGGGTTTCTCACACTTACCCCAAACTAAATTAAAAACCCAACTTAAACACCCCAAACCAAATGAATTTGTACAGGCAATCAAATGAGTTTGTACACCCAATTAACAATTGCAACCCTTTTCAAATGAGCGAAAGAGTGCTGAGCGAAAGAGAGGGGAAGAGGGAGATACCTGGGCTGAGCCGTGACAGAGGAGTTAATCGTTGCTGGTGTTGCCGCTGGTGTTGCCGTTGTGTGCTGCCGCTGAGCCATGACAAAGGAGTAGAGGGGTCTAGGTAGAGGGATCTGAGTAGATAGGTAGAGGGATCTGGGTAGATGGGTAGTTGAGAGGGAGACGAAGTGACTGTGTTGTTGCCGCTGCCACTGTGTTGAGCCATGAGCCATGGCAGACGAAGTGACTGGCTGTAGGGGGTAGCGTGTAGGGGATGGGTTTGATTTGGGCGGGATTTTTGTTTATGTGACATGAAATGCTAGCCTTTAGATTAAGTTGGAAGTATTGAGATGAAATCTAGGTCATTGAATTAAAATTAGAATGAATCTGAGCCGTTCTTGTGCTTTTTCAAATGAATTTAAATTAAATTAATTTTTAAAGTGGAAAAAGATTCAAAATTGGTCCTATCTTATTATTATAGATGACCAAAAAAGCTTCTCTAACTTTCCGATATCGCATATAGACATCAAGGATTTGACAAGGTCTAGACTAATGACTCAGACATACCGTCTGATCAAACTGTCGAAGCTTAATTAGATGTTCGACCGATGTCGCCTCTTCTAATTTATGGCATCTCTCCTTAGGTACCTAAAATACCTGAGATGTCGTAGCTTAGAAACTTCAATTGGGAATGTCTTCAATAGACTGTAACTTAAATCTAAAACCTTCAACAACTTACAATAACCAATTAAGAGCAAAAACCCAAATAATTGGCATTGTGGGACTTGAAACATGAGCAGAGAGTGAAATGGACAAAAATGCTTACTTTCTGGTTTTCCCTCGTACTTAATGACTCTATCTACTGTAAACTCACACATCAGATCACAGCACTGACCCTGTGCGATTTCCCACCAACGTCTGTGTTGGGAATAGTGAGTGACTCATAAGGCTTTTTTAACTTTAATGTCAATACAGTCTATTTAATTTTGCTTTTGGATAGAATGTGTTCCTTGACAAAAGTTACAATTCAGTGGTACTACTGTTTTCATTGTCAGGTCACACGATAGGTTAGGGGATGCAAGGAATACCCTGCGTCAAGGAATGAGTCACGACAAGGAATAGGAACATGTGCATTGCCAATGAGTTCTAGTGTACTTCTAGAAAAGGGGTTTTACCAGGATAAGTTAAGCTAGGAAGTCTATCATGAATCGATGTATCAGATTTACTAGGAATAGATTTTCTTTCTAGATAAGGGTTATTAACTGTTGCCTATAAATATGTTATAACCCTTCGAATTGTGATAAAAAATGAATAATGAAAATTTGTTATTGTGGATGTAAGTAGGATTTCTACCGAACTACGTAAACCTTGTGTTATTGCTCTTGATTGTTTACCATATTGCACGTTCACAACAAACTGGGATCAAAGTTATTGATTACTCGATCCAGTGGTAGAAAATTCTTTATTGGTTAGGTATGAAGCCATGAAATTTGATGGCACAAAAAACGTTGAGGTATGGCATAGAAGAGTTAAGGATCTATTGGTGCAACAAAGATTGATGAAGGTGTTGGAATAAAGAGCGATAAAACCAGAAAAAGACATTGGCAGAAGACTGGGAAGATCTCCAGTTGAAGGTGGTGAGTACAATTTGCCTCTGTCTGGCGAATGATGTTTTATATAATGTAATGGATGAAGAATGTCCTTTAGTTATGTGAAAGAAATTGGAGATTCGGTTCACGCCAAAATCTTTATCAAACAAGTTCTATCTTAAGCAGAAGTTGTATGGGTTTAAGATGGTGGCTAGTTCAAATTTGGTTCATCACATCAATCTGTTTTATTAGATTATCAACGAGTTATTGAGGATTGATATCAAGATCATGGAAGAAGATTAGGCATTGATGCTTTTGAATTCTCTTCTCGTTTCATTCGAGAATCTAGTTACAACTTTATTGTATAGGAAGACGACATTGACTACCAAGGAGCTGACGGTGGCCCTGTTGGCATATAATCAGTGGAGGCAATGTACCACTAAAGGATCCCAAGGTGAAGAGCTCATAGTAAAGGTAATCAAGATCGCGGGAGAAGCAGGACATAAAGTGCATCAAGTACCATGATAGAGGGAACATGAAAGAGGATTGTTTTAAGAGGAAGAAGGGTAAGGAGCAAAAAATAATGAGGGGTCATCAACCACAACAAACGTAGCTGAACAAAACATGGACTGTTGTGATGGTGATGTGCGTTCAGTCTCAAAAAATTGTGATCACATTGAAGACTCGTGGATTCTAGATTCTACATGCTCTTATCACATAACCAATCAAGATTAATTCAACACCTACAAGCCAATTAATTTTGGTACTATTTTAATGGGTAATGACGTATTATGTAAAGTCATTATAATTGACACAATTAGGGTAAAAATGTTTGATGGCGTTG
This sequence comes from Ilex asprella, assembly GCA_023539305.1. NCBI lineage: Eukaryota > Viridiplantae > Streptophyta > Magnoliopsida > Aquifoliales > Aquifoliaceae > Ilex > Ilex asprella. Next base: position 18,375,429 of record CM042198.1, on the reverse strand, counting down.
TGAGAATTTTGGGTGATGTCAGACATGTTCTAGAGTTGAGGAAAGTTTTGATTTCTTTAGGAACCTTAGACTCTAATTGTTGTGGCTACAAGGCAGAAGGTGGAGTATTGAAGATAATCAAAGGTTCTATTGTGATTATGAAAGGACAGAAAATTGTAGGGAATATCTACTAGTTGGAAGGGAGTTTTATTGTAGGTGAAGTTGCTACATGTATATCTTTTGAGACTAAAACTCATGACACTTTGTCATGGTATATGCGATTAAGGCATATGACAGAACATTGTATCATGGAACTGCATAAACGAAAATTGTTGCAAGGGGTTAAATTTGGAAGCTGGATTCTTGCAAGTTTTTTGTTGTGAAAAAAAGGGGAAAGGTAGTCAAGGGGATCTTAAGATAAGGTAGAGTAAATCATGGTATTGTGTTTGCTAGATAACGAGATTGTATTTCAATTGTGTGTTATGTAGATGTCAGTTGTACTACGAGTTAGGATGACAAAAGGTCTAGTATAAGGTATATGTGTACCTTGTAGGAGGACAAATACATTGTAGATCCATGTTATAATCGCTAGTAGCTCTATCTACAGCTGAGGCAAAATACATGACAGTGACTAAGGCTGTATAGGAAGCACTGTGGGTAAAGGAGTTGGTTAAAGAGCTTGGTTTAAAGTAAGGTTGAGTTAAGGTGCATTGTGATAGTCATAGTGTCATTTATTTGGAAAAACATCAATTGTATCATGTTAGGGCAAATCATATTGATGTAAGGTTTTACAAAGTAAGATAGTTAATTAGTACTGGGGAGATGATACTAGAAAAAGTACATACTTCAGAGAATGCAATTGATATGTTGACAAAACCAATTCCTTCAGGGAGGTTCAAGCATTTCCTAAACTTGGTTAATATTTCTCAATGTTGATAAAGGTGGCACCAAAACCTATACGTTCACAGTGGAGATAGGTTATGATACATTTCTAGAGTAGTGAATTATTCACCAAGGTGGTGATTGTTGGGAATAGTGAGTGGCTCACATTTATTGGGCCTTGCTAACTTCAATATGAATATTGTCTATTTAGTTTTGCTTTTGGATAGGAATGTACTCCCTGCCAAAAGTCAATAGAACAGTTCAACGATACTATTGTTTGGTTGGTGGGATCGAATGATAGATTGGGGGATGTGGGGAATACTCCGCGACAAAGAATGGCTCACGGTAGGGAATGTGTACATGTGGATTGCAAATGATTTCCAGTGTACTTCTGGTAGAAGAGTTTTACCATGATTGGATAAGTTAAGAAGTTTTCGAGGAATCGATGTATCAGATTTACTAAGAATAAGTTTTCTAGTTGGGTCAGGATTATGGTTATTAACTGGTGTGGATATATATGTTATAACCCTTTGGATTCTGATAGAAGATTAATTAGGAAAAGCCGCTATTTTTTATCTATTATGATTTTTAGCATAAATATTACTCTTAATAATTATTATTTTTTAATTTTTAATTGTATGACTGCACCTACCAATTGACCCCATTATCAAACCAATGACCCATTGATCCAGTTCTTTTGTTGATTTATTATCCGGGCCGAGTTTGATAACTATGGTTTGTTGGCAATTGCTTAAATTTTTTTTTTGGTTAGGTGACATCATTGCTAAAATCTTATTTGAGGATACAAGTGGAGCAATTTCATTGCTTGAATGAGATGATAGTTCCTTTGTAATTGGTTCAATGATAACATTGCTACAATCTTATTGGAGGATACAAGTGGAACAATTTCATTGCTTGAATAAGGTGAGAGTTCTTTTGTAATTGGTTAGATGATGTCATTGTTTCAATCTTATTGGAGAATACAAGTGGAACAATCAAATGCATTGCTTAAATGCAAAAAAGTTCATCTGCCACCACCTTGAGATGCCTATAAATAGGCATGGGTCTATTGTTTTTGAGATCATCCTGAAAATTGCATTTGTTCAATTTTCATTTTCTTGTTGAGAGTACGAGAGCTTTTTCTATACTGGGGATTGAGAGGGTTGTACAAGAGGTTAAGGGCTTAGGTTTGTGATTTAAACTTGAGTGATGAGGCTTGTACCATTGTACCCATTCTCTCTCAATAGAAAAGAAAGGAGGTCGGATCACGCTTCGTGGACATAGGCAAAGCAATTTTTTCGAACCATGTAAATCTTGGTGTTGTGAGTTATGCTTTGATTTTTTTTATTCTGCTTATGTAATTTCTCGTCGTTGTACTAACCAAATTGCTGCGAAGATTAATTCTCAACAAATGATATCAGAGCCCAAGATATGTTCGGGAGGATTGTAATTAAGGACAAGTGCGCATAGTTCTTGATTACCAATGCTCAGGATGATGATGGGAAAATGCATCTTGATGGGCAAATTCGAGGTGGATCCCTTTGATGGGAAAAATAATTTTAGTCTATGGCAAAGCATGATCAAAGACATCTTGGTGCAACAAGGACTGCCTAAAGCAATACTTGAGAAAGACAAGAAACTAGCGGACATGAAAAATGAGAATTGGGAGGAACTTGAGATGAAAGTTGTGAGTACCATCCCTTTTTCTCTCACACCAAAGGTAAAATATAATTTTTTGAATGATCTTCTGCTCCAGATTTATGGAAAAAATTGAAAAATATTTATGTCAAAATCTCTTACAAACAAATTGTTCTTGAAAAAATAATTATATCAATTATGGATGGTAGATGGAACAAATATTATTGACCATTTCAACCAGTTTGATAAAATTGTTATTCAGCTTTCTACTGTTGAGGTTAAAATTGTAGAGGAGGATAAAACTATGCTCCTCTTGGCTTCTCTTTCATCTTATTTTAATACATTTGTGACTATACTTTTGGTTGGGAAAGACACTCTTAGGTTTGATGAGGTGATGGCGGCTCTCTTGGAGACTAAGACACTCCGAAGGCTAGGAAACGGCTCCCAAGCAGAAGGGTTGATGGCCAATGGTGAACCAAGCCGAAAATGAGGAAGAAGTAAAGACAAAGGCTCTAGAAACAGAGGGAGGTCACGCTCAAAATTAAAAGGGAAGAGTGACAACAAAATCAAGTATTACTACTGCCACAAAGAAGGACATATGAAAAGGGACTGATATCAAAGAAAGCGAGATCTAAAGAACAAAGGGAAATCTGTAAATTCAGATCAAGTAGGCACAACACAAGACAGTTCAGACGGTAATGGTGATTTATTATCAGTCACCACATATATGAATTATCTTGTTGAAAAATGGATATTGGATTCTAGATGTTCTTACCACATATGTTCGTATAAGGAATGGTGTGATACTTATAAACCCTATAATGGAGGAACTGTTTTAATGGATAATGATGTAGTTTGCAGTACCGTAAAATTAAAATGTTTGATGGTATGGTGAGAACACTAGGTGATGTACGACATGTCCCTAACCTCAAAAAGAATTTAATTTCTTTAGGTACACTTGAGTCAAATGGTTTTGTTTTAGCAACAACAGGTGGGGTCCTAAAAGTTGTTAAGGGGGCCATGATTGTCATAAAAGGGAAACGACATGGTAACTTGTACACATTGATAGGGAGTACTGTTACAGGTGAAGTAGTTGTGACAACTCCATTGGATCTGGGTACTAATGACACTACTATATGACATTTATGCCTTGACCATATGAGTGAGAAATTACTGCAGAAACTTCACAGATGAAAGCTCCTTGATGGGGTAAAAGTTCATAAATTTAATTTTTGCAAATATTACTTGTATGGTAAACAGTGTAGGGTGAGCTTCAAGACCAGAAAATATACAAGCAATGATGTGTTGGAGTATATACACTCGGATGTATGGGGACCCCATGCCAAGTCAATCCAAATGTGAATTTTTTGTGACATGTATTGATGACTTCTCTAGGAATGTATGGGTCTACTTCATGAAGCACAAAAATGAAGTGTTCGACAAGTTCAAGCAGTGGAAAGCTGAAGTTGAAATGCAGACAGGTAAGCTGGTCAAGTACCTACGGACGGACAATGACACGGAGTATAAACTCTGGAAATTCAAGAAATTTTTCCAGAAGGAAGGGATTACTTGACATTATACTACACCAAGTGGGCTACAACAAAACTATGTAGTGGAAAGAATGAACATGACCCTTTTAGAAAAAGCAAGATGTATGAGACTTCTTGTAGGTTTGTCAAAATCATTTTGAGCTGAGGTTGTCAACATGAAATGCTATATTGTTAACAGGTCACCGTGTTCAGCTATTGATGCAAAAGTCCCTGAAGAGGTGTGGACAGGTAAACTAGTTGATTATTCTAATTTAATAATATTTGGTTAACCTGTATATGTTCACGTGCGGGAGCAACAATGATCAAAGTTAGATCCAAAGTTCAAACAGTGCATATTTATTGGCTATAAAAATGGCGTGAAAGAATACAAACTTTGGGATCTAGTTGCACAAAAGGTTGTAATCAGCAGGGATGTTGTCCTCAATGAAGAACATATACTGAACTTAAACAGGGAAAATGATGATAAGCAGGTGGAGGCTCATGTAGAAAAATTTCCATGCCAGATAGAGCTAGATGAAACACAACGGCCTAGTGAAGAGGATGATGTACCAACGTCCTCTCAGGAAGATACAGCTAGTAGTGATGACGAGCAACAAGAATCAACAACTCTAGTAGCTGGAAGAGAGAAAAGAACTCATAAGGTACCAATCAGGTATGGTTTTGAAGATATGATTTTTTTTGCATAGGTTGTTCATAGTGGAGATCTATCTTCTTTTCAGGAGATTGTCAATGACAAAGAAAGTAAAAAGTGGATGATAGCAATGGAGGATGAAATAGAGTCTTTACACAAAAATAACACTTAGAAGCTCGTTGAAGCCAAGGGATAAAGGTAATTGGTTGCAAATGGGTATATCGAAAAATGGAACCACTACAACAAAAATCGTTTTTTGCGACGATTTTTTTCGTCACTAAATTAAAAAAAATCGTGGCAAATTATCTTTTGCGACGTTTTTTTTTCGTCGCGTGTTTGTCGCAGTAGCCTCGTGGCATAAAGTATTTTGCGACGCAATTTTATTTTCATTGCAAAAAAAAAATTGCGACGAAAAAAAACGTCGCAAAAAATAAAAAAAACGTAGCTAAAATTTATTCCACCAACATAAGAAAATTTTAAAAAATAATTAAATTAATTTTTAGCGACGTAAAAAAATCGTCACAAATAAATTCTTTCATAAATTAAAATTTTTAAAAATGATAATTAAATTAATTTTTAGCGACGTAAAAAAATCGTCGCAAATATATTTTTCATAAATAAAAACTTTAAAAAATAATAATTTAATTAATTTTTAGCGACTTAAAAAAATCGTCGCAAATATATTTTTCATAAATAAATATTTAAAAAATAAAAATTTAATTAATTTTAGCGATGTAAAAAATTATAAAAAATAATTAATTAAATATGATTGTAGATGCGTACACAACTGTATTTGAGCTATGAAATAGGAGCAGCAAAAAAAAAATTATTTCATCCATATTAAGTTATAATCACACCATTCAAGTATTTAATAAGACTAAGAAAAAGAAAATTTTATTGATAAAAGAAAAAATTACAAGAATCAAAGAACAAATTTGTTTGAAAGAATACAAGAAATGACTTTAATCCTTCAAGATGATTAAAACCATTTTTAACTACTTTACTATATTTTTGATCTGCACATTCAGCTCCTGTAATCTGTCCGGCTATTCTATAACAACAAATAACCACAAGTCATCAAATGTACAGTGATTAACTACAAGAAAATATAGACAAATACCACATTGATAGAAGCTTTAATTAAGCATCAAAATACCACCCCCACTATATTTAAATAATAAGGAAATTAAGTTAGGAACTAGTCCAGGAATCAAACAATAAGTAGTAAAGAAACAATGGAACTACTTTGGCAGTATCAAATGCAAGGGCATGAAATTTCATATTCCTTATCTATAATTGGCCTCAAATATCAAAATTATTCAGTTTTTGGTATTTTGTCATCCTCAATACTTTGCATTTATAGGTTCTATCCAATCCTCTAATTTATTGTCAATTTTTACTTAAGTTACACTGATCAATATTACAGCGTTAGCAAATAATATGGTTGAACCATCATATTCCCTAAAAGCTTAAACTGATAGATTGGGGTGTCATATAAGTATATAGTCATAACTCGTGCCTGAAAGCACAATGAAATATAAAATTCGAACACTTAAAAAATTGATCTCATTATACTAACTAACAATTTTTTATTTCTTCATTTCTTTCATTACATCATTTAGAATTAATTTTTACCTATTATAATTTTTTTAAAAATTCTCAAAATATATAATTCGACCAATTTTTTTTAATACATGTACATTATCGTATATGAACAATGTATAAAATAAAAATTGTGTTAAATTATAAATTAATCAATTGCTAAATAATTGAACATGTAATAAAATAGAATTGAATGATGTGATAGTTTTAGAGGAAAAAATGTATAAAGGATAAACTTTCAAACACCTATGTGTTTTATTATATAGATATCTAAGACTCCACTTCATGTCTAGCCCCTCCTTGGGTGGTGTGAGGGGGGAGTACAAGAAAAATACTTACGTTATACACCTCTTTATTAGTCTAAGCTTTTATAGTAGATAGTGATTCAACAAATTTCAACCATGGAATCTCATCCTGAATGTGTCAAGTTACTTTGACAATTATCAAAGAAAAAAAACATTGATTTTAGAAGGAAGTTGATGTAAGCTTGTATCAATTGGAAATTTACTAGGCTCCACTGCATTTGTTATCATATGAGTCACCATCCTCGTACGTATCCTCGTTAATTAAAAGAAAAATGCGGCAGTGCCTTAAGTTTTCGCAAGCTAGACCATTACATATTTTCTAGTATCATCACCATAAGCATGTCATAAAAAAAGTTAAGGACTAGGAGAACAACATCGCTGCTTGATTTGAGAGTTCATTTTCACATTTTCTTAGACCAGGCAATTTCATACAAAATGCTAAAGGGAGTTGCAAAACCGTGATGTTGTTGGCACACCTTAAATTTGAATGCAAATTCAAATTAAATCGGAAAATATCTGAAATTAAATCCTACAATGTTAACATATGTCCAATTTATGAATTATATACCTGGTGCATTTTTTCCATTTTTATATTACTTATCATCTATTGTTTCTCTATGTAGGCGTCTTGCTAAAGTTAACCATTTCTAATGCACTTTTCATCTTTGTTCGGGACATATCAGTCTGCTAATATTTTTATAGATTTCCAAAATTGCAATTGCCTGTTTCAATCAGTAGAGGTGGAAAACTCACATGATACTTATTCTATAACATTGCCAGTTCAACCTAACCATCACATTTCATAGTATAGCTAAGGTTTAAAGAAACTTACCGGATTTGAGATATCGAGCAACTCTTCTCCCATCAGCATTAGGAGTAGGCTTGTCAAAATTCAACACGACACGTTTAACCGACGCGATTAACCGCAGATTAAACGGGTTTAGGTGAGACCTTAACGGTTTGAGTGATAAACGGGTCAACCCGTTTAACACGTTTAATAAACGAGTCGTGTTCGGGTGAGACATGCTAACCTGTTTATCACCCGTTTAAATAAATTTAATATAATAATAAATTAATAATTATTTTAATAAAAATAATTAGAATTTATTAAAATTAATTATTCACAATATTTGTACTCTCTTAATTAAAAGATTTCCAATTAGTGAACACAAGTGAAAAAATTGAATGATAAAAGGAAAGGGTTTCAACCTTTTTATAGGCAAGGGAGGAGGTCTCCTTCCCTTGAATCTTCCGATATAGGATTCAAGTTAAGAAAAGGGAAGGAGACCTCCTCCCTTGTCTATAAAAAAGTTGAAGTCTTTTCCTTCTTGACTTGAATCCCACATCGGAAGATTCAAGGGAAGGAGACCTCCTTCCTTGCCTATAAAAAGTTTGAAGTCTTTTTCTTTCATCATTCAACTTTTTCACTTGTTTTTGTAAGTGTCCACTAATTGAAAATCTTATATTTAAGAGAGTACAAATATCATGGATAGTTAATAGTTAATGGAGTTTAAAATTTTAATAGAGTAATTTTTTGGTGTAGATTAAAATTTTAATAAAATTGAACGTGTTAAACGAGTCGTGTCGTGTTAACCGTTTATTAAACGATTCGTGTCCATGTTTAAATTTTTTACCTATTTATTAAACGTGTTGTGTACAGGTTTACATGTTTTTCACCCGACACCGGTTTAACCTGACACATAACCATTTAACTCGGCACAACACCCCTAATTAGGAGCAATAAGTGATACTTTTCCATTTAACTTCCACAGAAGGATAAAAACAATCAGGTATCTGAAATGAAAAATAACATGAAAAACCCCATAAGGAGAAGAACAAATGACTGCTTGTAATGGATTTTCAAGAATATTCTATGCATTAGTTTTACCACATCAGTGACGTACTCAGAAATCACAATAGCAATTGCAGCACCACCTATGCCAAGACCACAGAGAAATATCAAAACTGGATCCAGTATTACATTCAGTAGATTGCCAGCACCTGACAATTCAGAGAAGATATTCGTGTCAGATAGTCAACCAGCAATTATAACATGACAAAGACAAAACTGTAATTTTCATATCTTTAGCACAAAACGCCATACCAAAATCCATGAAATTATCATTTAGTGGGTAATTAAAGGGCTTCCTGAAGGTTCCAGCTCCACAGGCTACCCAGTAGCCTCCCCTAGCAGC
>CM042198.1:18345051-18356646 GCA_023539305.1 Ilex asprella | reverse complement strand
GGGGGGGGGGGGAGAAGGGAGATGAGGGGAACTTGAACCCTTGACCTCAAGAAGGTAAAACCTTCATAAGGTAAGAAATACCATTGTACAAGGGGTTAAGAGTTTGGGTTTGAGATTTAAACCTGAGTAGTCAGACTTGTATCATTGTAGCCATTCTCTCTCAATAATAAAGAAAGGAGATTGGATCACGCCCTCATGGACGTAGGCAAAATAATTTTGTCAAACCACGTAAATCTTGGTGTTGTGAATTGTGCTTTAATTTTCTTTATTCCCCTTATTTATTTTCTTGTTGTTGTACTTGTACTTGACGAGCCCAAATTTGACTGGGTAAAGCCCAATGTAAGTAAACCGAGGAAGCCAAAATGAGAGACCAATCAAAACTGAGTCAACTCATAGGAGGAAGTCCAAAGCATCAAGAAGGACCAAAACCCCAATGAGTCAAGAGGCTAGCACCCCAGGACAAGGGGGCCCCACCCTAGGGACCCAAGTGGGTGCCGCCCAAGCGTACCCCAAGGGGTGTCACCCATATGGTCTCCAAGGGGCGCCGCCCATAGTGGCTCCCTCATCTCCTTCGACCTCCACACTATAAGAATTACTCCAATACAAGACCAAGCTCAGGGTCAAGATCAGTCCAAGTTCAGGATCTTCCTCCGAATAGATAATAGCACGAGCGGAGATAATATCAGGATATAATGAAGATCTCTTACCATAACTGTACTTACCAAAATAGTAAAAGTCTTCTCCCTCACATCACCGCCTCACCACCTTACTAAGCCTATATAATGTAAGCCCTCTCTACATAGAGGGTATGACATTGAAACCTCTACAAGATTCCTACACACACTATACCTTCTTACACACTTTGCTCTTTCTCTATCTCCCCCAAAGCATTGTAACACTAGCCAAAGTTACTCTCCCGACGACATTATCAATAAAATACCATAGGCCACCGTTGTCGTTCCCGAGAGTGGACATATGTCACCGGGACCGAACCACTATATATCTATGTGTTGATATATTATTTACTGTTTTCACTCTTGATTGCTATTGATTGTCTGTTTACTACTCATTAATCACACCATTTCATATACTTGACTGTTGATCTTGCACAAGACAATTTTGTGCATCATCAATTTGACGTCGTCTGTGGAAAACGACTAGATTTCCTATTCTTTCAATCCATGACAATCACTACCCGATCGATATCTCAACAACCGGAAGACAACAACCCGGCGTACTGGGAGGAGACCCAATCTACCATGGCACCTTCAGAACCTTCTGCTATGGCAATTGGACAGCAACAATAACTCCTCCAAACCATGCAACTACTGGTGAAATAGGACCAGCAGATCATCCAGCTGATGCTCACCCAAGGAGGCACTACCCCTCACCTAGTAGGAGGAGCCCCAATCCTTCCAACAGGGGAGGAGTAGCAACCTATACCTTCTGGGCATCAAACAACTCCTCACCATGGGGTCCCTCGCCAGAATGCCCCGAGGCCACAGGTTGCCCCTCGCCCAGCAATCCCTCCTCAGTACGCAGCGAGTTCACGTGTACCCTTTCCACACGTACCTGCGCAGGAAGACGAAGATGGAGAGAGCCAATATGGTGACCACGAAAGCCAGTTCCACCATTCGACTGAAGATGTCCCCAACCAGTGGGACGAGAAGATCAAAGAGGTGCAAAACTAACTTGGTGATGCCCTCAACACCATCAAGGCCCAGGCGCTCGAGACTGTGGACTACCTGGTAAGACGTACTGACACTCCTTTTGTTGCTGATATAGTAAATTATTCTCTACCCTCGAAGTTCAAGATGCCTACCATTAAGACCTTCGATGACACCAAAGACCCCCTCGACCACCTCGACACATACAAGTCCCTCATGAAATTCCACAATATGCTTGAAAAGATTATGTGTAGAGCATTCCCTACCACCTTGAAGGGGTCTGCATGTCAGTGGTTTGCAAAGATCAATCCCTCCACCATACACTTCTTCACAAAACTCAGCAGGTCCTTTGTCTCCTACTTCATTGGGGACGTCGACATCAGAAGCCCGTGACCCATCTGTTCACCATCAAGCATGACATGTATGAAAGTCTCAGAGATTGCCTGCCTCGTTTCAACAACAAGGTCCTCTAGATTGAGGAACTAGATGACAAGGTAGCCCTGGCCGCCTTCATCGCCGGCCTTCGCACCTCTAGTTTTGTGTTCTCCGTTGTCAAGAAGCCACCCTCTAGTATGCCCGAATTACTGTTTAGGGCAGAGAAATACATAAACGCCGAGGACATCACCAAAGTCAGTCGGGGTGAGTCCTCTCTAGGAGGGGAGAAAAGTAAAGACACTCGCGAAGATAAGTGGGAGCTAGAGAACAAAAGACAGAGAATCGAAAGAGTTTCTGTCAAGGACCGTCTTGGTCCGTACCCCCCGAGAGACCGACAACCTTTCACGCCACTCAACACCTTGGTGGAGCACATCTTATTTCAGATACAAGATAACCCCATGCTCCATTGGCCCAAAAAAATGAAGTCTGCCCCCAACCGCAAAAATCACAGCAAGTATTGTCGCTTCCACCGCGACTATGGCCACGACACAGATGACTGCTATGAGCTCAAGAGGTAGATCGAGGAGCTCATATAGCATGGTCAGTTGAGGCAATATGTTGCTAGAAGAGGACTAGCCCCGCCACCTAGTCCAGACCAGGATGACAGAGAATACCAACAATCCCTCGAAGAAATTCAGACAATCTCTTGAGAGCTACAACTCCGCCAAGGAAACTTTGGCCCACCTATGGGACACCCCTGAAGATTTTATCTATCTTTTATTATTTCAGTTGATTTATTTTGTTATGCATTATTTTATGAAATAAAATTTTACAAGATTATTGTTTTCATAACTATCTTGTTTTCATCTCAAACAGTCTACGACCTAACAACAACAAGGTAGACAAAAAGTCAAAAGGCACCCAGACGAGGGGTCTTGCCCTCTCCACCTTGGACGCTCCTCTTGATGTCACTAATAGGGGTGTCAAACGTGTTGGGTTAAACGGGTGACGGGTGAAAAATATGTAACTTTGTACACGACACGTTTAATAAACGGGTGAAAAATTCTAACACCAACACAACCCGTTTAATAAACAGATAACACAAAATGACTCGTTTAACCTATTTAATTTTAAAATAATTATATCAATAAATTTTAATACTCCACTTTTTTTTTACTTTCAAGTGTACTTACCTCAAAAAAGAGAAATTTTTAGTCAAATCTCATAAAAAATTAAACTTGAAGGCTTAAAAAAAAGGTAAGAGGTCATTGTCTTTTTATAGGTAACTCAACCCTCCCCTTCTCCTCTCATTTTTCAATGTGGGACAAAAATAAAAGACATTGGTTTGCCTTTGTCTTTGAAGTGCTCCCCATCTCCCCTCATTTGTCTTTGAAAAACTACTTTACTTTTTTTTTGTATTGATTTCTTTACTTCTTTTTTCTTGTTAATTTTTTAAAATAATTATTAATTTATTATTATATTAATTTTATTTAAACTGGTAAACGTGTGATAAACGATTTGAGAGGTCTCACCCGAACACGACCCGTTTATTAAACGTGTTTGGCGTGTCAACTCGTTTATCACCCAAACCAGATAAGCTCTCACTCAAACCCGTTTAATCTTTGTCGATTCGTGTCGGTTAATCGTGTCGGGTCAGATTTTTACAGCCCTAGTCACCCAGACGAAGGGTCTCGCCCTCTCCACTTTAGGCGCCCCCATGATGTCACCCAGACGAGGGGTCTCGCCCTCTCCACCTTAGGCGCCCCCATGATGTCACCCAGACGAGGGGTCTCACCCTCTCCACCTTAGCCCCTCTCACCAAGCGCCCAGCTCGTCAGTGCCCTCCTTATCTCCATAGAATGAGCTTCTGCCCTAGTAGCTCTCTCAAGTTCTATTCGAAGGTCACCCTCCAGATGGGTAGCCCTCTCGTGCACTAGCCTCAACTGCTCAGCGGCATCCTCTCATGCCTCCCGCCCAAGCCCTACTTGCTCGGCGGCATCCTCTCGTGCTTGCTGCCCAAGCCATACTTGTTCCGTGGCATCCTCTCGTGCCTGCCCCCGAGCCCTACCCGCTCTGCGGCATCCTTTTGTGCCTGTCGTTCGAGCCCTACTTGCTCCGCGACATCCTCTTGTGTCTGTCACAGGAGCCCCAACTGCTCTTCAACAACCCCCGTGTCTGCCTCTCTTATATCCCAGGGGCCACAAACCTCCAAAGTCGCTTGTTGACCAAAGTCAAGTCAAAGCAGAATGGTTATGTGGAGCTACAGTCCCCGTCGAAGACTGCACAAGAGTCTCAACTCCTACAATAGGATAACAACTAGTTCTGGTACACACATAAGTCCTAGTCTAGGAAAGAGTGAGGGCACCACTAGATCTCGCCTCCCAAGAAGCAACCTGACCATCAGACGTTGGCCAAAAAAGCACTGGGGGAATCACTCTATTGGGAGGAAGGAAAAGTCAACACCCTAGAAGCATAGAGAACCTCCATCTCTATCATCGCCTTATCAACATGAGCTCCTGAAATCAGAGACAAGGTTAAGAACTAGCATAGCCGAAGGGTATCACAGTTTCCCTTTCTGGCAAAAACCCAAAATTGCAATTCGTCTCTCATGAATGTTTGACAGCTGCCTGTCAAAACGCAACTCTCCCTCTCGCCCAAAGGAGATGCCCATCTCTCCCTCTCACTTGGAGGTGGCGCCCAACTCTTCTTCTCACTCAGAGGAGGTGCCCAAAGCCACCTGCAATGCTTCTGCCTCGCCTGTCAAGTCAAGCTAGCATCACCCACTAAGTCTTTCCTTATGCCATACAGGGGCCCACAACAAAGAAGACGCCGCCCAGCAAGGCGCTGGCATCGCCCATGGGAATGGGACCTGTCCTCTCACCCAATCTTTCATCTCATCTTCACGAACGCCTAGTGTGAGACCCAAGCCGCTAGCATGTGATAGGGTGTCGCCCACACTACCCATGACGTCGTCTTTCTTCATCAAGACCTCACCCATCGCCATGTTGGGCCCGCCCAAGCCCTCAGCGTCTTCCACATTGCCCATGGACTCCTCGCCAAAGTCCCTTCTCACTTTGCATCTAGGATCCATCATCTGACTCAAAAAAAAAAAGAGAGAAAGGGAACAAAGGGTGGCGCTCAAGACAAAAAAAAAAAAGAGAAAGGGAGCAAAAAAAAAAAAAAGAGAATAAGGAGGCAGCGCCCAGGCCAAGAAGGAAAGAAGAAAGAAAAAATAAAAAAAAAGAGGAGGAGGAGGCGGCGCCCAGGCCAAGAAAGAAATAAGAAAGAAAAAAAAAAGGAGGCGGGGCCCAGACCAAAGGAAGAGAAGAAAAGAAAAAAAAGAAAAAAGGAAGCCAAGCCCAAGAAAAAAAAAATTCATGCCCATGTGTCTTTTTGACTACAAGATGTCATTGATACATAGTTTTTTCTTTGTTGTATGTTGAACTTCTTTTTTTATATGGATATTATTGTTTTACTCATCTCACATTTGTCAAGAGACTATTCTGGTTCCCAAAAAAAAAAAGGTCTGATACCGGTAAACACAGTAGAGTCCCTAGAGACAAGGAAGCGTCGTGGAAAGCAAGAAAACTCCAACTCAAGTGAAGAAAATGTACATGCCCTCAACCCCTTCCTCTCGTAAAAAGTCAGAGGCTCGGGGCATGGAGGCAAATGACGAGCCCAAATTTGACTAGGTCAAGCCTAATGTAAGTAAACCGAGGAAGCCCAAATGAGAGCCCAATTAGAACTAGGTCACCTCATAGGAGGAAGCCCAAAGCACCAAGAAAGACCAGAACCCAAATGAGTTAAGAGACCAGCACCCCAGGACAATGGGGCGCCACCCTAGGGACCCAAGTGGGCGCCGCCCAAGGGGCGTCGCCCATATGGTCTCCAAGGGGCGCCGCCCATGGTGGCTCCGTTCTCTCCTTCGACCTCCGCTTTCTCTACCTCCGCACTTTGGGAATTACTCAAATACAAGACCAAGCTCAGGGTCAAGATCAGTCCAAGCTCAGGATCTTCCTCCGAATAGATAAAAGCACGAGGGGAGGGAATATCGGGATAGACATGGAGATCTCCTACAATAACTGTACTTACCAAAATAGTATAAGTCTTCTTCCTCACGTCACCGTCTCACCGCCTTACTAAGCCTATATAATGTAAGCCTTCTCCACATAGAGGGTAAGATCTTGAGACCTCTACAAGATTCCTACACACACTACACTTTCCTACACACATTGCTCTTTTTTCTGTCTCTCCCAAAACATTGTAACACTGGCCGGAGTTACTCTCTCGGTGACATTATCAATAAAATACCACAAGCCATCGCTGCCGTTCCCGAGAGTGGACGTAGGTCACCGGGACCGAACTACTATATATCTTTGTGTTGATATATTATTTGTTGTTTTCACTCTTGATTGTTATTGATTGTCTGTTTACTGCTCAATAATCACACCATTTCATCTACTTGATTGTTGATCTTGCATAAAACAATTTTGTGCATCATCATAACCTCTTAGTATTAGAAAGTTAATGCTTTGAAAAAAAATTATGTCATACTGATAAATTCAGCAAGTCTCCGAAGATGAAAAAGCACCATAAAAAACGAGAAAATTTCTACTCACTCAAGCGAAGACGAATCACATGACCTCAACCCCTTCCTCTCATAAAAAGTTAGAGGCTGGAGGACAAATGATGAGCCCGAATTTGACTAGACCAACCCAATCAAATTAAACCAAGAAAGTCCAAAGAAAAGTCTAATCAGAGCTAGATCAACCCAGGAGCTCAAGTCAGTGGAGTTGGTCGTAAGTCAACAAGGAGTCATGAGAGACGTTCGTGAGTCAACAAGAAGTCATGGAAGACGTTCGTAAATCAACAAGGAGTTACTGGAAATGGTCGTAAATCATTACGGAGTCAAGTGGAGCCCAAGCCAAAGTCAACGCCCAAAGAGCCAAGAGGGCGCCGCCTAGGTGTCACCCAAGCCAGGCACCGCCCAAGGGGGCGCCACCCAAGGCTGCCCCTAGTCTTCTCCTACGGCCTCTTCACTCCTATGTAAATCCAAGTCAAGTCTAATGACAAGACCAAGTCCAGCCCACTCCAATTCAAAGACCAAGCTCAGGATCAAGATCACTCCAAGCTCAGGATCTTCCTCCAAATAGATAGAAGCACAAGGAGAAAGAATGTTGGGATAGAATTCTAAACTTACCATGATTGTATTTACCAAAATAGTGAAAAACCTCTCATTCACGTCACCGCCTTATCCTAACTATATAATATATGCCCTATCAATGTTAAGGGCACGCCTCTAAAACTTCTACACACACTCTTATACACACGGCTCTCTCTCTCAAAAGCACTGTAACTCTCCGGTGTACTCCCCCGGTGACTTTTATTCATCAATAAAAAGCACTGGCCACCGCTGTCATTCCTTAGAGTGGAGTAGGTCATCCGAGACCAAACCACTATAAATTTTGTGTCGAACCATTATTTACTATTTTTTATTCTTGATTGTTATTGATTGCCTGTTAAGTGTTCATCAATCATACTTTTTCATATTCTTGACTGTTGATCTTGCACAATACAGATTTGTGCATCATCAATATTGACCAAATTACTGCAAAGATTAATTCCCAATAGTTATGTATATATAATATTTCCTAGATCCTATTGCGATGAACCCGTCATGGATTGTGTTGCCTCTGTTTTTGGGCAATGGAGCAATTTTTTGTATATTAACAAGGATACCTTCAACTTGATTCATGGTCATATTACATTTTCTCCTTCAATAATGAGCTATTCGCAATTCTCAACGTAAATTAATCGTAAATATCATGCATCACTACATTTGTTGATATAATCAAGTGACCTATTAGTTGTATTCATTGGATTGAAAGTAAACTCTAGAGATATAAAAATTTACTATTAAACCAACGATATTAATAAAATAGACCATCAAATTTGACTAATAAATTAGGAATAAATAGGGGTAAATAAAAAAGAATTTTTTTTTTTGGCTTTTCCAGATAGTAGTAACAAAGAGAAGTTACAAATGAATAAAAATAAAATTCCATTTTTACCAAAAACCCTAACTTCATTTACTTCATCAAAAAATCCAAGATTTAACTGAAAACTACTAAAAAAAAAACACTGGCAAAAAGAAGAAGCAAATCCCGCAACTAATGACGACGTAAACGGAGAACAGCGTCAAAGAGTAGTTCTCTTGGTGTTCGTCGAGTTGTGAGCCCCCTAATTCCTGAATGTCTCCGATGTATGATTTCGACGTTAGGGATATGTGCAACTTTTGAGTAACGTCCAAGTTCTCCATATTCATTCGAAAGGGTCTCAGTCAATGAATCAGACATACCATATAGACGAAACTTTCCAAGTTTGCACAGATGTTCGATTCCCAACGGCAACTCTTGTAAGTTATCACAGAAGATAATGGATAGGTCCCCAAGATGAGGCAGGGCGCCCTGCTCTACTCTCAACCATCTCAACTCTTTTAAATCCTGAAGCAATAATGTTTTGAGCCTGGGAAACCCTCCAGCCTTAAAGCACAATTCCTCTCCTTCATAGGCCTTCCAGAATTGAAGGGATAGGAGATTTGGCAAATCTCGTAGGCATTGCACTGGGTCGTCCCTTAAGCAGCTCTGTCCGAAGCTTACTCTAACCAAACTATACAGACAAGATATCCAGTGTGGTACTTTCTCAAGAGGTCCATGTAGAAATAGCTTTTGTAGAAATGGAGGACCTGAAGGAAAAGATTGTAGATCAATGATGTCAGTTGACTGAACAGCTAGTGAGCAAAGGTTGCTCAACTTTTGAAGGGACAAGCATAGGGCTACTCCATCTTCTCTTTTCAAATCCGCAATGGTTAAAGTCCTTAGATGGGTAAGCTTCTCTATTTCTTCCGTTACAATATTTCCATTCTTTTTGTACGCATTGATTGTATATAGCTTTTCAAGGGATGACAAATTTCCTATTTCCGCTGGGATTGTACAATTCAGAGGCCCCTGTTTCTCACCCACATAGAGACGCCTAAGTTTCTGTAGTTTTCCTATTTCAGCAGGAAACTCGACCAAATTGTTCTCACTCACATCCAAGATCTGGAGCTTCTGAAGGTTTCCTATTTCGACAGGCAAATGAAACAACTTGTTGAAGCTCAGATCCAAGGTCTCCAAATTCCAAAGCTTTCCAATAGATTTTGGAAGGGTTTCCAGGGCACAATTGTTCATGCTGAGATACCGGAGGTGACGTAGTTTAAAAACGTCATCTGGGAATGTCTTGAATTTAATATGACTTAAATCTATAACCTTCAGCAACTTACAACAACCACGTAAGAGTGAAAGCACACGTAACCCGTATTCTTCATCAACCGCAGGAAAAATGATCAGAGAGCGAAGTGGACGAAGATGCTTGCTTTGTTGTTGTTGTACATCTTTTGAGTAATGAAATGCCAAGTGTCGAACTTTATCTGACCACATCACATCTTGTTCTGAGGACAAAGTTACAATACTCTGCTCTTTCGACCTTGAATGTATGATTTCACGTAGAAGATCATGGATACGGCATATTTTGGGTCTTCCCTCGAGTGTTCTCTCTACCACTTGAATTAAGCTTCTGTTGAGAAGTTCATTGAAATAGCCATTGGCAACTTCTTCTGAAGTTTTTCTTTCATTCTCTTGCACGAATTGTAGAGCAGTCCACAGTCGAATCACCTGCTTCTTTTCAATTTTATACTTCTCAGGAAAAATGCTCAAGTAAATGAAGCAAATTTTGAGATGGTAAGGCAGATCATTGTAACTCAGACACAATATTTTATTCATTGTGTCAATTATGTCCTTACCTTCAGCTTCATCACCAAGGTCTCGCAGAACCATATCCCACTCGTTTATGCCATTCTTTAAAGACAATACGCCACCAATTGCACCAATCGCAAGGGGCAATCCCTCGCATTTTCTCAATACCTTTCGTGTGAGTACTTCAAGATGTTTAGGGCAACGCTTGTCTTTAAATGTTTTATTACAAAAGAGAGTCCAAGACGCTTCATCAGACAAAACCTCCATTTCATACACGTAACCTCGAGAGTCAAAGCGGGAAAAATTAGCTACAGAAACTACTCGAGTTGTGAGCAGTACACGACTACCACAATTACCATCAGGCAATGCACATTTGATGGCAGCCCATGCATTTATGCTCCACACATCATCTAACACAACCACGTACCTGTAAAAATAATTATAGATTTTACTCATAGATTTACGATTGAAATTAGGAAAAACAACTACTGAACTTTTGACCAAAACAATAAATATTAGAATTATGATGTGAGCATTATGAGTGTTGTAATCTAAAATTAGAAATAAAGCATGCAAATAGTGGTTAGATCATTAAAATATAACATGCGATTTAAATGAATACATGTAATTTATATAAACCAAATAAATTGATTTGCAAAAAGTTGGTCTGCGAGTTTGAAAGGCGTGTGATCACTGTCCTAAATCAGCTGAGCCTCCCCACGTGAGGATATTGACGGACACCAACGATTCCAAGATCTAACTCAGACACTCGCAACAGCACATTCTCAATGGTCACACCCACCAAAAGAAAAGAGTGAACTTGACACTAATTGAGTTGTCCAAAACACAAAAAAAAATATGATGTGCTCCCAATTGTACAAATTTATAAAAAAAAAATTGGTCAATGTGAATATTAAAATAGATGAGACAAAAACTGGAAAGCTAGGAAACAGACCAACAACATTATGAAAGCTTTATATAGGGAAGACTTAGGAAACTCGAGAATGGATCTCTGCCCGTAGTTCTCTAGAATAACTCCACCGAATGATTTATATAGGCACAAAATTAACCCATTAGTATATTTTAGGTCTAAATGAAATTTACTAAAAGAAATTTAAAATATTACCGTTATGTATTAAATGCGTCATTTCAGTTGCCACTAAAATTGTGTAACATATGAAATAAAATCTGTAATTACTAAAAATTAAAGTGGATGAAAAGTTTTAAAAACTTAACTTTATTCTTACAGTACCTTCGTTCATTGAGGAATTCTTTGATGACTGCTTTTAACTTATCTTCATTCATGGTTTCCATTCTTTGAGGCAGTGCTTGCTTTATTTCATCATAGACTTGTTCAATCAAGTCCTTCAAGAGCTTGACAATGTCAAATGACTGTGAAACAGTGATCCAAGCATGGCTTTTGAATTGCATCTTCACTTGTGTATCCTCGAAGACTCTTTTTACCAGTGTGGTTTTGCCGAGTCCGCCCATCCCCACCACCGAAACCACCTTGAGTTGAGAGTCGCCGTCAAGAAGCCAACTAATGAGTTGTTGTTTGGGCTTCTCGATGCCCACAAGCTCAGCTTCTTCTATGTGAAGTGCATCACCTCGACCATCATAACATGTGTTGTTAATGACGGTAGAGCTTGACCCTTGCTCTGGGATTCGATATCCTACAGGAACTTCCGCAGAAAGATCTTCGACTCTGGACTTGAGTTTTCTTAGTTCAGAAGCAATTTGGTGGCGAGCTTTTAGGTTCC
>CM042198.1:18326131-18340051 GCA_023539305.1 Ilex asprella | reverse complement strand
AGGGTTAGAACCCCTCACCCAACAGTTAGAACCACCCCAACAAAAGTTGGAACCTACCCCAAAAAAATTGGAACCCCTACCAAAAATAGTTGAAACATAAACCGAAAAAGGTGGAACCTTACCAAAAAAATTGAAACCCCTCCCCCCAAGAGTTAGAACCCATCCCAAAACGTTGAAACCTCAGTCAAAAAGTTGAAGTTCTATCCCAAAAAGGTTGGATTCCCTATCAACAAAGTTTCAACCCCTACAAAAAAAGTTGAATCCTATACCGAAAAAGTTAAAACACCTCTCTCCAACAGTTAAAACCTACCCAAAAAGTTATAACTCAATTAAAAAAATTGAAATGTGAGCCAAAAATATAAACTAATGCATAAAAGTTGAACTCAATCCAAAATAGTTGAAATCTCAAAAAAATTAGAACTACTCCAAAAAAATATAATTCAATCCTAAAAAATTAAACCTCATACCAAAAACTTATAACCCAATCCAAAATAGTTTAAATCTCACCAAAAGAGTTGTAATCCAGCTAATCTGAGTCACCAAAAAAATTAGAACCCAATCCAAAAAAATTATACCCCTACACAAATAGTTGGAAGCATTATTTATAATTCTTTTATTTACAATTATTTTAATTATTTGATTTTATTCATTATTTATTTGTTGTTAGTAAAAAATAAATATTGAATATTTTTGGACTACAGTAGAATTTTTCAATTATTTAAGGGATAAAAGTGTGATAGTTAAGGGATAAAAGTGTGATAGTTGATGGATAAAAGGGATAAAAGTGTGATATTAACCCCCAATCAGTCTCTCATTTCTTCGCAGGTCTTAATTCTTCTAATGTAAATTACACTTCCACCTCACAAATTACAATATATTATTTTTTATTTTCTAATGAATATTGTGATCCACAAATCAAAAAACCTTATCTTTTTTCTCCACCCACTTTCCCACCCAAACGACTGGTTATTGGTCTTGCCTTCCCTCAATCTCTTTCACCGTACAAAAAAGTATTTGTTTGTTTGTATGTTTTAGGTTTTGTTGAGTCTCCAATGACGAGGTAGTGTGAAACTCCATCGCTTACTTTTTTTTCCGCACGACTTGGTCTTTGATTATCCTCCATTACTTACCTTGGTGATCCAAGTCTTGACTCATTCTGATATAATGTAAGTGAACATTTTTTTAGTTAATAGTGTAATTTATATGGTGAAGCCATTTTGTGGTTAATGGTTTATTTTATGTTTAGGGTGAAGAAGAAACATGAAACTGAAGCTATTAGGGTGAAGAAGGAACATGAAGTTGAAGCTTCCAAGCCATCTTGCCCAACAGCCTCTTGGCTTTTTTACTAGTGGGGGATTTTTTTTAATCTAAATGCTAAATTATTTGTCTTGATCTTATTTTTTATTCAAATGATCTTATCGATGCTTGTTTTCACTATAGCAAGGATTGTTTGAACAATCAAAGGGAAGGAAATAAAAAAAAATTGGACCATGTGGTATAAATGATATTATGTTGATCTTTATTTTTTATTCCAATTATCTTATTAATGCTTGTTTCCACTTTACCAAGGATTGTTTGTCTTCACCTCATGTTGTACAACCTTTCACTACACAATCATCAAGTGATGAAAGAACTTGACATCCAATGGAAGAATTTGAAACATGGCGAGAAAGAAATATATTTAGAGATGGCGAAATTCTCAAAAAGGGAGTATTATAGTCGCAAAGAGAACTCTAAGTTCAAAACGATAATATTAAATGATTTATCTGTTTTTTTTTGTTTTTTTTTCTTATACAACTATTTAAAATTGCAGCTCAGAACAAGATGTTCTCCGGGAATGATTGTGAAAGTAATACAAAGGTTAAGTGAAGAACAAAAAAATTTCGTTGAAGATATTGGATTTGGAGGCTTATTACGGTTCAAATGCAAAGTACTGAGGAGAGATTTGTGCGCTTGGTTGGTTGAATAGTTTGACCTGATATCATGTGTTATGAACATCCACATACATACATAAAATGATAGATTATGTGAATAGTGAATACCCTTATATATGGATACATATGTGTATCAATTTATACATTTCTCTGCAAAAATTCTGTAGTTATATATTTGTGTGAATTTGCATAATTGTGGAATTTGATGCTTAGTTCTTCATCTGGATTTGATGGGAAGGAATACTTTCGTTTTCCTCTTCTTTGATGTTAGTGATGGGTGTTTGACACCCTAATAGATTTTTTATATTTTAATTACTTTTTAAAAAATATTATTTCACATATTTTGTATCTTTGTTGGATCAGTTGAGGGGGGAGAGATAGAAAATGGAGGAAAATGGGAAAAAATAGGAGGAAAGAGAAAAAATTATAAAGTATTTATACAAGTTGCAACAATAATTCTATATATTTAAAGTATCATTGTAACAAAAATCTATTTTAGAGCATGCGAACATATTCTGTTAGAGAATGATTTTTGTTTTTAATTAGCTAAATTTTAGCTATTTTAGAGTTTTATATAGGAGTGCAACTTGGGCGGACTAACCCGATTTTAACCTGAACCCAATCTAAAAAAAATAGAGTTTGGGTTAAAATTTTTAATACTTAGGTTGAGTCAAAGCTAAAAAACTCCACCTTGAATTAAATTTGGGTGGGTCTCAGATTAATACCTTGGGTTGCTGAGTTGAACTCGAATATTAAAATCGGGTTCAATCCGGATATTCATAAATATATAAATAAATTTTGTCTCTACTAGGGTTAATTTTTAGTCTTCATTGAGTTCATTGTGCGCCTCATTAATACATCTTGTTAAGTGTTAAGTGTCGGGAAACTAACCAAACTTACTCATAATTTTTGTGTTTAGATTGACACACCTACCCCGAGAAGTAAAAACCAAAAGTAATGCTCATTTTTCTTTGAATCGAACTCACCACTCAAAAAACCCTCATAACAAAAAAATCCCCAATCCATATGCTGGCAAAACCCAAATAAAATTTCTCATAAGATTACCGAAATTGGTGCATTACCTTATCAAGAATTGAAAACAAATGGAGAAAAAATAGACACTTTCTTTCTACAATATTAGTTAAACAAGCTTATTGTGTCAAAATTGAATTATTCCTATTTGTCAATGTTCGCCCAATTTTTATCCATATTAATACATCTTGTTAATCAATTCTAATATGTTAATTTTATATTTGCTATGATGTATTACCGTCTATCGCATAATTGGTTGGGTTCAATACGAAATTCGTCATTAATTCTCATTTCATTTTCATTTTATGCTTTTCTTACTTATTGCTTTCCAACTCAAAAGGGGTATCTTTAATAAAGAGGCTTTAGTAACCTTTTGACCCATAAATTATTCATCCTCTTTTTCCTAACCATAGTCATTAGGACTAATTTGCTAGGCATTGGATGCCATTGTAACAAAAATAAAAAAAAAAGCTGTTATTATGCCTTTGCCTTCATTCCAAAAAGAAAACCTCCTAGGCTTCTCAATATTCGACTTACTCATATATAATAAAAGTATAATCATTTTTTGGATTCGTGATTAAAACATAGTTTTAGATGAACATACTCATTAACATATCTTCTCATTAACATATCTTGTCTATCAATTTTATTTTATATGACTAAAAAGACTCAAACTCTGAACATGGAATTTACATGTCACTTATTATTCAACCAACAAATCAATCCGTGTGGGTGGTTAGCTTATTTACATTGTTCTTATCAAGCAAGCTATTGGCCTACGGCTCAAATGGTTCTTTTGTAAATCAATCGGCAAAGGTTAAGGAACTATGATGCTTCAATTAAAACTATGATCACTATTTCAATTAAAACTAGGATCATTATTTCGAGCTATTCCTTACTAGCAATAATAATAATAATAATTGATAGAGCCGACCAAAGTAGGCCTAGATCATAGATACATATTAACAAAGGCTCAGTCACAATTTTAGTTAGGTCAAACCCATCTTTCAAGAAGACTTAGCTCATCATCAGTGCACGCGAGAATCTCCATCCGAATGAGAGGGAATCCGTGGAGACACAGTCATCAGGGGGACATTGCTAGACTCGCGAGATCACCTCAATTGTTACAACATATGGCGAGCTTCTAGAAATCACCCCGCTATCACTTCGCCCGTTTTGAGGATAAGACAAGTTTCATGAAATCAATTATGAGGATGGCGTTTTAATCAGACCCCATCAGAGCCAACTTCATTTGCCTATAAATTATAAGTCCCGCCTACACATTAAGGGTATTACTCACATCTAAGCACTCTACACTCTTTGAGGAATAAAACACTCAAGCCACCGTAGATTAGGTCACTCTAACCGAACCAATTAATTTGTATTTGCTTGTGTTGAGTCTTTTCTTAATTACTTTATTAAATACTTGACAGGTGATATCAATAATAATTAATGGGACATTTCTGAGAATGATTAGACCTATGACATGTGTCCTTGGTACCGAGGTACCTTTGCGACCACATGTCCTCGGCACCAAGGCTCCTACTGTAATGACATGTGTCCTCGGCCCGACGATACTACCTCCCCTCGAGGGACTCAAGATTCATGTCCTCGCCTCCGAGGCATTCACCTCCGCCCCCAAGGTCACCATGTGTCCTCGATTTCAAGGACATGCTTAAGAGCCCCGATCTTGCCATGTGGCTCCTCTTGAAAAGGCTATTGATTGATGGCACCATAGTCCTAGCTAGGCTAGGATCATAAGGACACCCTGCACAATGAAGACGAATTCTGAGGCTGAATAAGACACTCTGCCAGTCAGGATCAGACACGTGGCATAAGTACAGGCTAAAGGGAAATGTGTAAGAAAATACTTACTAACAAACTGGACATTTAATGAATCCTCAGTTGAGAGGATGTTTGTGATGGTTAAGGAGGCCCAGGACAAGGGGCATTTAATGCTTATTAAATGCCCATTGAATGCTCATTAAATGCTCCTTAGTGCCGAGCATTTAACAATCATCAATGGAGAAAGGGCAATGAAAGTTCGGGACGCCGAACAATTAATAATAGGGGCTTTCCCATGCAAAATAGAGGGTACACTACCCGAAATCTAAACGCTACCTACTGCCTAGGTCTCTTGCAATGATTAGCCCTCGATGGATATAAATAGTCCTAAAAAATACAATGCAAAGGTACGTAAAATCACCTCTCAAGAGTCATATAGTATTTTCTTCTTCCCCTCTCTTAAAGATTAACTTGATCGTCGGAGGGGATACGCCGGAAAATATTCTGGCTCCCTTCTAACTTGTTTTCTGTACTCCAGGAACCATCCCCAACACGCCGGAGACGACGTGATTGTCCAGAAACAATTCATCAACACTCCTTAAGCCTCTTTTGGCCCTTTCAACCTATTCCTTGTTGCGGAATACCCGATTGCGTCGACAAACACGATATCACCACGGGAAAGACCTGTTATTTCTATTATTGTGCAGAAATCAGCACGCACAATAATACAGAGACACGGTTAGTGCCGGCCTCCTCATAGACTAGCCAAGTCCCGTAAATTAAAAGATAAATCCAAGTATAACAAAAAAATGCTTAGATAAGTTTCTACCGTCCAGAAGTAGGATGAGTTCAATTTAGAATATGAGGGTAATTATAAATTAATATAATGAAATTATAATTAATAAATAGTTTTTTATGATCAATTTTATATATTAAAATTAATAACATTTATTATCAATCTTAACATCTTAATTAGAGTCGATTCTAATCTTTTTAATCGTAATTTAATCTCATTAAAACCACAGCTTGATGTTATAACTAAACCCTATTTACTCAAAAACTTTTCATGTTATCTCATTTAATTCCTACCAAAATCGTACCACCCGAAAGCAAACTTCCATAGACTAGGCAGTCAAAATGCAATTAAAAAAGAAAAAGAAAATAACAATGTTATACATACTATTATCCGCATCACTTTTGAGCACCATCTTAATAAACGCTATTGAATTAGTGGACAATGCAATCATTGGCAAGGTTCTAAAAAAGTGTGGCCCATTGATAAAGAATCGATTTCAAACTACAATACTAACAGATGGAGCACCTCCACTTTGATTGTTATTTATGAAATCTCGCAGTTATCATAAACTAAAAACAAAAGGACTGGGGTGCTAAGAACCATTTTTTTAATTGTGAATTTTTTGGCAAGTTCGGTCAGAAGGTATAAAAGAAAGATGCTCTCTATCAGTCAAAAGCATATACAGATTAAAATCTAGATCAAGACTCAAGTAATGAGGTTCATGAATTACGAGAAAGAGACAAACAAAAAAAGCAACCAGTATCGGTGGGTGGGGGATGGGGACAGCTAACTTTCATTAAGATAAAAATAAAAAATAAGTCTGAAAGTTTTTGTTTTATTCATCTTTTTCTCAAATTGTTGCTTCGCTTTCGCATGTAGTGATGCTTTGTATCGGGTTTTAAAGTTGAGAGAGAGAGAGACAGAGAGAGAGAGCATTCAAAATATTGATCTTAGTATCAAATAATAATTTTTTTTCTGCTCTTTCTCTAATTATATTAATTTTTACCCATTATATATATATATATATATAAACAAATTGACAAAAAAAAATCAAAATATAAGACTTCAAAAAAATTTCAGCATTTGTACACCACTGTATTAAGTCACAAATCAATCTAAATAATCAATGAGTGATAGAAATAATGATATAAAAAATATATTTTTTTTCTTATATTTACCATTAAGAGTATGAATATAAACATATTAATCCCGTTAGCATTGTTAAACAACAAAACACTAAATTTTAGGTAATATGAGGGTGTCTTTAAGTTATGTTCTTCTTTTTTTTTGGTTCTAGATTCAACCATTTTATTTTTTTACAAGGGTTAATTTTAAATTGCACTCTAAATGATCGTTTAAATCTCAGTTTGTATCCGAAAAGATCATTTAAATCTCAATTTACACTCTCAAATATAGAGATTTATATTAATGTGTACTTGAAACAAATAGCTGATACTTTGCCATTTACAATTAAATGAACAAATTACACCTAGATTCCCTCGTGTTTGTTACTTAATCATTTGAACCCCTCACATTTAGAATATTACTCCTACACCTCCTGATGTTTGTGCACGTACAACACATAACTCTTTGTCGTTGATATCTGTTAATATAACCATTAAAAAATATGATTTTATCCAAATAAAAAATTATAATTTCATACTACCCTTCATTTTGTGGGTCCGTTATACTCTAAAGTTTAAAATCAAACTTACTATTAAAATGCCCAATGTAATGCAAGTATTTATATAATGTTATTTATATTCAACACAATATTTCACTTTAAAAGAGTTATTTGAATTCCCAATTAGGGGAACATTTTTAGTCAAATGTGAGTGACAAGCATGAGAGAGTTTAGGTGTAATTTATCAATTTAGTTTTAGACGGCAAATTGACAGCTATTAACTTGAGGTGTGCATTGATACAAATTTATATCTTTGAGAATATAAATTAAGATTTTTATATTTAAATGTATAAATTGAGATTCGAACGATTTACAATATAAGATTAACCTTTTTTACGATGGAAAAGTTAAATTGAACCACTAAGATTCAACCAGCTGGAAGGTGCAGAAATTTACGAATTTTGTATGTCTCCATTGAAGCCATCCTTCCGAAAAGGTTCATTGTACAGAAGAAGAGTAATTAATAAAATTGTAATAGTTAACTTCAGTTCAAATATTTCAAAAGTTTCTTATTTTACATTAGAACACCCCCTGTTTAATATTAAATACATTTGCTTTGGTTAGTTTCATTGTGTCGTCGACTTTAACATTTCATCTAGCCCTGTCCTTCAACCATTTCCTCAAACCTTCTGAGCTGAGAGACCTAAAGGAATTCAGCCCTAGTCTCAAGGAATTCCAAGTCCAACACTCTTTGGTGCATTTGAAATGAGCTATTCCTTCTTGACAACAAAAAAAGCACACACACAAGAGTTGCTTTCTTCCTTCTTCTTTTTTTAATACGTGGTTGGTGAATGCGTGTGCTCCCCAATTTTTTTTTTAAGGTTCGGTTATTTAGTGGAAAAATAATTAAAAATGCAAGTAAGATAAATTTTTTAAAATTTTCATATGTTTGGTTAGTATGAAAAAAAATGATAAAAAAAATAATTTTCTTTCATACTTGAATTTCTCACAACTAGGGCTGTTCAAATTTCCGATTGGCCTCAAGATCCTACTCTACTCGACCCTACCCTACCCTACCGTACCCTACAAAGCGGCTAGTCGCAAAAATCGGGTAGGAATGCGGAAGAGTGTTTGTTCTTCCGATTAAATCGGGTAAGAATGCGGAATAACTATCTATTTCGGTATTCCTACCCTACCCTACCCACATTAATTATACATATATATATATATATTATATTATATTTGTGGAACAATTGTGGTGGATTGATGTTCATACTTTCTTGTGTTTTATTATAGTTGTTGTTGTAGTTGTTTTAGATTTTAATGTTATTGATTTATTGTGTTGTTAAATTGCTGGATGTTATTTAATTAAATTGTTAAAATAATCCAAAGATTAATAGGTACAAAAGTATTTATCCGACTTCCTACCCGATTAATAGGGTAGGAAGGCGGGTAGGAATACTAAAGTTGTCGGGTAGGGTAGGTCAAGAAACAATTCTTTCGCAAAATATTGGGTAGGAATATGGAAGAACATGTTTCCTACCCGTAGGGTAGGGTGAACACCCCTACAACTAACTAACTTTTTTTCTTGTAAAAATCACAAGGAAATACAAGAAAGTTGTGATCTATAACTATTTTTCTATTTTATCCATATTTTTCTTAAAATGTTTTATTGTTTATTAATTTTATAAAAAATGGTATAAATTTGATTAATCATATAATTTGGTCCAAAAACCTTTGTGTTTGGTGATTATAACTAACTTTGTTTGGTGACCTTTTTTTATAAAAAACACATTAATTTTTCCACACCAAAAAAAAAAAATATTTAATTACTCCTCTGTGAAATGATCTATATACATTTTGGTATCTAAATTATACCCTTTATAGATGGTTTTTGCATATTACACAATAAAGAAAAAAAAAAGGTGCGATTATACCAGCACTAATGCACCAAATTCCATCAGAACTCTAAAGTTAAGCGTGTTTGGACGAGAGTAATATTAGGATGAGTGACTCATTTGGATGTCCTCGTGTTGCAATCCTTTTTAAGGGAAAAAAACTATAAAAAAATTGCAAAAACAAACTATACTTAAAAAAGTTTTTGAAATTATTTCCCAGCATAAGGGGATGAAATTCACTTTTGTTTGATAAATTAAAATGGAAATACAATGATTTTTTGAATTTTTATTTTTTTTGTTTTGATTTATAGTTAATTTGTCATTGTTGAGTTCAAGACACGTTTTTATGTTAACAAACATATTCACACGACATTTTCATAAAAACAATGACAAAATTAAAAATAAATCACAAATAACAAAATTATTTAATAAAATTGCAAAAGAATCCGTATCATTTTAAAAAAAGAATGACATCACAAAAGATAAATTTTAAAAACTCAAAACCTACACTTAGACGTGATAACTTTTAAAATCAACATTATATTGTTTTTACATGTTCATTGTATATTATAATATAAAAAAAATCCAAAAAAAAATTATTCTTTTGAAAAGAAAGTATTTTCAAAAAGTGTTACAAAACAATACCTTTATCTTTCTTCCAATTTCAGGAAATACTTAACCTACACAAATTAAGTTCAGATTTATTTTTTGATAATTATCAAGATTTGGAATTTTTTTAAAACTATTTTTCAATATAATGGGATGAAAATTCACTTTGTTTTAGTGTGAAAACGTGAGTTCAAAACAAGTTTTTATGTTAAAAAACATATCCGAATTACATTTTCATAAAAATAATAAGAAATTAAGAAATAAATTACAACTAAAAAAAATAAAATTTCAAAACATTTGCAATTTGGTGGAACACTCCACAGCTTTCACGAGTACAACAAAAGTTGTGTCGTAAGCAATGACGAAAAATAAATATGAACCATAACGTGTGGGGCATATTTTTGTTTATTACTCAACTTTTTAAATTTATCTCTTTACTTGAATTATTATACCTCCATTGTTAAAGACTGTTTTTAATAATCCAAAAGAAAATGACATCCCAAAAGGTTCTTTAGAAACTTCCAACCGCATCAGTCATAATATATATATATACTAGGGATAACCCGTGTCTGAAGGCACGGTGCAATGTAAACCAACCAGTTAATTTGAAAAAAAAAAGTATACAAATGTAAAAGATGAACAAAACAGCCAAAACAATAAGCAATTTCACATGATCGTTCAAATCTTATAATGCAAAAGAAAAAACAATTAAAGAAAGTTACATCATTTTATCTAATAATAACTTGTTATTTTTGTAAAAATTCGACAAAATATCCTTTAAAAATAGGAGATAATAGAAATGTCAACCTGTATACATAACTAAAAAACAAACATTTCAATCCCCCAAAAGCAAATATACAAAATTGTAAGATGAACAAAACAACCAAAAACTGTTCATGTAGATAAAATCACATACAACCTCCAAAAGCTCATGAGAATCCAACCCATACACATACAAACATCCACAAATTCAACAGATCAAGCAAATAATTCAAGGAGCATAATCAAAAATACCTAACTTAACTCACAATAAAGTGAGAAAGACAAATTAAAATCATAAATTAGTCCACAAAAAATAAGAACATGAATCATTTAACTGTTGTAAAATGAGTCATTCTTTAACAGATTCTCCATCACAGTCTTGAAAGTAATTGTATCAATCTGAATTCGTAGCTTCCAACTGGGAGAATGAACAACAATCTAGCATTTACAAGAACAGTTAAATTCAGTACACGACAGTAATTTTAAAATTATAAACTTGAGCATGTAAAATAAACTATAAAAAATAAATTTAGTTACCTTATTCAAACAACCCCATCGAAAAAGATGGGTTGCATTTAGTCTTTTCAACTCTTGCACTGCTTCATCCCAATTCTATAGATGAAATAACAAAAATAAAACATTTGATCAATAAAATAACATTGTAAAAATATTAGCAATGTAATACCACTTGGCACAAAGTACTAACCTTTTCTTTGTCAGAAGAGGTTGATATTTCTTTTCCTTTGCACTTTGTATTTGCAATTACGACTGCTCTTTCCTTTGCCTTTTAGAAAGTATAGATAAGTGAATTATTAGATATTATCTAAAAAAAATGTAATCTATAAATAAACTGATGAGTAATGATACTACCTCAGAAATGAGGATGCAATTGAGTTCGCGTTCATCACGTATCACAACACCAACGTTATTTTTATTGAGTAATTGAACCTACACATGAATATGCATTCATAAAAAAAAATGAACACAAACCATATGAAAAAAAATTATTAAGAATATGAGTGACATGAAACTCAACTTACAGTTTCCTCTAAGTCTTGATCAATCTGTAAAAAGATGCGTGAAATAAATTTTGTGAATATTTTGCGGTGCCAAAAAAAAAAAAAAAGATGTTTATACTTACACGACCAAAAATGGTGAGATCATTCATTTTTCTATGTTGAGAGTTTGAAGTGGTGGTTAGTACACTAAGATGGCTGCAAATACAAAAAACAAAATTCGTCAAAAAATTAGAATACTGTCAAGTAAGCAAGGTTTCATTTATATCATCATCTCTCATTGTTTGATTCAATACAACTGAAGGTTTTTTTTGGGGGACTTTTTTGATACTTTTAAGACGCATAATGTAATCGTTTTAAATTTAACATCAACATAAACAAATCGAGCTCAAAGATAAAAAATGGAGAAAACCACATCAAGCTAGTCCCTACTAATTTCAAGAAATTTAGGCAGAGTTTTCTTTAAAAATAGAAGCCAAAAAAAATTTAAACCTGTTCATTTATCACCTCAATCATTTATCCAAACCACAATCATTTATCCAAACCACCAAAACAAAACTATCATCATAATTAAGAAGCACAATCAAACCATCCATTCAAGAATCTAACTAAACACGACAATTGAAATAGATAAACAACCCAACACTATTAAACCAAATTTATCTAAACTAAGTCTCTACTCTTTTACCTTATACAAATGCTCCACCGACATTGTTCACGGGACCACCGCAAACGTTGATTATTTACTTAGACCAGCACAAACGTCAGCCAATAATCAAAGCAAACAACGACATTACGATCACTATGACCTAACTAACTTGTAAAAACTTATCAATTAAACAAAACTTTCCACAAAATTTATAACCTTCCACAAACCTGTACACGGGTTATCCATAAAGCAATCCACCTAACGAAGGAAAAATTAGTTTTGCAATAATAAAAAAAGCACTACTAAGATCTTAAGCTCAATATCCATAATCATTCAAAATTAAGGCCCATCATTATACGTTCCTCTGACCGCTCTCAACTTGTACCAAACAGACATGTTTAATCTAGGGACTATCGAATTAGGCGTGGTGTAGGAGGGAAAGAGCACATAATATTCCTATGTAACATTTCAACAAACATGTCATAAATCTTTATTGAGAGTTATTTAGCGGTGTGTGAGTTCGATGTGCGAGTGGTTGATTAGTTGCAGTTGCGGGTGTGTTTGTGCATGTATTACGTGTGTGTTGTGTTTTAGAATGAGAAGTAGAGAAATGGAAAATAATTTAATCATTGAACACAGATGCTAATGAATTCAAAAAACAAACATATATCATCATACATGTGTGGAAAAAGCTAATAAAACTATAACAAAAGTTATGAACCTATACCTGTAGTAATATTTACACCGAGTCCAACAACACCTCCGGATATACGATATTTGTCGTGCTAGCTGATCCATTAGGAGGTAGAAGGACAGTTATGTGATCAGCCGACGTACATCTAGACATGGCCACATATAGGTGACCGTGGCTGAATACTGGGGAGCGCAGATCTACGCCAACAAACTTCACTGACTGGCCCTGTGACTTGTTGATTGTCATCGCATATGTTAAGCGTACTGGGAATTGACGTCTAGTTAATTGAAATGGTAAATCTTTAGACGACGGTGATAGTGAGATCCGCGGGATGAAACACAAATTCCCAGATTTGTCACCAGTTAGAATTTTTGTCTCAATGACTCGCGATGCGCACTTCACAACCATTAGTCTGGTTCCATTACAGAGGCCATCTTTTGGAGCTATATTCCTCAACAAAATTATAGGGCACCCGACCTTTAACTCCAACTTGAAAGGCGGTAAACCGGACGGGTTAAGGGAATTCAGAAATTCACTTGGATATTGATTAGTGGTAGAACGACAGAGTTCGTCCCCATCTGCCACCTTGTCAGCTGCCAAGTAGGTAAACGTCTTGCCAGGGTATATTTGTAGAGCAACATCATTGATAGAACAAACATCATCATTCCGAGCAGAAAGAATTGTGCGCTCAGTTAAGTAGGATGGCGTTACCGCACTGAGCACATATAGGTGTGGATAAACTCTGGAAATAAGTTCGTGCAGGGTTCGACACCTGTGTATTGTTGGAGGAAGTTTCACAGTATCCTGCGTGCTGATCCCAATCTAAGTATTATGTGAATTTAGTCAGTACATGCAAATAAATAATTAGATGGTTTTATATAAATTAATCTATAATATAAATCACCTCTTCTAAGAAGGATGCGTGGCTTGAATTTGCAGGATGATTACTATTCAGACGCATGTTTATGTTCAAAGTCAATACGCATACACTTGCCCACATTGCAGAACGTCTTAAAGATGCACCAACAATTTCTTCTCGCCCACCCTTAGGTATCACAGGTAATATTTGACGAAAATCCCCGCCAAGCACGATCGTGATACCGCCGAATGGTCGATTATCA
>CM042198.1:18309613-18326031 GCA_023539305.1 Ilex asprella | reverse complement strand
TCATCTTTTGTTGGGTGATAGACATATATGTATATATATATATATATATAACAATATTTAGTGTTGATAGAATTAACAAAAAAAATTATGACATAGGACTTGAGTACAATTTTATACAAAAACAAGGGACCTGATCGAAGTTTTGGCAATTTATGAGTGATGGGGTTGGAAGTTTTTAAAGGAACCTTTTGGGATGTCATTTTCTTTTGGATTATTAAAAACAGTCTTTAACAATAACAGTATAATATAATTCAAGTAAAGTAGTAATAAACAAAAAAATGCCCCACACGTTATGGTCCATATTTATTTTACATCATTGCTTACGACACAACTTTTGTTGTACTATGTGGAGTGTTCCACTAAATTGCAAATGTTTTGAAATATTATTTTATTTAGTTGTAATTTATCTCTTAATTTCTTATTATTTTTATGAAAATGTAATTTGGGTATGTTTTTTAACATAAAAAACTTGTTTTGAACTCATGTTTTCACACTTATAAAAAGTGAATTTTCAACCAATTATATTGAAAAATAGTTTTAAAAATTTCCAAATCTTGACAATTTACAAAATAAATCTGAACTTAATTTGTGTAGGTTAAGTATTTCCTGAAGTTGGAAGAAATATAAAGGTATTGTTTTGTAACACTTTTTGAAAATGCTTTCTTTTCAAAAGTATAATTTGTTTTTGGATTTTAAATTTTTTATATTATAATATACAATGAACATATACAAACAATATAATTTAGATTTTAAAAGTTATCACGTCTAAGGGTAGGTTTGGAGTTTTTAAAAGTTATCTTTTATGATGTTATTATTATTATTTTTTTGGATTATTGAAAACGGTTATTAACAATAGACATACAAGTCAAGCGGAGAGATTAATTAAAAAGAAAATAAAGCAATATTTCAAAAAATACAAAAAGTTGAGGAATAAACAAAAATATGGCAGACTTAATGTGGTCCATATTCATTTTATGTCATTCCTTATGACACAAAACATAGGTCTAAGAGCAAACGGTGAACATTTTGCAATTTTATTAAATAATTTTGTTATTTGTGATTTATTTTTAATTTTGTCATTGTTTTTATGAAAATGTCGTGTGAATATGGTTGTTAGCATAAAAACGTGTCTTGAACTCAACAATGACAAATTAAGAAATAAATCACAACATAAATAAAATAAAAATTAAAAAAATCACTGTATTTCCATTTTAATTTATCAAACAAAAGTGAATTTCATCCCTTTATGTTGGGAAATAATTTCAAAAACTTTTTCAAGTACTGTTTGTTTTTGCAATTTTTTTCTTTATAGTTTTTTTTTCCTTAAAAAATGGTGCAACACGAGGACTTCTCAGAGAGTTACTCATCCTAATACTACTCTCGTCTAAGTAAGTTTAACTGTGGAGTTTTGACAAAATTTGGTGTATTAGTGCTGATATGATCACACCCTTTTTTCTTTGCGGTGTAATATACAAAAAACATCTATAAAGGGTATAATTTAGATTCCAAAATGAATATAGATCATTTCATAGAGGAGTAATTAAATATCCTTTTATTTGTGGAAAGATTACTGTGTTATTGCTAAAAAAGCGTCACTAAATTTTTTGATCAAATCTTTCACACACTTCCAACTTTTTTTTGACTTTGTGGTCGCCATCCGTTATTGCGTGTGGTCCCTTTTTTTTTTTTTTTGTATTATTGTAATTTTCCTTCTCTTCTTTTCTTGTTACTAAGCGTTGGTTTGGTTAGAAAGAAAAAATAAAAAAAAAATAAAAAATTTGGCTCGTGTTCTCAAAAATCATTTTTTGAACTTAATATTTTTTTTGTATTTACTATTTTCAATCATATTTTTACCCCTTCTCTAAACTAAGAAACCCAACACACATTTAGAATTGAGCAATAAAAAAAATGCTCTATTGTCCATATTCGTTTTACGTCATTCTTTATGACACAATATTCGAAAGTCTATGAGCAAAAATATTATAAGCCCATCTTGTTTGTATCTTTGAAAAATTGTCCCCATCTCACCTCACCTTCTTCATTATTGAGCTTCACATTATAAAGCTAAACATTGTCATTTGATTAGTTGAGCATCACTACAATTGAAAGATGACCGATAAACAAAAATATAACCCATATGTTATTGTCCAAGTTCGTCATTCCTTACGACATAAGATCTGTATATAAG
Source organism: Ilex asprella (assembly GCA_023539305.1). Lineage (NCBI taxonomy): Eukaryota > Viridiplantae > Streptophyta > Magnoliopsida > Aquifoliales > Aquifoliaceae > Ilex > Ilex asprella. Next base: position 18,323,843 of record CM042198.1, on the reverse strand, counting down.
TAAAAAAAATTTATAATTTTCGACTCACTTTGTATCTATAAACTATACTCTTGATCTTATTTCAACCCTCTTTATTATAGAGTTTCACATTATCTTCTCAATTACTTTAACTGTCACATTGTCTTAAAAATTAAACATGTTCACTAGAGTATGTGACAAACTAAAACAAAAAATCATATAGCAAGCATGTAAAAAGGACAATTTTAAGGGGCAGAGGTGAGTCAAAATGTAATTTACCTTGAAATATAAGAATTTGTGTGAAATTATGAAGAGAAACAAAAAAAAAAAAAAAAAGGAGCCGACCTCTGACTATTATTCCATTCACATGCCTTTTTGGACTAAATAGTACAACCTAAATTTCAGATCTACGTAAAAACTTATGAATTTTTTTCACATTAGATTGAAAAATAAGTCAAAAAAATGACAAATAGAAAAAAAAATTTAAATCATGATAATTTGGAAAAAGATTCTGAACTTTCTTTCAATTATGTCTTTTCAACAATTACAAATAAACATACGTTTTCATGTTTAATTTTTCATAAAGTTTAATTAGTTCTGTTACCATTTATTGATTTTACTTAATGACTAATAAGTTATGATATCACGTCTTTTTAGGATTATTTTATTTAATTCGATAGTGTTTGCTTTTGTCACTAGTTTTTTTTTCTCACAATTGGTGAATGCATGTGACCCCTTTTTTATTTATTCATCGCAATTGTCGCTGGTTTTTATTTTTAGCGTTGACCTAACGACAAAAATAGACAAAAATACGTAATTGAGATAAAATTGATAGTTGAATGACTAAATTTAGACAATTAAAAGTTCAGAGATCAAATTAAAATCAAAGACAGAGTTCAAGGACCAATTATGATTTTTAACCTTAAAAAATTTGCGAAAGAAATAAGTTTTCCTGTACAATTATGGGTTTTTTTTACAGAGTGTCCAGACTTGTGCCAACTATTCCTTCGAACTCAGGAGTTGGCCACCATAATTTGAGTTGGTTTAGAACATGTCCCTAAAAAGACAAGAATGACTAGCCTTTAAGGAATGAGAGGCAATATTGAACATAAGACTTCTAAGTTACCGAAATACAGACCTAACTACTAAATCACCCCTAAGAATTTCCAAGGTATGAGTTATTAATCTGTCAATGGTTCATATTTTGTACCATATATATTCAAGGCTAAAAAATGACCACTTTGGGGGCACTACCACTAAATTTTGTCAAACGGTCCTAAAAGTTTCATTCGCGAGTTTAAATTTGCTTTTTAATTTGGGGCTCTAGACAGTCATCTGTGACTGGGATGCTGTGTCAAGTAGGAGGGACTGTGTTGCTTTAGTGCCACACAAATGGATGCATTTTAATGCATTTAAGCTCTTTGACACTACAATGACCCTAGGATGTTATTCGGCGCAATTGTCGTATTGTGGTCCAAATATCAAGGGTTCAGGGCAAGGGATTGACCTAAAATTCTCATCCAATCTGAGTTTTGAAAATATTATCCAGCAAGGTTCGCGTGTTTTTTATAAAACCTGCATACCGGAAAGGATTGTTCGAAATCAGACGGGTCGGCGTCTATATATATATATATATATATATATTAGGGGCAAGCCGTACTCTGAAGGCACGATGCAACATAAATAAACCTGTTAATTTGAAGAAGTGATGAGTGAAGATCCAAAAGAGAAAAAGAGATTGAAAAGTGAAGAGAGGAAGGTTAATGTGAATGGTTTTGAAAGTGATGTTGGTAGTCGTTGGATGAGTTTATTTGAGACCATCAAATGAGCTTATTGAAGCATGCCTTATTTTATATATACTAGTTGTTGCACACGTGCTTTGCACGTAAACTATTTTTGTATATATATATATATATATATATATATATATATTTATAACATAAGTGTCTATGCATAATTTATTTCACATGGAAGACAAAAGAATAAAGTAGATTAGTAATGAGAGTTTTTTGTTTTGAACAAACACTTGCAATTCTTCTACAAATAAAGTCAAAACAAAAGAGGATTAAGAAAACGAAGAAGGTTAAAAAAAAATGCATGGTGTACTTGAGAAAAAAATGAAGAGTCATTAGATTAATTGAATGTGGTCATGCATGTAAGGAGGAAATATGGATCCAAGGAGCTAAAGACTATTGGTTGGATGGTCATTTTAAGATGAACTTCTTGGTGCAACATGCTTCTCTTTTATTAATTTTCGTGTGAACTTTTTGTTTTTAAACATTTTCTTATTTTTCAATGTTTGGAACAGGTAGAAGAAAACATAGAGTTATTGAATAAGAGGTATGCATTATTATGTTAACTTATGTACTCTTTGGTAAGACTTTTTAAATACCATTTTTACTTGTACTTCAAAAATGAATTTTTAAACCGTATATTATCTATTCAAATTGAAAGTAAAATTTTAGAGAAATCAATAAGTTGGATTGGAAACACTACAAACAGCTTAGATAGTTTATTTAATGGCGTGGCACATGATAACGGTTAGCTTTTTAGGAGAGTTTGTAGTGTTCCCTTTAAAATGGATTCTTACAAAATGTCAGCATTATATTCTTCTATGTATTTGCCTTTTTAGCTTATCTGTTTCCGTTATGGCATGCAACAATGTGAAGCATCAAAATCTATGTAACCCTCCCATTTTAACTAACAGTAATGTTATGCTGACAAAATTTTGGGACCAAATTAAGAGAGACTAACTAATCTTCGAGACATGTCAAATCAGAAATCATTGTATTTAAAAAACTTCATCCGCGGACCAAAATGGAACAAAACACCCAATGCACTTGTAGTTTTGATTTATTTTCTCGTGATCATATTTTCAACATCTGCTACGGCCTCATCTGCGAAAAACCGAGAAAGGTTTAGAGGGACTCCAAAAAAACATGAATATTTTCTTGCTTCTCCTATTGTTTGAGTGACAGCCAAAACCTGTTCCCGCGTAATTTCAGCTTTTAGCCATTAGGAAATTCCACCAAAATTATTGACATAGTAAAAAAATTAATAGAAAATATATCCCTAACATTTCGTAACATGCATTTTCTTATAATGAGACAAAAGAACCACATTCTCAAAATAAAGTTCAACTTCAGATTATGCATTTCAAATATTTCTGACTGCGTTTACAGGTCTAATAATTCATCTTACCTCGAACAAATCCATCCCCAAAACTCACGCCATTTTCAAAGTTGTATGTGCAAGCAAGGTGATGATTGAGGGAGAAATAGTTGAATTGGATAAGGATAAAAAGTTTTTATGCCACTATTGATGCAGTTACTCATAGGTACGTTAATTAGCCAGTAACATCCTCCAATTGGAACCTGTAAACCAAACTAAATCAGCATGTTGTTGGAACAAAGAACAATTGAAATTCATCATCATGTTTATTGTAGAATTTTAAAGAGTTTCAACATAAAATCTTCCCGTGCTGTATAATTTCAGGCATGGGGGCAATATTCAACCAGAGTTAAACCATTCATTTAGGCTTAATGCTCCTCCATTCTCTTAAACTAAAGTTAACTTCAAAGAATCTAACCCCCAGCAATCAATCAAAATGATTGAAAATCAAATTAAACAGTGAAAATTTAAAGAAGGGGAAGAGTATGTGGACATCTTTCTTACGGCTGATTTTGAAAGTTTTTCAATAAAAGGAAAGAGGCAAGTCCCCGCACCCCACCCAGAATGATCGAAGCTACGATTTTTGGGTCTGGCTTTGGCTGATCAAATATTGGTGCTTCAAAAGTCTAAAACCAATAACAAACTTAAATAAAAAAAATTTCACATGAATATTACATATTCATAGCAGTGTCAACAACATTCAAAAAATAGTAGTATTTGATTTGAATTGAATCCACACCCTCTTCTTGAAATCTAATGCATGTCGTAAAGAGTAATATAAAATCTTGATAAATATATGTTATGCACTCACCAGGAGCTTTCTATTAATGTCTTTTGTAAGAACCAAGAAGGTAACCCTTAGTTTAACCTTTCTAAGCTTTTTTTTTTTCACTTCTCAAGTTCCTCCACAACTCAGTGTTAAATGCCTTGTTCTTTGGACTCACCTTGATCTTCATCCCCCCAAAACCATGGTCTCCTTGACTAAAACCATTGTTGACTTGCAGTGGGTGCGTTGTAGCCTTCATTTTGGCATAACAAGAATCTATTGTTTATCTGCTCACTCATACTGTCCTACCTCCAATCTAGACATTAAAATTCCTATTTATTAATTAGAGATTAAAAAATCTATAATGTAAAGGACAGAGAACATAGAATCCGAGGAACTAAACAATAAAAAGATACCCAATTAAAAGCAGTACTACTTTTCGAAAAAGAGCAATCGCTTCGCCCTCAACAAAGCTTTACAAGGAGAAGTTCATTAGTAACTAAAACGTAGGTTGCTTATAGTACAACATAGGCATGGACTAATGAGTAGACGAAGAATAACTAAATTTGACCATAAGTAATTTGTTTTATAATGCAATAGATAATACAACTTTGTACAAGAAAGTTGTGGAGCTTGAAGCAATAATAGACAAAGCACCCATTGTTTTTATCGGTAAGTGAGGAAACCATTGTTTGATGGGTATGTTTGTTACTCAATGGACAAATTCAACTAATTTAAGATATTGTGTGAACTTCCCCTTGTAAACCATTGTTTTCTTTTAGACCTAATACAAGAAATTAATTCACTTAATTTACCTGACTTTTATCCAAACAAACTTAACACTAAACAACTAATTTAAGAACATGCCAATTTTGGACATACCTCACATCGAATTCCTCGCCATCAATTTTTCGTCATTGTCAAGCTTCGATGTTGGGGTTCTTCGCTATCAAAATGCACAAATACCAATTAGAACATGAAGGAAATGATAATTAGAAACACATGCCTAGACATACAATATATCACACTTAGAAGATAAAAAAGCAAAATAAAATAGAAAGATTGGTGAAGTGGAGAGAGAAAAGAAATTTCACATAATTGGGGAGTATATAGGAGTCTTTTGGCCTTTTGTGCATAGTAATTGGGACAAAAGAGAAAATACGAAAGACAAAGAAATCAACCACCCGTGTTTATCACCCGTCGATTGGAAACCTTTCAGTTCCATTGATTTTCTCAAACCTTTTGGTTTGAGAGAGAATGTGAAAAGTTTAATTTAATATTGTTATTATTCATATCTCTAAGTTTAATCTATTGCCATCTAAAACGTGTACTAAGTGTACAAAAAATTAATTAGGAAAATGAAAGGTTTTTATAAGTAATAATATAGATATAAATTTATAAGGAGTACAGATATATAGAGATAAAGGTGGGTAGTGAGAATAAAAAGAGAGACATAAAGGTCAAACAATAAATAAATATATTTTATACTAAATATTCATTCAAGTGCATGGTATTTTGGATATTTAAAAGTTGTTGGAGGGTAAAAGAGTGAAACATTTTTTTTTTTCAATATGTGTACATTTAGAAGTAGTATAGATATAGATATATATATGTATATTACAGATGTAGATATATATAATATATATAGATATAGATTTATTAATTTATTCTTAGAATAGGAATAATGTAAGAGTTAAATTAGAAAATATGATATAATTGTTTGAGGATAGAAGAGAAAAATAAAATTAGTGTGGCATTAACTTTGAAGGATAAGGATGACTTAGTTGTAGTTTTAGAGGGCATAAGTGAAAAAAAAAATATTTTTCATGTATCCTCACTTTTTAAAGTAGTATAGATATAGATATACAATCATTTTTTTGGGAGAGAGGGTTTTGGAAGCCTTCCTACCTACTTTTTTTAATTTCTAGAATTCTCATTTAATTAATCACAAAGTTAATACTCTCAAATCAATAACTGATACTTGGTCAATATAATATAACCACATTTTCAATATCTCACCAATTAATCATTTCTCATTCAAAATTTTTCAAAACAAAAATTTAATTTCAATCTTTTATGAACTTTAATAATTCTTGAATTATCCATGCTATGTGATGAAAAGTTAGGAAGGCTGCAAGGGTGAAAAGGATCGAGCCAAAGCTAAACGAGTTATAAATTCCGTCCATTGCAGGGGACGGTCGCGAATTCTTATATAAAAGAAACATTTTTTGGTTGAGAGACTTGAGAAACCTTCCCTCCTTAAATATTTAATTTTTAGATTTTTGAAATATTTAATTACTTTCTTCTAATAAAATTATTTCATTTGGCTTATTTAATTATTCCCTCCATCTTTTGTAACTATTTTCACTATCTTTTTAAACTATTTCAAATTTAAGTTTTTTCTCTTTTTTTTCTCACTTTTTCACATTTAACAAAAAAAATCAACTCATTAATCGATAATTTTTCATTAACGTAAGAGTTAGGAAAGGTGAAATAGGGTGATGGCAAGAGAGACAAATTCCGTGCATCGCATGGGGCGCTTGTGAATCTATCTAAATATACAAAACAATCGGTATTAGGGAAGATGACTTGAGAAATCTTTCCTTCCACTTTTTTTTTTTTAATTTCTAGGATTTTTATTTAATTAATTATAAGTTAGGTATTCTCCACTCAATAAATAACACTTGGCCAATATAACCATTTTTTCACTATTTTACCAATTAGTTCCTCAATTATAAATTCCATCTTAATTAAGGTTTTTCGTTAATTTTTATTGTTAGATCAATTGGAGACTAGCTCAATCTGATCCATTTCATCATTGATCTAACAGTGAAAATAGAGCAATGTAATAGGCTAGAGTTGGGTGAAAACGTAATTTATTATAAAAATATATAAATACAAACACATGATACCAGGTAAACGTTGGTGGCCTGTGTTAATTATTTAACTACTTGTGAGTAAAAACCGTGAGTTTTTATCAAATAAAGTTGAAAAATAAGTTAAAAACAATGGTAGGTAGAAAGAAAAATTAAAAATCACGATAATTTACAGAAAAAGATTTGTATAGGTTGAATTTTTTCCACATTTCTGAATAAAAATAAGCTTTCACACTTGAAATTTTTTTCCCCTTATTTTGACGACAGCGTCTGGTCACCGTCCCTTACCAGACCGACGGTTGTTGCATTCTTCCTTTTTTTTTTTTTTTTCTCTTTCACAATTGATGAATGCCTTTGCCACTAGAGAAATGCCTTGTAGTATTTTTAGAAAACCAAAAAAAAATTAAAATTACTTAAAATAGAGTAAACTTCTACAAATATCCTATGACTCATTTGATATACGTATTATAGGTGGATTAAATATTAGATTGTATTATTATTTATTTAATTAGATCTAATACTTCATTTGACAGATAAGTTTGATTCCGTATTAATTTAAAAAACGTATACTAATTGTATATTTATCGTATATTTTTTGTACTATAGACCTATATTATAAAGGTATTTTAATACCATAAGGAGATGTGGTATTATAATCTATCTTAAATGTATTATTGTGCACATTTATTATTTTTATCCCATAACTAATAAAATCATACTATCATCAATGTAACAAACATTGATTGAAGGTATTTTTATTAATTCAACATTAATAACATGAAACAACTGTATTGTATTAGACTGTATTATTGGATTAATAAAACAACAGATTAGATTAAACAACTACTATCCAACGCTTATATTGTGTATTGTCAAACACTAAATAAAATTACGTATTATTCTAATACCGTATTTAATCTTATTTTTTATCTATCTGTATTGTATTAGACTGTATTATTTTATCCAATTCATCCACTTCTAATATAACAACCAAACCAACCCTATGTATAGCAGAGTTGATTCAGTAAATGTAAGGCATTTCTTTCCTTTGGGGATATTTAAAGGTATTGCATTTATACACAAGTGGTAAGTATTTGTGCAACACATCATCTTTTGTTATATATATATCTATAATATAAAACAGAGCATGGCTTCAACAAGCCGATCGGACGGCTACAGATCATTTCATCTAACGGCTACGAATCTCTCATTTCCCCTAAAATTTATCATTTTTTACCCAGAATTTTTTTCAAAAAACTGACTTGTCAATCACTCTGTCAGCCACTGCCCTTCCTCGGTACAATGCGCCCAGGCCATCTCACTCTCTTTCTCTGTATCTCCCTCTGTTTCTTCTTACCAGCCACACCACCACCACCGAGGTCCTCTCTCTCTCTCTCTCTCTCTCTCTCTTTATCTCTTTCCCTCGGTTTCTTCTTACCACTACCACCGCCGCCGAAGTCAGCAACACCACCACCGCCGAAGTCAGCAACACCACCAGCAACAACGCCGAAGCGAACCCCCCAGGTATTGCTCTTCTCTACCCTCTTCTACACCATCACCCACACTCACCCACACACAAATCACCCACACCCAGTCACCCACACCCACACCCACTCTGCCTCCCTCTTCGTCTCTCCTCCCTCTCTCTGTCGTCATCTCTTTCTCCCTCTCTCTGTACACAGCACACACACACACGCATACCACACTGATCTGCTCCGGCCAGAATATCGCTGAAGGCACGGTAGATTTTGGGTGTAGGGATTTATCTACTGTTCCGGATTTATCTAGATTTTGGGTGTAGGGATTTTGGGTGTAGATTTTGGGTGTAGGGATTTTGGGTGTAGAGATTTTGGGCTGGGAACAGAGAGAGGGAACAGTAGATGGTTTAACTACTGTTTAACTGCAATGCTTCACTGTAGTAATCATAATAAAAACTACATGTCCACAATTTGCAACCCTTAAAAACTTCATATTATTCACCACAACTTCCTATTTGCGCTTCCTTAGGTTTCAATCAAGACCCTTATCAACCACACCTGTCCCAACCCACAAACATATGGTCCATTCAAACTCTCAAGTTTCACTCACACTCAATCCACCTACAGGACTTTGATCTTTAAGCTATGTAGTTTAAAAACTTTTGACTGTCAAAGAACTGCTCGATGAAATGCCCAGCTCAATTGGCTCATCCCCAGACGATGACATTTTTGTCCATACTGTCTCTGTGGTCTAAGTCGGGCTCATATGATTCGATAAGTGATCAAAGTTCTTGATTTGGTTTCTAAAGTTTGAAAAGTACACATCTTTGAATCTCTTCAACTCCATGCTTGATGTTCTCATTAAGGAATATATTTTCTTAGAAAATATTATCGAAAAAAGGTGAAGGAAAGGGTGTTTGAGGTTATTTAATTTTATGGGATTTTATGAAAGATTTTCTTATGGTCGTAAGATTTTCTCTCAAAGTTTGACATCATTACTTTGGACACCCCAAACTAAACCTGGAAAATTACTCCATGTCAGAGTACTCAAATATATAGATTGCAGTTTAACATCTGGGAATATTGCAGCTTAAAGACAACTTAAATAACATCTTACCCCTTGATGGTCTTTTTTGAAACTTGCTCACTGGTTTGGCTTCTCGGAATAAGTTTAACTGCTGGCATCTTCTTTAAAGGGGCGTAATATCTATGACGGTTGTTGTTAGTTGGATATTCAATTTTCAAAGTATGTTCCAAACCTTTTCTTCTTTAATTTTTCTGGTCTTGGTTTGGATGCACATTTATTTTTCCTGTACTATTGTACGTCGCTAGAATAGTACTTAAATCATTAATTTTTGTGATCCAGCCTTGATGAATTGCAAGTGAAGTACAATAATGAGAGGTCAAGGTGGGATGATAGCTTCATCATTTCAAACTTCACAAATTACTGTTAAAGTTTCTTTGTGCATTCATTTAAATACTTTATCATTGACAATTCTGCCATATTCACAAACCCGTCTCTGCCTTCAAAACAGAAGGGTAGATCCTCACAATTATGTTTTGGTCTCTATTTTTTTTCTATTAAAATTGTTAAAGTGTTTTCATGTTTGATTTTCCATTTTGCCTTCTGACATACAATTTCCACAATATATTAGCCCTATGGAGATGTTTATGCCCTTTAAGCTTCTAGAGCCAGAGCAGGTGCTTAATTCAACAGTTACATAATTATTTGCACTTCTTTTTTTTTTTCTTTTTTTCACTTTGTTAGGCTATCTGTTTTTTGACTTTTCACTCTTTTTTTTTTGGTTTTTAGTTGGATTTCAGCAGGTGGGTATGGCTTGGGTCATGTTGTAGGCTCCATCTGACATCTTTTGTCCAGAGTTGTGATATTCATCTAATAAAAGTATATTGTTAGCATTACAATCAAGTGATCAGTAGCTACACCATTGAGTGTTGGTAAATTTTTTGCTTGTTGTGCCTTATGGCAGTTGAGACTGTTTAGTATGCCTACAGTATTTGATAAATTCTGCAATTATGGGAATATGTAGCTTGTATTTATAATTGTTTTTGTCGGAGATTATTTATGGTTTACTTTTTTCTTGGGATAGGGTCTTCTTGTACAGAGGCTTTCTATTGGATGAAGAGTGCGACCACCTAATCTCTTTGGTAAGTCTGTTGTTGTATTTTCCTTATCTTCCCCTGTATGATTTGACTGTCTTTTGAATATTTATATGGCATTTTAGGTGCATGGCAAGGTAAAGCTGCTTACATATACCAAGTATTTTAATATAAAAGTGAGGTTCATGTTTTCCAAATTATTGATACTAGCGTCTTTTATGCAAATTAATATTCTGATGCCATGTTTTGTCGTGAAGATCGGCCTCCATGTGAAGGTTGTGTATATTTTCTAATAATTAACCTTGCAGTTCCTTGCATAAATGTTTTCTCTTATGACTGCTTTTTGATTTGTGTATGTTTTTTTTAGATGAAAAGGTTAATGATGCTATAATGTAATCATTCGTGAACAGGTCAACACACATTTCCCCCTTGTTGCAAGTTTGATTTCAAATAGATATATTGCAAGTTTGATTTCAAAGGTATGTTGATTTGGGTTTTGTTTCTTTCTAAATATTTCCTTTTCGTATGCTTCATCCACAAGTATATCTCTTTTGCATTCTTGCAATTCATAAAATATTAAGGATGGTATTTTGCAATTCATAAAACATTCGAGAGAATTTTATTTATTGAAATCCATAAATTACAAGAAACAAAAACACAAACTGTAAAAACAAAAAAAAACTCATAATATCATATAATCTTCACAGGTTTACAGTCACCGTACCTTTGCTGTTCTGCTATCAATCATACTATCCATGATCTACATAAAACACCTAAAAAAATTATCCACTAATACTTAACAGAAAACCCCTTACACTTTTTTCTGTCCAGCTGCATATATCTTCAGTCCACAATCATCATTCCAGCTTTCTAAAAAAACACTCGAATTGAGCAATATCCAACCCCTTTGCCTTTGGTTACAAACAATCAAAAATTATTACTCCGTCAGTGTTCATTATACTCTGATGCTGCTGTGCAATAAGTCTCCCAAAGAAATCACAACTCCTCCCAGACTATACTGCCATAGATGCCATAAAATCAACACTCTTATCCATGATGCCCATCCAATAAAGCAATGCAGTAAGCTTGCATGTTTGTTCCTCGCCCATATTCAAAGCAGCTGAAAGCTTTTAACCCTACATACACGTCACTTGATTGAATTCACAAGTTTATTGTTCCATTCACTATCCTTCTACCTTAGTTCATCATTCAATTGCATTAATTTTGTTCAATCCTCCTTAACTATATTACTTACTTTGTAGGCACATTGCTGAATTTTTTTAGCTCACCGTCTTTGGTTATGTGAGTTTTTAATTTTCTTTTCTTCTATTGTCATTTCTATTATCAAAATTATTATTTTGTCGTATCTAAGTCTCAAATAATTATTTTTTATAGATGGATCCGACCCTTCGCGAAGCGGTAAGATTAATTACATTGTGCCTACAGTTCTATTCATTACCCCTACAGTTCTATTTATTAAACTTGCTCTTACAGCGGTAAGATTTAACAATGACATACCTTATTTTTTACGAATGCATTATTTTGTACTTTATAGGCGAATGCTAATGTCAATCACTTGAAGTACCCACATGTCGGTCCATCTTTGATGAAGGGGAAAGAAAAAGCAAGCAGTTCTACTGGAAAAGAAAATTTGTTTACTCAATCGGTATGACCAATCCGTGCCTAAACCAAGAAAATTGTTGTTTTAATTTACTCATAGAACAAATTGACATTTACTATCTTTCTTCACTTACTTACGGATCTCCTAATGCAAATAGAATAACCATTCACTCCTCATTTCTCCCATTGCGTTACTACAGAATATATTACAAAATATGGTTAATTCATTATTGAATTCACCAAACAACTTGTACATTGATATGATTAATTTTTTTGTTATTCATTAACGAGTTTTGTAAATTTTTAACCATTAACACGTAAACTTTACGCGTATTTCCTTTGGCACGCAATGGGTTTCACAAATATTATCATGTAGGGCTATGTAAGTGTTATCATTTAGGGCTTTACACGTATTTCCTTTGGCACATGTATTTCCTTTGACAATTGTACATTGGTATTTCGGTTTGAGCGATAGACACTCCATTGTTAGAGATATTTTGCGTACTGCTAACCGGTGTAATCTTATTTGGGTACTCGAGTTCAAAGCTACTAACTCTCTCTCTCTCTTTTTTGAACACATCTAAGTTCCTCACCCCTCACTCTCGGTCTTACACTTAACTCTCTCTCATGCATACGTGTACTATTTTGGGTCAATTTTAGTAATTGGTTAACTTCTTTCACACGTCACTTCCTATCTTAGGCTCCCGCAACAAATCACACTTACTCTAAAATTGAGGCCCAACGCGCCAGACGTGAGCGAAGTCGCAATGATAGTGACACGTGCTCACCGCGTGAGCTAGCACAACGCGCACGTCGGAAAAGAGAGTGCTCTGGGAATTACACTCCGCCTCTACCCAGATACTTTCCAGGATTGACACCAACCCGCATGCTCAAAAAAATTAATTCGGATACACGACAGCAGGCTCTTTCCCAACTGCCAAACCATGTTCCAATTGCTGAAATGGAATTGACAGAGTACAATACAGTCCCGTCGCATTTCCAACCGTCTTCCATTCCAATACTTGTTGAACATTTGCCTAATCGGCAGTGCAATGTCGAGGTAAAGTTATTTTTTCAATCGTTTGTTTTCGGATTAAATTAAAGTAACTAACTATCTGTAGCGTCAGAATGAATGCGTATTTAGGCGAGAAACACTAACTCTCTGGAAGCAAACTGTGCCTTCAACGTCAGAAGTATGCCGCACACCCACTAAATGCCCACAAAATGAAAAAGAAAATATGTCTTCCTCTTTGGTAAGTTTTCTGATTCATTAAAAAATATTGTTTCTACCACTTTAAAGACATATATGATTTTAACGTATTGTCCTGCCCCTGTTGGATAGTTGCATAGGAACAGATCGGCTCTTTACACTTCCCCCCAACCCTTATGTCATGACTCGCAAGATTTAACTCCATTACACCGAGCCACTATAGCACACCTTCCACAAAAAAAAGCGCGTACGCATCATTCAAAACGTTTTCTAACACCTACAATTGCGTCTGATCCAATTCTCATTCCAACTTACCTAGATCAATTTTCACCCATCCCTGTGCCCCCTTTACCCTCTCCTCGGAATTTAGAGGCAGACTTTGATCATTATGAAGTTGTCGCCAATGTTGCACCACATCCTAATCAAACTGACGACAATGCCCTCAACACTTCATCTCATGTTGTTACAGATCCAATAAGGTATGTATATTTTACGTAGTATATTAGGTGTTTATTATTCTTTTACTTCCTTCTCATATTTGTGTGCACATACTTTTAATTTGTAGAGCCCCACCAGAACCCTTTAGCGATGATGACAGTATGGTTAGTGATGATGACAATATGGTTGTCCCTGTCAGCAATGATCGTCATTTTCTAGGGCAGATGAATATTCAGTGCCCTTATTGTTCAGCATTACATTGGCGGGATGAGAGATTAACTCGCACAGGATTGTCCAATCCAAGATTTGGAACATGTTGTCTCCAAGGCAAAATTAGGTTGCCAGAACTCATTACACCCCCACCTCCTATTCGTGCATTGTACGATGGTCAAGATGGTCAATCAAAATCTTTTCGCCGACATATTAGGGAGTATAATGCAGCCAATGCTTTCACAAGCTTGGGTGCTAAGCTTGATGACAGATTGCTCAATTCAAGAGGGCCAACATCATTTACTATACATGGGGAATTACGTCACCGTACCGGGTCATTGTTACCTCCGGATGGTCGCGCACCAATCTACTGTCAGTTGTACAT
>CM042198.1:18209367-18301960 GCA_023539305.1 Ilex asprella | reverse complement strand
TATAAAATTAATATATATATATATATATATATATTTTTTAAAGGATATATAGACAAAAATAAATATACTTGAACACAAATAATTAACTTTACATCTACTTTCTTTCTAATTTTGGAGAGATTAATTTGGTGAGTTGGAAGGAAAACTCATTAATCTACTTTTCTATCTTTTCTATTTTCCTTCCTTGTCAAACATGATATTTTATCTATTCCTCTAAATTTTTATCTTTTAAATGGAAATGGGATATTCTTGAGGATCATCTTCGTCTCTCTGTCTGTCTCAACCATAAAATCCGGCACAAAGCTAGTTGACCTCATTCACGATATGCGACTGTTGAACAACGAGTAAAAAAGATTAGATTATTTTGAGATCGATACCAAATATTGAGATCGATTACAATATTTAAAATCACAATTTTACTTTTATTTAGTGGTGAATTGTACTATACATCTTAAAAGATTTTAAAAAAAAAATTTGTACCTTCAAAAATTAATTTTTTTATATTATACTCTTAATATATTAAAACTATTATAATGTTGACCTTCCATTACTTTCCGGTACTTATTTTGTCAATGTCAATAAAAATGAAGCCAAGAAGTGAATCAGATGTATGGCACCACATAATCTTTTTGTAACAGATACCATTCGCTGTATATAATCTTTCCCCCTTTTTTGGTACTTATTTTGTCAATGTCAGTACACTAAACCTTGTTTTACTTGGATCTAACAGATACCTTAAATTTATAGGACTTGGCATTCCCGTTTTGTCTTTGGGATAGGAGTGCAACTTGAATGAGCCAATTCGAATTCAACTTGAGTTCAATCTGAAAAAACAGAGCTTGAGTTAGAATTTTTAATACTTTAGTTGAGCCTGGACAAAAAAACCCTCAACCTGAATTAAATTCAGGCAAGCCTCGGGTTGAGGCTTCAAGTTGTTAGGTTCAACCCAAATATTAAAATTAGGTTGAACCCGAATATACAAAAATATATAAATATATTTAACTAGGATTAATATTTATTTGTACTCCTTCCAAGTCTAGACTTGCAATTCACTTCAAGGGCTTGTTTGGTATGTTTTTTGGGAGGAGTTTGGATTGGATTGTCCAAACCCGGATTTGACACAAAGATGGGATTCAACATTCAATGTTATTCATACTCATGTTTGATATGCGTAGAGATATATAATTATTATGATAATATATTTGTATATAAATGACTATTTTGTCCCTTAACCAATTTATATATCTAAGGTATATAGGATATATAAGGGTATAAATGTCATTTGTATGTTAAACCCCCAAACCCACATATAAATGTCATTTGTATTCCTCCCTGCGTTTCTTGCGGGTTGCTATATTTTCTTCATCTTCTTTATCAGATGGTTAAGGAATAATTGGCAGATTTTCACTTAGCAGATACGCAACACCCAATTCAGTAAGCAAGAAAAATAATTTATCCTTCCAGCGTGTGAAGTTCGTTCCATCAAAACGATCCAATTTGAACACTTCAGGATTGAACTTGAAAACAGAATTAGAACTAGTAATCGAACCAGTAGCCTCCATTGTTGCTTAATTTCCTTAAGATTGTTAGCAAAATAATTAAAAGAGAAGGCTTTGATCGTGTATTCACTCTCCTTAAGGAAATTATGCCCCCACTATGTTGCTGCTGAGTTTATGGCAGATTCCTCTAGGATTAACAAAGCCAAACAGAATTTAGATAGCAAACTCTAAATTCTCCCAAGAACAGAATAGAGAAAAACATTTTTTGTTGTATGTTTCTGGTGAAGGATTTGTACAGGTATTATAATACCTTAGAGGTGTAAGTAAAGAGATACAACCCTTTAGACCAAAAGACATGAGACACAACTCTAGGCCAATAGACATGAGATACAACTCTTGGGCATTTATTAATTATTTAATTATAAGCTTCAAGCCCATGATACAAAATAATTAATCTCGGCCCAAGTGCCCATCTTTTGACTTTAAATATTATTTCATTTAAAGTCCAATCAAGGCTCATTGAATTGAAATATTTGGAGCTTCCCTCCAAATCTTCCCACCATCCAAATTTATAAAACTTGGTGTGTTTCTTCTTTCAAACTCTTACACTTCCTTTCTATTTTTTCAATATGGGATACATTACTAGCTATTTCTAACAATCCCCTACTTAGATAGTAATGTAATTAATCAAAATCAACTAAAGGTTATGCATATAGAAGGTTTCTTTCAACTTAAACCTGCTATTAGTATAAACATTTCAAAACCTTGTCAAATCAATGGTTGTTTAAATTTATTAAACCTTGATTTTATACAACAAGATTGGAAATGTCATACACACAAACTTACAAGTTTCTCTAAACGTGTTCACCGTGAGCTTTAGCACCATATTATGGTCTTGTGCTACCTCCTAGTTTCATGAACACTTACAAAAGTTTTATTTCCAAACTCTTGATAGAAGCGGCACCACTTCTTGTGTTCACATAGGTGAAGAGTTGTTAAAGTTTCAAAACTTTGAACTTTCTTGTTCATAAAACCGAACACAAAGTCTTCATTAAGAATATTTAATATTCATCCTCCTTTTTCATAAGCACTATATATAGAGTCTTGTGCTCGCTATCAATCACTTATAACTTGTTATTACCACTTAAACCTTTGGAATTGCTAAGCAACAAAAAAGGTAGGGTTTTCATTATTAGTGACAAACTTAGAATAGTTTTAGACCCATCGCACTCGTAGTGCTTTTAATCATATCTCTCGAGAGTCCTTTAGTTAATGGATCAGCCAGGTTTTTACCAGACCTGACATAGACAACTGTGATTATACCATCAGAAAATAGTTGTCTAATATATTCATGTCTTAAAGCAATATGTCTAGATTTACCATTATAAATCTTGCTAAAAGCCCTAGACATAGTTGCTTGACTATCACAGTGCAAAGAGACTGCTGGCATCAGTTGTGGCCATAACTTTATATCTAACAATAAATTTCTCAGCCATTCCACCTCTTTACCTGTTGCTTCCAACGCAATGAATTCAGATTCCATTGTGGAATGAGTAATACACGTCTGTTTCTTAGACGCCCATGATATAGCTCTTCCTCCTAAAGTGAAAATCCAACCAGACGTTGATTTGTTGTCATTGATACTAGTTATCCAACTAGCATCAGTATAGCCTTCTAGTACCGAAGGGAATTTATTATAAAATAAGGCAAATGATTTTGTCTTTTTAAGATAACCAAGAACTCTTCGAATAGCCCTCCAATGATCGGTACTAGGATTACTTGTATATCTTGAAAGTTTGCATACAGAAAAAGCAATATCAGGTCTAGTGCAATGCATATCATACATTAAACTACCAATTGCACTTGCATAGTCTAATTGACTAACGGATCTACCCGAATTTTCTGTCAATTTGTTGGAAACATCAAATGGGGTATTAGCTTCTTTAATTCCCAAGTGGTTAAACTTGGAGAGAATCTTATCAATATAATGAGATTGACACAAAGCAAAACCCCCACTATGTTTCTTAACTTTAATCCCTAAGATAGTATCGACTTCTCCCAAATCTTTCATTTTAAATTGAGAAGTCAAATATCTCTTAGTATCATTTACTCCTTCCAAATTGGTTCATATGATTAACATGTCATCAACATAGAGACAAACTATTACACCATAGTCTTTAGTAAACTTGGAGTAAACACATCTATCTGCTCCATTATGATTAAAACCATGAGACAATATGACACTATCAAATTTCTCATGCCACTGTTTAGGAGCTTGTTTTAATCCATACAAGGATTTTATCAATTTGCAAACTTTCTTTTCATTACCAGGAAATACAAATCCTTCAGGTTGTTCCATATATACTTCCTCATCAAGATCACCATTTAAGAATGTTGTTTTTACATCCATTTGATGAATGTATAAATCATATATTGATGCTAAAGCAAACAACACTCTTATTGAAGTAATTCTTGCCACCGGAGCATATGTTTCAAAATAATCAACTCCTTCTTTTTGTCTAAAATTTTTTGCCACTAGTCTTGCTTTGAAGGTTTGTAGAGAACCATTAGTATTATATTTTCTCCTAAACACCCATTTACATCCAATTGGTTTATAACTAGGTGGTAAGTCAACCAATACCCATGTTCCATTTGATATAAGAGTCCATTTCATCATTTATTGCTTCCTTCCAAAAACTAGAATCTCTTGATGCCATTGCATCACTATAAGTTTTAGGATCTTCTTCCAAATGCATAACAATGGGTATCTTATTTAAAATCTCATCTCTATTTCCTTCAACCAAGAAGACTATTGCTTGTGAAGAAATAAAATCAGAATCCAAGTTCTTTTCTTTCCTTACCCTTTGACTTCTCCTAGGTTCATTAGGAGGTTCAACTCGTTTCCGTTTATTATTTACAGAAGAACTTTGATCCATATTAATGTCTTGTGTAATTAGAGGTTCAACATTTTCTCTATTCAATTGTTGATTGACATTTGAATTTCCAAGAAAACTTGTTTCTAAAAATTTAACGTCTCTAGACTCTATGATAACATTCGAGTCTATATCCAACAATCTATATGCTTTAGAATTTTCAGCATAACCCACAAAAACACTTTTAAGAGCTCTAGGTCCTAATTTGGTTCTTTTAGGATCTAGAACTCTATAATAGGCTATACAACCTCATACTCTCAAATAGCTTAAGTTTGGCTTTCTTCCTTTCCATATTTCATATGGAAAGGTTTTTGTTTTCTTTGAGGGTATTCTATTGTGCACATGACAAGCTGTTAATAGAGCTTCTCCCCATAGATTTGTTGGTAGTTTAGCATGCATAAGCATAGAATTAATCATATCTACCAATGTTCTATTTTTTCTTTCAGCCAAATTATTTTGTTGTGGAGTATAAGGTGCACTCGTTTGATGAATCAAACCATTTTCTTCACAAAAAAACAGTAAATTCAATTGGAAAATATTCACCACCTCGATCACTTCGTAGGATTTTAATTTTCTTTTCCAATTGATTTTCAACCAAGGTTTTATAACATTTAAACATGTCAAATGCTTGATCTTTAGTTTTCATCAAATAAACATGAGTTAACCTTGAATGATCATCAATGAAAGTAATAAAATATCTATTTTCTCCTCTAGTTAAAAGACCATTTAATTCACATATATCAGAATGCACAAGTTCAAGTGTTTCAGTTGTTTTTTCATTCTTTGGAAAAGGTTTCTTAGTCATTTTTGCTTGTATGCAGATTTCACATTTTCCAAAATTTTTATTTGTACATGGAATTAAACCATGCTTAGACATATATCTAATTGATCCATAATTAACATGTGATAAACGAGCATGTCATAAATTAAAAGGAGACTCAAGAATATAAACAGAAACATCAACTTTATTAACGCTCAACTTAAACATGTCATCACATGAATATCCTTGTCCAACAAAGACTCCATTCTTAGAAAATATAATTTTTTCTGCCTCTAAGACTGCCTTCAAACCCTTCTTGCATAGCAAACTTGCAGATATCAGATTCTTCCTCACATCAGGAACATGAAATACATTCATTAAAATCAGTTTCTTTCCAGAGGTAAACTGCAGTTCAACTGTCCCTTTTCCATGCACCTTGGCAGTATCATGATTCCCCATCAGAATATTTTCATCCTTTGATGCAACTTTATAGTTCTTGAACAGATTTTTGCCATTACAAACATGGACTGTTGCACCAGAATCATACCACCAATCTGCAGTCTTGTCAGTTGTTGCCATGTTACATTCTGTAATCATGCTGATTTTAAGTTCAACAACCATGGCTATAATTTCAGAAGGACTCGAAGGACGTTCAACAAAATTGGCCTTCTTTTGTCCAGCGTTTGCCTTTGTCTTCAATTTCTTATAGAACCTGCATTCTTTTTTGAAATGTCCATTCTTGCCATAGAAAAAACATGTCTTGTTCTTCTTAAAGTTGCAGAATTATTACTTGAAGATTCAGCATACTTCCTTTTATTTCCAGAAATATTACCAGGCTTTGTGGATTTCTTTGTATTAGACTCAATGTTGTTTACTTTAGAACCAAACTCTGAAGCATTTTTATTCTCACGACTGCGAGTTTCTTCTTCTATTCGGATATGCTTCATGAGTTGGTCTATGGTAAAATCTTTAGAAGTGTGCAACAATTTTTTCCGATATTCATTCCAAGTAGTAGGCAATTTTGAAATTACCGCAGCCACTTGAAGTTGTTCGGACACTTCTATTTTAAAATCTTTGAGTCTAGATACTAGGACAAGCAATTCATTTACTTGTTCCATGACAGATTTATTATCAAACATTCTGAATTCAAAAAAATTTATACCAAGAAATCTGTTTGTACCTTGCTTAACAGATGTATATTTCTTCTCCAGAGCACTCCAGATTTCTTGTGGGGATTTGATTGAACGAAACAGATCATACAACCGATCAGACAGAGAATTCAGAATATAGCCTCTGCAGCGAACTTCATCCTCCATGCGTTTCTTACGGGTTGCTATAGTTTCATCATCTTCTTTATCAGATGGTTCAGGAATAGTTGGCAGATTTCCACTTAGCAAATACGCAACACCCAATTCAGTAAGCCAGAAAAATAATTTATCCTTCCAGCGTGTGAAGTTCGTTCCATCAAAACAATCCAATTTGAACACTTCAGGATTGAACTTGAAAACAGAATTAGAACCAGTAATCAAACCAGTAGCCTCCATTGTTGCTTAATTTCCTTAAGATTGTTAGCAAAATAATTAAAAGAGAAGGTTTTGATCGTGTATTCACTCTCCTTAAGGAAATTATGGCCCCACTATGTTGCTGCTGGATTTATGGCAGATTCTTCTAGGATTAACAAAGCTAAACAAAATTTAGATAGCTACCGAATTAAATAGTTTGGTGCATGACCTCCAGTTGTTTCTAAATGAGATTAGTTGCTCATATTTTGTCGGATTTAAAGGGATTAGTTTACCACGTTTTTAGTCATATATTAATTGTCAGTTAGTATTATTTTGTGGGTATTTTTGTTATTCACAAAAATAAACGACTTATGTATAAATTTTTTTTTACTAAATACTTTTACACAATTAAGTGTTATATTGGGTATAGATGCCTTGAAAAAAACCCTTATTTAAAAACAAATCCATTTTGTTATTGAAACAATGTTTGAGGTTTTTTTTTTCTGATGAGAAATGAAAATTTTAAGACATCATTAGTAGATTTCTTGAATGATATTTTAAAAACTATAATTTTACGTGTTTAAAATAAAATAAAATTTTTAACTTAAACTCTCACAACCTATTGTTAGCTAGCCATTCAGGTGGGTCACCTTCTTGGACTCGGATAGGTCTACCTATCGAACTTAGGTGGGCCAAAATGAAAGGCCCAAGGAACTACCCAAATTGGACTAATTGGCCGTTGGGCTTTCATACCGGTCTAGTGGTTGTATGTCGTTTGCCGAGTCTTTTTTTAAGTATTCTCAAACCGCATTTCAAAGTAATAGAGCATAAAGGTTAATAACTTTATTTGATATCTCACGACATACCCAACAATAAAAGTTGATGTCCTACCTCATAATACAATGAATCAAAGCCTAATTCATGCGATCAACCAAGCTTTTGTTTACCCTATACTTTTTCATGTAAAATTTTTTTTTGATAACAAACATCTCTTGTGTAACTAATCATATTTGAATGAGTTTTGTCGTAAAGTGTTGCACAACTTTGACGTAAGAGGTTTAATGTGTAGTAGTATGTTGCACCGAATCCGAAGAATCGAAGAAGAATATGTAGATAGATGATATGCTAAATCGGATGATCAAATATGTGAAAAAATAAGAACATCACTTTTTAAAAAGTTTTTATCCACTATATTTTTAAAAAGTTTTATTGTTAACCTCTAACTTTTCAAAATACCCATTGTATAAGTACATCACTTAGTGTATTCAAAGAGATCAATAACTTAATATTTAGTAATCATTTAGGATGTAATCACATGAATGAGTGTCACTTGTACTAAGAAAGACACTTATTTGATTATTTTAATGATGTAGAGAAAAAACAAGTGACTTTTTTGTATATATATATATAAAAAAATAAGGATACAATATGGTTTATATCAAAAGCAGTTGGTTGACTATAATTCATTTTTATTATGATATCATATGAAACTATTATTTTCCATGAACCACTTTTAAGTTTTGTGCTCAAAAATAATTTTTTTGATGCCATTGCATTAAAATTAAATTTAATAATTTTTTTATAAATAAAAAATTACCATCGACAATAACCGTTGAATAACCTCATTGAATTAATTTTTTGTCTATGTCATTGTTCGCCCCCCTCAAGATAAAATTTTAGTTCCATCTTTGAAGGCACGATTATGTAAATCTAATCTTTTCTAGATACTACAACATGACCACTCATTTTTTTTGGGCAATGGAGAAATTTTTTGTATCTTGACAAGGGCAGCTCCACTTTGATGGCTGGCCATGGTATAGATATAAATAAAAATGAAAATCAATTTTTTTTTTCAATTTTATTAATTTGATCACTAAAATATTTAAATGGTCCCTATACAGACGGACCGTTAAGTTTTTCTTTGAATAATCATGTGTTGGTATCATGATAGTGTCTGAAAAAATGATACGTGTTCACTTCCATCAAAAAACTTAACGAATTATTTGATTAGAGACTAAAATGACACAAATTAAAATTTAAGGACTAAATTGATAAAATTAATATAATGAAGAACAAATTGATAAAACCGACATATTTTACAAACCAAAAAAAAAAAAAAAGCACACCGGAAAAAAGAAGCAGCAAATCCCACGGCTGACAACAGTCGATGAGGAGGAGATTGGTAAAAACTCTAGTAACAGATGATAAGGGGGAGACCGACATAGCAAATCTCTCTCTTTCTTTCTTGATCGAGAGTAATGGACACATAACCACCTCCATCTTTATCTTATTCAATACTCACGTGAGGGATGTGTGCAAGTTTCGAGTGATCTACAAATTCTCTAAATTGATACGACAAGGTCTCGGGTAAACCATATAGTTTAAACACTCCAAGCTTGGTTAGATGTTCGATTCCCGATGGCACGTCTTCTAATCGCTTACAATAGAAAATGCTCATCATTGCAAGATCTGACATCGCGCCTTCCTCTATTTTCACCCATCTCAACTCTTCTGAACCCCAAATCCTTAATTTTTTGAGCCTGGAAAACCCTCCAGCCTTGAAGCACAATTCCTCTCCCCTATATGCCCAACCCAAGTTAAGACATTGAAGATTTGGCAAATCTTGTAGGCATTGCAGTGGATCATCCTGTAAGTGGGTATTTCTGAAAGTTACATTGACCAAACTATGTAAAGAAGATATCCAATGCGGTGCCCTCTCAAGACGTCCAAGTAAAGCTAGCTTTCGTAGGAGTGGAGGACTCGAAGGAAAAGATGATAGATCAATGATATCATTTGACACAACAGATAGTGAGCCAAGCTTGGTCAACTTTCGTAGGGCCGAGCATAAGGCCACTCCGTCTTCTCTTCTCAAATTAGCAATGCGTAAAGTCTTTAGTTGAATAAGCTTTGCTATCTCTCCAGTGATAATGTTGCCATTCTTCTTGTACGCACTGATTGTACATAACTTTTGCAGGGTTGACACATTTTCTATTTCTGGTGGGATTGTAAGAGAGTCAAACTCAGACCCCCCACCCACATAGAGATTTCTAAGTTTCTGAAGCTTTCCTATTTCGCCTGGCAATTCAAGATCCCCATTATTATTAGACAGATCCAATATTTCGAGCTTCCCAAGGCTTCCTATTTCCACAGGCAAACAAGACAAAAAGTTGCCACTCAGATCCAAGATCTCTAGGTTCCGAAGTTCTCCAATAGATTTTGGAATGGTTTCCAGTCTAGATCCCCCAATGCATAGATACTTGAGGTGACGTAGTTTAGAAACATCATCTGGGAGTGTCCTCCAACCATAACTTAAATCTAGAACCTTCAGCAACTTACAACAACCAAATAAGAGCGTAAACATATTTAACACGGATTCTGGATTAACCGCATCAAACACGAATAGAGAGCGAAGTGGAAGAAAATGCGCGCGTTGTTGTTGTAGACCTTTAAAATGGTGAAATGTCAAGTGTCGAACTTTATCTGGCAAATAATTCACATCTTGTTCCCTGGCCACAGTTACAATATTCAGCTCTCTCGACTTGGAAAGTATAATGTCACGGAGAAGATCATGGATACGAAATACTCTGGGTTTTCCCTGCCCTGTTGAAGCTACCAATTGAATTAAGCTTCTGTTGAGAAGTTGATTGATATAGTTGCCGGCAACTTCTTCTGGAGTCTGATTTGGAATCTCTTGCACGAATCGTAGCGAGGCCCACAGCTGAATAACTTTCTTCGTATAAATTTCATAATCCTCGGGAAAAATGCTCAAGTAAATGAAGCAAATTTTGAGATGGTAAGGCAAATCATTGTAACTAAGAGACAATATTTTTTTCATTCTGCCAATTCTGCCCTCATCTTGAACTTCAGCACTAAGGTTGCGTAGAATCATCTCCCACTCAGTTATGCTTTTCTTCAAAGCCAATACGCCACCAATTGCAACAATTGCAAGTGGCAATCCCTCGCATTTTCTCAATACATTTCGTAAGAGTCCTTCAAGATTTTGAGGGCAGCGTTTGTCTTCAAATGTCTTCTGACAAAAGAGAGTCCAAGACTCTTCATCAGACAAGGCCTTCATTTCATACAAGTGACCTCGGGATTCAAAGCGGGAAACAGAAGCCACATCAAGTACACGAGTTGTGAGCAGTACACGACTACCACAATTGCCATCAGGCAATGCATACTTGATGGCATCCCATGCATCTATGCTCCACACATCATCTAACACAACCACGTACCTTCGTTCTTGGAGGAATTCTTTGATGACGGCTTTCAGCTCATTCTCACTCATGGTTTCCACTCCTTCGGGCTGTACCTGGAGTGTTTTGATAATATCCTTCAGGAGCTTGACAATGTCAAATGACTGTGAAACAGTGATCCAAGCATGGCTTTTGAATTGCATCTTCACTTGTGTATCCTCGAAGACTCTTTTTACCAGTGTGGTTTTGCCGAGTCCACCCATCCCGACCACCGAAACCACCTTGAGTCGAGAGTCGCCATCAAGAAGCCAACTAATGAGTTGTTGTTTGGGCTTCTGGATGCCAACAAGCTCAGCTTCTTCTATGAGAAGCGCATCACCTCGACCATCATAACGTGTGTTGCTATTGACAGTTGAGCTTGAGCCTTGCTCTTGGATTCTATATCTCTCCGAATATGTCGTAAAAATATTGTTGACTCTAGACTTAATTCTTTGTATTTCAGAAGCGATTCGATGACGAGCTTTTAGGTTCTTAATAGAGCAAGCAATCTTCCGAAGAAAACCATGGAATCCATTCCCATGATCATGCCCCAACCGGAGCATGAATTCATCAAGAACATCTTCAGTATCGTAAGCAACATCTTGAACTTGCTCCACCCAAATTTGGAGTTGTGGATCAGTCTCTTTTCTCGCATCTGCAACTCTCAGAAAGGCCTGCATAGGCTCCAATTCATCTTTGATGTGCACAACTTCTTTCCGAACACCACCTAAAAGCCTTGCCTCTTCAAGCAGCAAGGGTTTTAGCTGGTCGAGCAGAAAGGATACAGCTATCTCTGCCATTTCTATGCTCAATTCTCTCTAGATAGCCTTTGGTCTCTAAAAGGGTTTGAGAAAATGGTTGAAGGTTTGTTGACGACTTGCTTAAAATAATGCTTACATACTCAGCAAACTCCCGTTCAAATAAATTAGCTATAGTCCGAAAAAGAATCTCTAGTTCCCTTTATTGAACAATACCTTTCATTGATAAGAAGATATGCATAGACTGTACGTGTAAAAAGCAGGAGTTTCAATGTGGTAAAAAAGTGATGAAAAATTTTATGTTTTCTTTTATTCACATTGTGAAGGGGTAGGGATAGGCTAAAATTGTTCGAGAAACCTCTCTATATACGAGTTAAAATTGTATATATGTGGCCTTTCCTCGACCCTATGGTGATGAGAGTTCGCGCACTAGAATATAATTTTTTTGATTATCAAAGAAAAGCCCAAGTTAAATGAGTGACTCTTATTTCTAAGAATAATACTACACTGACCAAATTTTGGGACCAAATTTGGAGCCCAAATGATATGGCAGCACATGATTTGAAGTTTTTATTGGGACCCAAATGACATGACACCAAATAAATGAGCCCAACTCAGCTGTCATGTCATTTGGGCTCCAAATTTGGTCCCAAAATTTGGTCAGTGTAGCATTACTCTATTTCTAATTGAAGAATCAAACGACATTTCAAAGTAGTGGTATTGGGATGCAATTTAAATGGTGGATCAGGGAATCTGCTTAATGACAACAGATGAAGTTTGCCTATTGATTTACAAAAGAATCATTTGAGCCATAGGCCACTAGCTTGCTTGATGAGAAACAATGTAAATTAGCCAACAACCCACACGGGTTGATTTGTTGGTTGAATAATAGGCGACACGTAGACTTCATGTTCCGAGTTTGACTCTTTCTTGTCATACAAAACTCAGATTTAATGATACACGGGATTTTTTAATGATTATTTTCATCCAAAATTTGTGTTTTAATCACGAATTCAAAAGACAGACGATTTTACTTTTTAGGGTATATGAATAAGTCTAAGATACAGAAACCCAAAATGTTTTCCTTTTGGAATAAAGGCAAAAGCTCAATAACATCCAATGCCTAGCAAATTATTCCTAATGATTATGGTTAGAATAAAGTAAAAAGAAACCCATGAAGTGTAAATTCACACCAAGTCATTCCTTCCTTCTATAGAACATGAATATGGAAAAGAAAAGAATAAAAAACAAAGGAAATAATGGAATGAAAAGCAAAAAGAGGATGAAGTGGGTGAATAATTTATCTACTAAACCCTCTTTATTAAAGAAAGCCATTTTGGGCTGGAAAGCACTAAGTAAGAAAAGCATAAAATGAAATGAGAACTAATGACGTATTTATGTATTGAAACCAATCAACTATGCTATAGATGGTAACTCGTTGTAGCGAATATAAAATTAATATATTAAAATTTATTAGTTCTCGATATAAAGTTAAAATGAACAAAACATATTAATATGGATAAAAGATGGTTGAATATTGAAAAATACGAATTATTCAATTTCACGTAGGAAAAAAAAAGTTGTCCCCACAATCATGTATGTGGATATAGGCTCATGTTTTGTCTTTTTATGTAAGAAAATAAAAAATATCATGTACGATCGTCTATTATTTTTCTCTCCAAGGCCATACTATGGGCTAGAATCCTAAGCCGAAAGCAAAAATATATATAGCATAAAAGAAATCAGAACAAAATAAAACAAAAACCTAAAGCATCAAAGTAAATACGAAACCCATGACAAGCAAATTCACTTTGACTAATTCCTTCCTTCGGGCATAGAACATGAATATGGGGAAGAAAAGAATAAAAAAGAAAGGAAGGAATGGTATGAAAACAACATAGTGGAAGTGGATGAATGATTTATCGATCAAAAGTTTACTAAAGAAAGAGAAGCATAAAATGAGAATGAAAGAAGAACTAATTGACGAATTTTTTTAGTGAAACCAACCAACTAGGTGAGATAGCTAGTAACACGTTATAGCGGATATAAAATTAACATGTTAGAATTGATTCGTTCTCGTTTATAACAAGATGCATTAATATGGATAAAAAAAAGGTCAAATATTGACAAATACGAATTATTCAATTTTAGCACGACAAACTTTTTTACTGATAATGAAGAAAATGTAGGTTTTTATTCTTCTTTTTTTTTTTCACTTCCTGATTAGGTATTGTAGAATTTTTGTAATCTTATAAGATTTTTTATTTGGGTTGATTTGCTAGCATATGAATTAGGGTTATTTTGTTACCATGGTTTTATAGGTGGTGATTTTGATTAAGATAGAAAAGAGATTTACTTTTGATTTTTAGTTCATGAGGTAGGCGTGTCAATCTAAACACGATCATTAATGAATAATTCACCTAACAAAAATCATGAGGTAGGCTTGTCAATCTAAATACGATGATTAATGAATAAGTCACCTAATCGCATTTCTATCTCTTGTAAGACCTACTCGGTTCATCAACTCATTCACTCTTTGTGGCTCAGATGCCGACTAAATCAACTTGTTATTGTTTCCATGAATCTTTGAGAACCTATTATGAGATTTATGGGCATTATCTAATAGAAAGAAGCAATAAAAAAAATTATGTACATTCAAAACACCATTTGTCATATTTCTTTTTATATGCAATTGTCTCAAGTATGCCCGACAAAATATAACACGATTTGATTATTGATAAGAATTGATACGAAATTAAAAGATTTGGGTTCAATCTTAACAAGTTCAAGCGATTAATGAGTAAACTCGTTAGACCCACCTGTTACATAGGTCGTGTTCGAATAAAATATATCAACCAATTTATCACTCATTTATCCGGGTATACATAAAAATTCGGCCTAAATGTAGCACCTTTTCAATTTTCTCAGCCCATCATTACAAGAAAGATAATAAGTCTATTTAGAACTAACTTAAAACCTTAGTTTTATTTTTATTTTTTTCAGAGGAAAAGAAGTTTGGGGCTTACTGGTAGCTTTTTCATCAGCTTTTTGGACAAAAACAGTTTTTCTCAGCACCAAGAAATAGCTGAAAATTGAACTTATTCTAAGGCTTCCAATAAAAAACCGACTTTTTTAAAAGCACTATAAACGGTTCTAAGAGCTATTTTAACTTCGAATTTTTCGTTTCACTTTTTAAACCTTTATTTTGCACCCAAAATAATCAGCTTTAAATGGGCCCAATGTCAGGCAAGAAAGATAGTCATAACTTGAACAACACGAGACACAACATGTTTTACAATGACACATAATTTTTTTTCACCTACACATATAATGAAAAGAACTCATTTCTATACTTTCATGAAATTCCAGATCTATAGGTGTTCTTGAGAAAGACGGTTGAAGAGAAAAGAAAAACGTAATAAACAGTTCAAACTCTTCACTTATTCGGCAAATTACACAGATCGTGTCAGTTAACCTGCCCAATAAGTAAGTCATGTTCGATTTTTGCAGTTTTCACTCTTTTAATAAATAAGTCATGTATTTATTGAGTGAATTTGGCCACAGACTCATTTAGCCCGACACGATTGCCACCCTAGTCCCAAGGTATGCTCGAGTATCTTCAAAATATCTCAGGCACCAACCCTTTTCCCACTAAAGAAAAAATATATACAAGTTCTCAAAATCTTAGAATATAAAAGAATGAAACCTTTGAAATCAACTAATCCTGATAAACTATATTAAAAACGATTTGACTGAAAAAATATTTCGATACTGAATCATTTATTTTTAAAAAAATATATGTAATCATCTTTTAAATAGAGCTTATCAACTTTTAAATTTACCACCTGCTTGGATTTTTTTCACTTTTTTTTTTTTTACATTTCAATATGGTACTTATAAGTAAAAAAATGTTACTATAATATTTCCCTACTAATAAACTAGCAATTTGGACAATTTTGAGTCAAGCTTGTCAATTAGTTGAGCAAAGCCTAGATTTGCTTACCACAATCGTAATTGAGCGGGAAAAAAAAGGTGGACCTAAAAAGAATTAAATGTATGTAGAAATGATCAAATGTAAAAAGTCTTAAACACACGTGCAAAGAGTCTTGTTTCTATTACTCAAACTCCTGACACGAAGATTACAATAAGACAGTTTTACCATTATGCCAACCCTATCGCTACCATTGTATCAGAGCAAATGAGCAAAACCTACGATTAAGATTGTGAACATAACCCGCAAGCACAAGGTAGTAAA
The DNA here is from genome assembly GCA_023539305.1 of Ilex asprella. Taxonomy (NCBI): domain Eukaryota; kingdom Viridiplantae; phylum Streptophyta; class Magnoliopsida; order Aquifoliales; family Aquifoliaceae; genus Ilex; species Ilex asprella. The sequence continues at coordinate 18,286,018 of CM042198.1, read as the reverse complement.
TGATCTAAATTAGGTTTCTTAGCTGTCTATAATTTGTTGGGTATGAAAAATATTGAACGGAAGGGCACTCGCCGAAGGAAGTAGGATGTAGCCAGCAGTCAATTTTCCCAATAACAATTTGGTAAGAGTTTTACCTGTGCCATCATCGACCTAAATATCGTGGATATGAAACCTGCCATGACCTGATATTTCCCAGAATCCTACACTGCTGCTGCCATTCTGCTAAGAAGTACAACTTGAAATCATGCCAGATTTCCACTTGATGCAACAATTCCTGCAATGTTGCAATGTTTCAGAAAAAATGTGTGACACGCGCCTTTTGGGAGGGGTGGGGGGAGGGGGAGACATCATTTCCCTTGTATACTAAGACTTGTAAAACTGACAATGAATTCCATATGTACAAGTCAAAACTATAACAACAATAATAGATGGGAATATAAAACTATTGTGTACCAAGATAGACTTAATTACAAAGAGGGTAAGACATCAGGGAGGGAGAGAGACTGACCTGAACCCAAGCTAGTACAGGTGGGAAAAGAATAGCAACAGCACTGGTGACTGTTTGGAGATGCAATTGAACCTATGATATGGGCCTCAGCTTGTAGAAAAATACCGGAAGCATTTGCAAACAAATGCAACGACAAAACCAAAGTGACAAGTTATTATTTTTAGGTACAAAAATGTTGTACATTATTTCAACACTGCCCTGCCTTTGTATGATACAGAAAATATAGAAGATAAGATTGGAGACAAGATATCCACAATTATGCTGTATTGGAAAATACACATTTCACTCCCTAGAACAATAAAATCTAAAAGGTGATCAATTACATCATAAACATCTAAAAGGAGTTAACACTTAGAAATGAAGATTCCAGGCTCATCTCAAAATCATTAACCTCCATCTTTTATTTGCTTGTGCATTTTTCGTAAGGTGGAAGGGTCAAAATTTCTTCTATACTTGTACACAAGAACACTACAGCTCTTCACTATACAAAGATTAGATTCTCAAATGACAAGTCTATTAGCATAAAAATAAAGTCCATTAACATGGATACAACTCTTTTGATTCTCTCTGTCACCTAGATACTGGAACAATGCTTGAAAGCGCATTCCTTCTGTGTATCTATGGCGTTCAGTAGGTGTATTGACAACTTTGAAGTTCAAACTAGTCCTCACCAAGGTGGATGATCATCTTCTGGAGTTTGGGGTGGAATTGGTTTCCAACCAGGTTTCTCATCCCAATACATGTCATAATATATGTGACCGGGAGTGTGATTTTCCACGCAACACCATATCCCTAAATACCGCTTCACACGACTTCTGAACCGTTCCTCCCTTGTCTAATAATGCATTTAAGTGCAGTTAGGCTATTTGTATCATTAATATATCACTGGAAAATTTATGCTAAATGAAACACGGATGTAAGAACTTGCCTTATCAGCAAAACCAACAAAGGCATCTTGAATTGATGAGAATTGTATGACTTTGACATCCTTAAACGAGGAGAATACTCTTTGGAACTGTTAATAACAAAACAAGTAAAGGTCAATAGGGACCACAGGGAGTTTGGAGAGACAAACACTTCAACTCAACAAAGGTATAAAGTTTGTAGATGACAAGGATACAGCACACACATTCCACAGAAACAAAAAAAAAAAGGAAACATCTACACAATGGGTTTCATAATTTTAATGAAGATCACCAAGACCTGAGATAATTTGGTGCAATAGCCAGAATAAGTTATTACAAGCCAGCATAAGCCCATATCATTGTCATAAATGAAGCCTGGAACCTACAATCAGACTCTATAACTAAAAAGCTATGAAGCACGGACACTTTCGAGAAGGTGACGTATCCGTGTCCGACACCGACACTCTTCGGACACTCTCGGACACGTGTCCGATGCTCTTTTATCTGTGTCCATAATTAACTGATAAATTTTTAATTTCGGACACATGTCGGACACTTTTTTGGTGAAGTGTTTAACACTTCTTTAGAACGTGTCTACTACTAAACAATAGACATGTGTTGAAATGTGATAAACAAAGTTTAAAAATTTTAGAACATATAATTACTAATACTATACATATTAAAATTGTACTCAAAATATAATAATAAAAACAAAAGATGAATAAAAGTTTTAAAAAAGAAAATTTGAGAAAATGAGAGCAATTATTTAAATTATATATTAGGTACACATTGTCTACAAAAAAAAATTGATGATTACCGACTATTATGAGGATGTTTTAGTCTAAAAATTCATAAAAATGACTAAACATTAGATTTACTTATCATAAAATACTTAATCTTTTATGAATTGTATATCACTATCACTATATTTGTAATAAATTATATAATGTTATATATAAAATATAATTTTTTTTATAGCGTATCCTCAACGTGTCCGTGTCCGTGTCCGTGTCCGTGTCCGTGTCCGTGTCCGTGCTTCTTAGCTAAAAAGTATGAGCAAACCCAACACACAATCTACTTTGCAAAGACAAAAATTAGGCCGATCAAAAAATTCTCTACCGATTCTCGATTCTCCATTCATGTAATAATTCTCATGAAATTTACAGTGTTCTTTCCATGTTTAAGAGAACCTTCTGGAATCTCATGAATAGCACTGTTTGGAACGAAAAGTAAAAGGTTGAGTGGATGGGATGGAAAGAGTCCCTACACTTTTTACCTCAGTGGCTGCAATGATAATTTTCCCCCATGTCTCCATTTCAGAGGAAGGACAACTGCTTACAATGATGTAATTTTAAAAAGATGTCCAAAAAATTCAAGAATAAAAAACAGAGGCATAGATTTTAGCACCGGAAAAAAATCACAACTCAGGAATGAGCTTCTCCAACAGGTGAGATAAATATAAGATCAGCCCGGAGTTTTGATAGACCCTTATGCGAACCAATCACATTTCGGAATCACACTGAGCAAGAATTACATCCATTTTTCAGAAATAAAAAGTCCATTAGTAGAGCTATTTAAAAAATGTAGTAGTATGACAAACAAAATCCTTTGCTTGCTTTAAGAACCTCCTAGGAAGTATCCACACTGTCTGGAGTTCCAAACAACTTGGAAAAAAGCTGTCTAGCTGTTTTGAGTCAATGATCCAGGTTTCCAAGCTGTATACAGGTTAAGCACCAACAACTCATGTTTCGAGTTGAAGGATATCACAAACATATCCATGAGGCTCTATCAGATTCACGATTCTATTCAATTCAACAATGCGTTGTTCTGATAGGAATCAGCTACATGCCGCTACAGCATCATTTCACTATCTAGAGCCATCATTTCAATTGAACAACATGCTACCATGTCTCTCCTTACTATCCCAGCCCACACTGATTTTGGTCCTGCCCTTCCCTGGCATTATCAACGAGGCTAAATAATCTTACACAGTTTCCTCTAGCCTAAAAATGACTTGTACCACTTCTGATGTCTTAGTTAGAACGATCTAAATATTTCATTTGATTTCATTTCTTAGTCAAGCAAAACCTGAATCTGTTACGTTAAGTTCCTATGTAACATATGAGGAAAGGCAGGCCGTCAAGATCCACTGTAGTATAGCTAGTTAAGCACAATGATTAAATCTTTTGAGCATCTGAAAACTTTGAGATTTATCAAACAGGATATCATGAAGTATTTTGTGAAGTAATCGCATTACCGTTTCTTCATTACTGTGCTTAGGAAATTTGATTTTGCCCACTGAAATAGTGTTGTTTGATACTTGGCAACCTTGAGACCCTTCGTGACAGAGATGTACATCAAGCCTTGACTCTTTTACCTGAGAAAAAAAACATTAATAGGAAGACAGTTCATCATTTAGTGAAAGGATAAGATTTTTTCTGTGTGACGCTAAATGAACATACCTGTCTCGAAACTGATGGATTGTCGAAGAAAGAATACTCCCTCAAACTGATTCCGGGCCCAAATTCCTCCTCTGGCAGTTCCTTCAACATGACATTCACCTACAGGCAGCGCTTGCTTCATTAGGAATATTAACCAGGTTGGTGTGGAATGAGATAGTTGGTTTCATCCACTTAGGATCTTTAATTTGTAGCATTTAACACCCTTCAATTTAATGCACAAACTCAGCTATGAACAATACAATGTAGTTAGCCTTTTCTTCAACTGGTTCCCGAACAAAATCAGAAAGAAAAGGATGTGTGATGAGCAACACCAAAGTAAGAAAAATAATAGATGCTTGTGACCAAAACCAAAAATGAATTTCATTCCAATGATATCTAACAGGAACAGGCCAAATCAATTGGAGGAATTATGCTAGAAGAACAAGGAAAATACCATCTAGTTAAAGATTGTAATGCCAAGTAATCATTTGCATCATTGTTCAAGTGTCTTTCGTCATAATATCTTGGTAAGCATTTTAGGTTGTTTCATCACACGAAAAAGTTGCTTCAAGAAATACTTTTAGCAAGGGACACCATCAAATATACAAGCAAGACCTGGAAAATTATTTTAGCACTCAGAAGTAAAAAAAAAAAAAAGCATTTGTAAACAACTGAGCAGTACCTCAAACACATGGTCCAAAGGACAGAGAAACGGTTGTCTTGTCAAAGTTCCCACCAGAACTCCAGGATGTGAAAACCATAATCTATCCAACCTGCACCAGAGTGGAGGCATAACCTAAAATCACAAATAAAGAACAAGAACAAATCAAGATAGCGAATTCAAATGAGCATATGTCAATACAATAGCTAATTTGATTAATTAAATAACCTTTTGCAAATAAATATGCAAAACATTATACAACTTTTCAAGCCGTATGCACCTAAGTAACAAAAGTATACATAAAACAATGAAAGCCTGAGGAACTTTTTTTGGGGGGGGGGGATTGGGGTGAACAGTTGTAGCAGCCATCCTCACTTTTTTCCCCGAAGAAGGGAAAGTAAGTATTCTCGATGTCCAATAATACTAAATAGTTGCACTGGTGTATTGCTACAAAAATGAGGTCTGTTGCAAGCGTATTAGAAGAATTGTCACTCAAGAAAGTGCATGAAAGAATGAGTACTTCAGATCAAGGGAAGCCATGCCATGAGAAGGAAATTGAAAACAATACATAGTCCACATCCTCCATAACATTTCAGTTAGATGAGATCAGCATTCAGTATATAGTGACATTGTGACTATTTCCAATATTCCCTAGACATTGCTTGACATATTATTCAGGTCTCTTGGAAAAGTGAATCATTTCAATATCAGTCTTGATATTAAAATAAAAAAATGGCGGCCCAGTGCATGGGGCTCCCGCCACTGTATGGTCTGAGAAAAGTTAGATGTTCACAGCCTTACTCTTGAATACGAAGAGGTTGTTTCCCCAGTGTTCATATCAAAATATTTAACTATATTTTTCATCAATAAAACTTGGGTGATTTAAAGAAATGAAAATTATCTGCAATGAAAAAAATATATATTATTCCGAGTTTATATGTATATTTAAGATTGCAATCAAGCCATTAGAATCTTGATGTTTTGTCTATTGTCTCAGCTTCTATATTGCATCCCCTAATTAGGGAAGCTAGGAAAGATGAACTTGACACATACTTAGCATTTGGCATTAATTGCATAAAGTGACTACTCTCAATTTTGAACCCTTCCCATGGTGGTTTACCAAATATTTTTACTGCTGCGCCAGTCACTCGCCCTTTTTCTCTTAGTCATGGATGCATTAATTGAAAAATTCATGATAAGGCTATCATGTGTATCTAGGAAGCAAGCAGTGACACAGTCGTGTGTCGTATTAGATACGATACAGGCACGGGGATACCGCAAAATTCAAAAATATAGAACACAGATACAATAAGTATACGTCTAATTAAAATAATATTATATATTTCTTAGACAATAATAGAATTGCAATATATTAAAAACAAAACATACTTTATAACAATATTTAATAATAAGACCTCGCAAATGTTAATTTTTTGATTAAAATTGAAATAAATCAAAATAAACATTCACCATTTTCATCAAACATTATTACATCCATTGACATTCATAGTCCATAAGTTACATAATAAAAAAATATAAAAAATAAAAATAAAAAATCTTACATCCCTCTTAATAATTAACAGTCATGTGATTAAAAAAAATCCTGGTTGTATCTTAGTTGGGTCCTAATCGTGTCTAATTGAATTCACTATTCAAAATACTTCTAGCTGTGTCAAACACATGTCTGGCCGTATCAAACGCGTGTCCGTGTCGAACACTGCCACAACACCCTCGGGGAGTATCTATGCTCTCTAGATGTGTATTGATGAAATTGAAGCTGACATAAATGTTGATAAAAGTCATGATAAATTGATTTAAAACTAACGAGTATACATAACTGGAATGTTATTATAGCAAACTGTGAAAAATAAGGCTGGCCAAGAAATGCCAAATAGTAACATCTGTTTCAATGACCCTTGATCATTTGTATCTAGGGAGAGCTCTTAGAGGATGTAGCTCATAATTTAAAGCAGTATGTGTAAAGTGCAGGATGCTATGTACTGCTAGAAAACATGGTCTTATCAAGCTCAGACTATCATTATATAGAACAGCTATGAAACCTGCCATTTGTTACGAGACGGTCAAGGATATCGGAGAAGCGAAACAAATGCATAATGAGTGCATCCAAAGCTTGGATATTTTTCAGTATGTGTGCCTAGGGAAGAAATTATTAGCAGAAACAATGGAATAAATACTCTTAGATGTTGGAAGGCATAAATGGAAGAAAATCAACTAATTGTGAAGTGATAACCAACTGAACATCAAAAGGAAAGGCAGAACTAGGTATGTAGAACACATGACTGTAGACTGCTTTACAAGATCGAAAACATTTCAAACCCGTTTCACTCAAAAATTGAACCAATATATACAAGGTTGTTGAATATACGGGGGTGGATCGTCTCTCACAATTATACACGTGTGATTAAGACACAATATAGAGAGAGGATAAATAGGTTAATCCAATTTTAATCAAAACAAATACCAGTATTAACCTAACCCACCCCAATTACCAATTTGATGAATGATTTATCAATTAAGTGTTTGAACCCCTTTTACAAACCCAGAACTCCCGTCATAGAATTGATGTAGTGATATGTAATTAATCGATTAACATTCAATCTCACAACGACGATCCCAACCAAGTCAATTGATTACAAAACCCTCGCTGATGAATGAATCAAAATAAAACAATTAAAAGGAAATTCATCAAACATTGTGTGTGCAATTACAAGTGTGTGTGTGTATATGTTGAATTAAAGCAATTAACAAGAACATTCACAACACATGCAATTTGTTAACGCGACAACCCTTCTCGAGAAAAATCGCGGGGAATTACTCGGGGTTCACCAATAGCCTAATCTACCATACTCGAAGTCAATTTCCACGTACTTGAGATTGACACCTTAACCAATACCATGGTTAGACGTTCCTTTTCTTGAATAGATCTCTCCGTCAAAACTCCCACTTCGACGTTATATGTAACTTCACTTGAACTCACCCTCGCACGAGTCGTTTCTTGGTATGCACACTTCTCCAATGGGTTTGGTAGATCTTCAAAATATATCTTCATCTTCATCTCTAATGTGTGAGGTTGAATTAAAGTATCAAGATAGATTTTGCCTTTTGAGATTTATGGATCTAGGGTTGTTCAGCTTCTAGATGTTAGATATGCTAAATTTTCTCTCAAAAGGCTTACCCTTACATGAGAAGGCTTCACTCTATTTATAGGCTCGGAATAGAGTTTGTCTTGGGAACCAAGTAAATTAAAATTCAAGAACGACCCTTCGAGTAGTGACTGCTATAATAAAAAAAGAATTCAAAATTTCAAACCATAACAAAAGAGCAAGAACCTCTCCAGCGACCTCAGGACAAGTTGGGCTGTCTCAAGACTGCTCGAGCAGTCTGAAAGTGAACCAGAGGGTTGTCTCTACTATTTAACTCGTCAACCTTTTTCGATTTTATCCCTAAATGTTCAAAGATAGCTCTAGACGAAAGCAAGCAAGCAGAGGGCGATCCCTACTGATTTTTAATCTAGAAACCAAGCAAAAACTTGTCTTATTGAACACTAAAGGGTATTGTTCAAATAAGGTCCGATAATGACTCAATCCTATGTTTTCAAAACACAATAAAGGTTTAGAAAAACTTTTCTATGAAGAACACCTAGGAGTCATTAATGGATTAAATACCGATTCCATTTTATTCTCATCATACTAAGTCCAGAACTGAACCAAGGGTTCTTAGGTCTCTAAGGCCATTACTTTTGTCCTAAGTTTAAAGGTGCATTCGGATAATATTGATGTGTTGTTGTAACTTGAACTCTTCTCTTCATTTGACGCTTTCGGAGCTTGTACTTTGTAATTTGTTGACTATGCAATTCGGTAGTGATTATATAAGACTTCACAAAACTAGTCAATTACAAACATATTCCTAATAAAGTTCACTCAAACCACAACCATGTAACATAGTTTAAGGTCGCATTATTGCTTATCAACTTGGTGGACTCAAAGAGGTGTCAATTGCGGCGTGCAAAATGGTATTAGGCAATATGACCAAGGAGAAAACGTTGAACATGACAAGAGATTTTAGTCGTGCCGCAACGTCGCGTATTAACATCGTTTGTTTTAGTGATGATAACTTGGGAATTAAGAGATGAATTAGAGATGACATGAATACGTCTCAAACGACTCGGTTAAGTTGTACGAAACTCGTGGTTTATACGTAATATAGAACAGTATCTGATGGAAAAGTGTCAAATTGGATATGACGCGAGTCAACCATATCGGTATCATTTAACCATGCCTAGAGGTGTCCATGGGCCGGGCCGGGCCGGGCCGGTGTAGGTCCAAGCCCTTACCCAAGTGAGTTATCGGGTGGGGCGGACTTCGGGTAAGGGTAGGTTACCCGTGAACCTATTGGACGGACATGCTTGCAGGCTTTTTTATATACATTTTTATTTAAAAATAATAAATATTTTTGTAATTTAATATTTGTGTAAATCATATTTTTTAATCAAAAGTAAAGTCAAAATAGATAAAAATAAAATAATGAACTACATCTAATAGAATGAATAAATCTCAACTAGGTTGGCACCTATTAACTTATCTGTCATTTTCATTACTCTACCATTTAAAACTTATATGTTTAATACATGGAAAAAAATAATATATTATTTATAATATCTAAATTTTTAAAATTTTAAATTTCGATATTGGGACTTATTTCAAAGTTTCAAATTTAATGGTCTAAAAGTATAACTTTTTTTCAAAAGAATGGTGGGTGGGTTGGGCTGGGCTTGTGGGCAGGCGAGCTCTTGGGCCAGGTAATGGGTTTGGGAAAAAACTCAAGCCCTCTTTTTAAGGATATTGGGCTCGGGCGGACCAACTATCAGGCCTATCGGCTTCGGACCTTTTTTTTTCGAGCCAGGTAACGGGACCTGTGGATAACCCGGCTCATGGACACCCCTAACCATGCCATGCAAGGCTTACACCATGAATAAAATACACAAATAATAAAGACCATTGAATTGATCTATTCTTGAATCCTCAGCACCTTATTACTCTCTGAACACAAGCAACAAACTTAACACAAAGACACCAAACCAACAAGTCTCTCTTAACCTCTATCCATATTGACCATTATATGAGATCATGATTTTGTTGTTTGTCGCTCTCTCTCTCCATCTCTCTTTTTCTCTAGTGTTTAATATGATTCATCAGAGCATTTTTTAGAAAATAACCAAGTCTTCTAGGAAATAAAGTAGGTAAAACAGGTAAAAGCCAAGGTTACAAATGTAAAAGCACGTTCTGAAGTCTAAGAACAAGCACTCAATGCATAGATATGCTAGAAGGCATGTTTCTGACCAGCCTGTATTGATTTTTTCTTTTTATGTTTTATTTATTTTTTTTTTTTTTTTGGGTAGGGGGGAGGAGCACAAGTCCATGACATGCCACTTATCGGTCAACATGTCTGAGCAAAGAGTTTTTTGGTCCAAAAGGACCACTTTAGATGGTAAAACATATTTGCCCCCTTAACAATAATCTTCAGAAAGTACAACTAAACAATTTGAAATTGCACTGAGATTGTAACAAATTTTGTTTTCCATTTGGAAGTTTCTTTTGGATCATGTCTATCCTTTAAATGAAACTGTCTTACGAAATATTAGCAAAAAAACAATGGGATTGGTCGAATCTGGAAAATTCCAGGCTTAGCAATGCTATATCTTTTAAGAAACTAATTTTAACAACATTAGTTGTCCTCTTGTTTAGGGACCTCAATATTTTCTCTTTTTTTAGCAAGACATAGCTGACATAAATAATGAGATTCATGTGACTTGGTCTTAATTTGAAAACAAAATTAATTTAATCAAGGGATTTAATTGGAAGAATAAATTATGTTAAATTAATGGAATTGATTTGATTTAGTAATTTAATCAAGGAATTTAATTTGAATTTAGAAACATTATTAATTGAGTTAATTAGATTCAGTTCCATAGTTGTCAAATAACAATTCATATCGTGAATCAGAATCCTAAATTTGAGAATCATGAATAGTATCAAATCGTGAATTGTAAGATTCGATACAAAATTTGAACAAAAAAAAAATACTATATATTTAAAAGCGATAAAATATTGAATATTGAACATTATTGCATTCCAAAAATAATCAATTGACATAATCACGTCGTCTAAATAGAAAGATGTTAGTCTTTTACTTCATTTTCATCTTTTGTTTAACCATATTCAAATTCAATAACTTGAAAAAAAATTATTAAAAAATCAAGGCTATTTAAGAACCAAAATAGTGACACCCAGTATAGATTAGGTTACAAACATGAATAGAAAAAGAATAAATAAAAAAATTAATTGGGAGAAAACATATAGGCCAATATTTTGAAATAAAAAATTAAAACCTGACAAACTACTCATGAAAGAATTAAGAACAAAAATCAACCGATGATGCGAGAGCGCTAGTCGTGACCTTTAATTTTAGGCAACGCAAGACAAGCTTTAGACATCAGAGAGAGAACAAGCAAAGAGGTTAAGTTTTTATTGGGTCATGGTTCCTCAATAAACAAAACGCCGTTTCACAAAAAATTTGGATTTAAAAAAAAAAGTGATTGAATCGTGCGATTCGTGTGATACGAATCGAATCGTACGAATCATATGATTCAGGTGTGATTCAATTCTAAAACAATTCTCAGATAAGATACGAATTGTTTTGTATCTATATCGAACCGAATCATACCAATTGAAATGCGAATCGTACGGTTCCATTATTCTAAGCAAATTGGATAGTGAAATATCCCCAATTTCACCATCAAAGACAATGAACTACTAATTCCATTGCAATTCGACAATGAATTTGGCTTATAACAATACGGTAGTGATAAAATTGTACAAAGAGATAGAGTGGGAAGAAAAGAAGTGGTTTTGGATAGTGAAATAAGACTTTCACTATCATTGAAAATTTTGTAGAGAAAGATAGAAAATGGAAAGAAATGTGTCAAATTAGTAATTTTAAATCAAGGTCAGTCTAGAATTGCATTATCTATCGCTATTTTTTATGGTTAAAATATTTTTTGGTATCATATCGAAGCACTACGGAATAAGTGGTGAAGTTATAATTCAAGTTTTTCAAGGATTAGTCTCTTGTGAAAAATTTTCCTTTCTTTGACTTCTTTTATTTTGAGCAACCTTTGGCTGTGTTGCCAAAGGGTACACCAATTTGGATAACTTGTGCTTATGAGGCTATTCTCATGTGTTGTTTGTATTTGATGTTTTCAGCAGGTAATACATTTGTATTTTCTCCCTAGATTTATATTATATATAGTGTTATATACTTATCAATATAATCATTATAGTTACCTTGTTTGACCTGGTAACTAAACTCCAATCCTTAAACCTGATTCTTTTTTGGATCAAAGAACTTTGCAGGTTTTAAACAATTTTTCTTGACACCATCTCTCAAGTTTAAATCGATAATTTCAATAAGGCATTCACAGTAATTGGAAACACAAAGTCAGACGAATTAAACTCATATTTGTAGACAAGAATTAAGCAGAAACAAGATCATAGATTTATCATCTCCAATAGTAGACCAGAGTCAGGTATTGTGATTGTTAGAGTATTAATACTAAGGGTAGTTTAGACATTTTTTTTATGTTGTGTTGCCCTACAATGTAAGACTTACTTTGTGTATTTCTAGGCTTAAGTTGTGTATTACAGACATACTTTATGAATAATATATTCTCTCTTTCTCTTTTTTATTCTCATTGATCAATTCTATCATGGTATTAGAGCATTGTTCGATCCTAGCATACTTAAAAAAAAAAATTGAGAAGAACACGGCAGATGCTTCAACCTCTTCTAAACGAGTGCTGACATCATCAAGCTAGGTCTGGCCTCATCAGACTAGAGCAAGGAGAGCGCTATTGTACTTGATTCTTCATGGGCTTTCCAATGGTATGTTTTGTTTTTGATTTTGAAGTCATCGAATAGGGTTTTCTAATTTTTAAATGTTTTTTCAAAAATCTCAACCCTATTTTTCGATCTGTGAATTAGGGTTGTCTTTTTCGAATTCCTTGCTTCCAATCGAGTCTAAAGGGTGCGATTAAGAGTATAGGCTGGCTAGTTATGTGATTTGAAGGCTTTTGGTTTAATTTTGGTTGTATACTTGCTGCTTTGGACTGTCGGGCTACTGTTCACGGTAAGAACAGTAGCCGAATTTTTGTGGGTTGCTTTGATCTTCAAATCTCCAGCTGAGTTATGGGTGGTCTTCTTGCTATGGCTTCGGCATTCTAGACTTGTGGCTTCAGCATTCTGGTTTTTGCTTGCTTCGGCAATTGGTTTTTGTTGTTGATTGTTATTCGATGGCTGCTGGATTTTTGCTTATTTGGTGTTATTGCTTTCGTTGGCTGCTGAGTTTTGAGTGCTTTGACTTTGACTGTGGGCCTATTGATAATTGTTATTACAATGGAAAGTGGACACTCTGATTCACTTCAAGCCTAATGTGTGAGACTAATTGGTGAAAATTATATTTATTGGGCTTATGTTATGAAAAAAAAATTATTGGGGAAAGAAATGTGGAATTATATTAGTAGTGTTGTACAACCTCCAACTGATACTAAGGCAGAAAATTATTCTAATTTGAAAAGTACTTCGGATATCAACAATGCAAATATTATCACCTGGGTTAATAACTCAGTTGATCAGACCATTGAATTCATCTATCCAAGTTTACCACTACTAAGAAAATTTTGGATTATTTGACCACACTTTTTGTTCAGTCTAATTTTACAAAGAGGTGTCAGCAAGAGCATGAGATTCGAGATGCGCGTCAAGACGACAAACAAGAATTCTACTCTGTTATGACTGACTTCTAAGATCAGCTAGCACTTACTGAACCCACTGAGTTGAGCACTAATCTGACATATTGCACCTTCAAAGAGGAACAGAGATTGGTCCAATTCTTAATGGCCCTTAGAGATGACTTCAAGGGACTTCGTGGTTCCATTTTTCATCGTCACCCACTCTCCTCAGTGGATGCAATTGTTAATGAGTTCTTAGCTGAGGAGGTTAGCCTTAAAACCCTTTCTGGAAGGGGTCTTCTTCCACTACCAAATCAGACTGTCTTGGTTGTTCCTTCCAAAGTGACTTCTAATTTCTAAAACAATTATCGAGGTCGAGTTGTTTCTGATGAGTGTAGCTTCTATCGTGAAAAGGGCCACTGGAAGGCCTAATGTCCAAAGTTGATGAACAAAAATGTACGAGGATCTCAAAATCAATCATTTAAGTCCACAGATCGTCATTTAACGGCCGTAGCACCACCAGTAGATGAGTCAGCCTCATCAGCTCCCAACTTAACTATGCTTGTAGATCAGTTACATAAGCTTCTCTCTCTTCATCAGTCTGGTGCTCTCACAGTTTCTCCCACTATAGGTTCGTTCAGTTCAGGTCCTTCAGGTATATCTCAAACCGCCTGGGTCTTTGACTTAGGTGTCGCACATCATATGATCGGTGACTCTTCTTTGTTTGGATCTATTGTTTCTCCTCCATCTTTATTTGTCCTTACTGTCAGTAGTTCTCAAATGTCATTAGCTGGTGTTGGAACAATTATTTCTTCCAACCTTACACTTTCAGATGTCTATTGTATTCCTTAACTTACTTTGAATTTACTTTCAGTACGTCAACTATTTGATTTTGAATTTTTGGTCCATTTCTTTTCCTCTGGTTGTGTAGTGCAGGATCCCCGGTCCACGAAGCTAATTGAGACAGGCCATAGACAAGGCGGATTATATGTGTTGGAGGAGCTTAATGTCCAGATGCTGATGCTGCTGCTTCTACTGTTGATTTATCTTCTTTTCGTTTAAGTCCAAAGTCATCTAGTTTTTATTTACGGCATTCTCATCTTGGTCATGTTTCATATTCTCGTTTAAAATGTTTAACTTCGACCGGTAGTTTGGGTAGTTTAAAAAGCCATGACATTTCTGATTGTAGTTGATGCAAGTTGGCTAAATTTAGTACATTGTCATTCAATAAAAGTGTTACTTGTTCTTTTGTACCATTTGATCTTGTTCACTCTGATATATGGGGGGACCGGCTCCTATTCCTACACAAGGAGGGTACAAATATTTTGTTTCATTTATTGATGATTACACGAGGTACTATTGGGTATTCTTGATAAAACGTCGATCTGAATTCTTCTCCATATTCACTACCTTTATGATGAGACTTTTGCTCCTGTTGCCAAGATGACTACCGTTCGCACCGTAATTGCAGTTGTTGTCATTCGACAATGGAGTTTGTCTCAAATAGATATGAAAAATGCCTAAACTACCCTTAGTATTAATACTCTAACAGTGATAATTGTTGTAATATTTATCTGTAGTGGGCCACTAGATAACAAATACATAGTAGAAGTAGTGGTAAGATTTTATCACCCCCAGTAATGAAAAATAACAGAGAAACAATTTTTGCAATTGGAATCTTAGCATAGTACTGTAAATAATGTGTAGTGTAGTGTTTGATGAGAAGAAATGGGACACACTAGGAATTAAACATGGGGCTCACTCAAGGCCTATCGAACTACATTTTTTTTTTGGTAGATCAAGCCTAATTTTATGTTAATTTAGGCTTCCTATGCAGTAAGTACAATTTTAGTTTGTTTTCTTAGTATTAAGACTTGAGGGCATTTTGAGAGTTTTTTCTTTTGGTAGTAAACTCAGCTGTCACATTGCCCTGCTTGGGTTTAGAAGGCCCATAGAAAATTCTGTCCGCATCCCAGCACATAAAATTGGAAGGAGGGCGGGGGTCACTAATCTGCAATCTTTTGGAAAAGAGTGAGGTCATATATTATCATCTTTCTAAATGCTTTCTTTTTGGGATTCTCTTCCTATATACATATATAATCATCTTTTTGTATCTAATATTCTTTATACAAAATGAAAGCCATTATCAAGAGTCTTAATCCAGAGATAGTATTCAGTCCTCATTTTCTTCCTTCAACGGAGTAAATGTCTCCTCAACCAACACTGCCCATCAAATAAATAATGCTAAAAGTCATGATAGTTCTCACCAGTGTACGATTCAACAATGAAGCAATAGCAAGCGCTGTCCTTATTTGTTTTACCTAAAGAGAAATATTGATAACATAATTAATTACATTAAAAATGATAGTTACAAAAAATGTAACAGAAGTCGATAGGATTATGTAACACATGCATACTTGGTAATTAATGAGAGAGAAGTGTGACTCAATATTATGCTCTCCGTCTAGTAACAAGCTCTTTGGAATAGATGGCCTAAATGTCAAGAAACCTCCTGCATAAGATTCAACAAAATTGGATTTCAACACATCTAGCAAATGGACTAACTAACAAACGGCAATACTAAGAGGAAAGATACACACAAAAAAGCATCAAGTTATACATCAATAACGGTACAAACTTTGTTGATTAAGGGCTTGAAAACATTGGCTAGAAGTTAAGGCACCATTCTTGGGAATGATAATCACGAGAATGCACAAGAACTTCTCATTTCAAGTTTCCTGGTGAATTGAAGATCCATCTGCAATTTCTTGAATATACCGAAAAATAGGGCTGTTAAACGAGCCAAGCTTGAACATTTTTTTAGGCTCGTTTATGTGTAAATAGTTAAACGAGCCAGCTCGTTTATATGTAAATAAAAGCTCGATTAGGCTCGAATGCAGCTCAATTAACAACCCTACCCAAAAAAAGATGCATGGAGATGTGCATTAAGGTTTTTCAATCTCATGCGGAAGTCTGGGCAGATATAATTCACAATCAAGTTTAATCTCATATGACATGGAAGATAACTTTTTTCCAAAACACAAGATCTAATATTTGAATTAAAAAAGACAACCATGCAGTCACTTATCATAAAATTGAAACACAAAAACAACTATGCAGAACATCACACAAAAGATCTAATATGAACCATAATAATAACAAAGAATAAGCTCACAGAGCAAGCAATGTGTAGTAATGAAATGCTATGTTAGATAGATGTAGAAACATTTAAAAAAAAAGAAGTACCAGGTGAATCGTAGTACTCGGGAGGATCATAAAAAACCATGGCTTCACGTAATCGGTGACGCTTTCCTTCAGTACCAGCATATTGGAAGGTGGTATGTACAGCATATGGCTCCAGTCTGAGTTGGAGATAAATGGCCTGTCAATGTACACAATGGTTTAGAAAATGCTGTGCATTCAATTCATCCTGCTAAGTGTTCGGGTTCCAACCATTACATTCTGAAAGCTGAAGGCAAAACTACTAAGCAAACTAGGAAACGAGCTGGGAGTCCAGTGTGCAAACAGAAAGATGCAGGGAATGACCAAGTGACGATGCCATAATCCCAGACAAATCTAGGGTACCTGGACGAAATAAGTATGCCCACTACAAAAAATACTTGCTGGCAGAAGTCCCAGCTTGAGGTTTCCATCATAAGCATATACAAGCCCACTGTCGTCATCAACAGATGGCCCCAACTGTCTGTGGACAAGATCATTGAAACCATTCTGATCCCATATCTTGTCATCAGCTAAAAGCATATCCTTCCATTCTTTTGCCAATTTTTTTGAAGATTCTGTAGGCCGCCAGTGGAAAATTCCAACATTGTAGGCAGCACCAACTGTCCCAAATGAATAAAACTGATTAAGCATAATAATCGTCGTATGAAGAAAGTTCAATTCCATAATTGCAAATCGCCTACTCATCTCAAGCAACAACTTGAGGAGGAAGAACATATTTTAAGTTGGACTTCGGCACTAAATCATTAAGCACATATTAGATTTGAAATTGGGCCAGCCTAATCAAGGCTGAGTATCAATGGGAAGAGATCATGCTCAAGAGGATGCAAAAAACATGGACACCTAGAAACAGAATTTCTACCAGGATCACTTCAACTGGCTTGAATTCATGGCTGAAAATTACTGGTCCTAAACTCGGCCTTAGGTGTTGGGTCCTCACTTGGATACTCCCATATCAAAATATACACATAGAAATGTGCACGCATTCCATCATTACAGGTCCTTAACATGTCAAATTCTTTCATTGACAAGCGAAGTATAGCATAAAGGGGGCAAAAGAATCACAACTCACACACGCAACATATACAAAAAGAGCACCCACAGAAATCGACACTAAACTCCTAAGAAAACTTCTCTGAAAAAAAAAATTAATGATCCCAGGAACACCTCACTAAGCCAAAAAGAAAAGATTCAACAAAAAAAGCCATAGGCTGTGAATGAGAAGCTCTGTCCCCTTGAACAACCTTCTAATCCTCCAACCCAAATAGCCCACATAAGGCAAAGAGGGGCAAATCCCATCCCTTCTGATGCCTCTTCGTAACTTGAATCCCTCTTCAACTACTCAACAACTCCAAAGTCAAGCTGGGCACCACAAATGCAATGCTGCAAAGCACACAACTTACACACCTCACAAGCCACCCAAAAAAAGTAACAAATGACTGCCAATATGCAAAATAGCTTCTAGTTCATGCCAAAAAGGTTCTTTCAAGGAAGTCCTTGTGCCCGAGATTCCCAGTTATGGGAACCCTATTTGAGCCACCCCTCTAATGACAGTATAACAAGCAATTTAGATTTCACCTCCAACAGCAAGCATCTCCCTATCGTTATGCAGTATCATTACATGAAAAAAGGCCCAAAATAGACTCATGCAATTCCAATTTCAATCCTCAAACCATACTACACTTGGGATTCCACTCAACCACGTTTCCAAAGAAAGCCACCCATGGTCTTTCGATATTGATAAGGTAATACATAAACAGAGCAAACTCTCCCCAATTGTTGATCAGATCCAAAGTCCTATTGATGGGGATCGTATAGGAATTGGATAGATATCATAGATTAATTATGCTAGTTATTTAGATATTTTTAATATTCATCTTTTAAGTAATTTCTTTGAACTTGTGAGGATTTATTTGTCATTATTTATTTGTTTTAGGATTTTAGTTTCTCTATATAAAGGGATGCATTTAAGGCTTTTATTTAGATTAGACTTTAATTATTATTGAATACTGATATTGCTTCCTTCTCAAAATTCTTCCTCTTTTCTCATCCCTTTCTTCTTCTCTTCTCATCCCTAATTCTGTTCTTCCTAGCCTACATACGATCTACATCAATTTGGTAGCAAAGCTAATACGATCTACATCACCTATTTTCTAGGAGGTAACGAGGTAAACACCTAGCCTCCAACTGAAGCTCAACCTAAAGCATATGCCCATAGGTAAATCTTAAACCAAAATGTGTCAAAAATAACATTACGCCCAGGAATGAAATTCAAGTGATTTATTAACCAGCCCAAAACAAATACCCAACTCAAAGAATTTTTCTATGATAGATATATTACATCTGTTAAAGACCTGGACCAAGACCTACAATTTGATAATCATTGCTTGACTGTTTAATTATGACACAGAGTGTATACAGTTTTCATTGTACTTTGGTAGCACAACCTTTGCCAACCCAAGGTCAGACCAAACATATCTTTGGCCTCGAGTGAAAAAGGCTGATCACAACCTACCCTTGACAAGGCACATCACCCCACCCAGATTTTGAGTAGGACATGAATCTAGACCTCTAGAATTTTGTCAGCAAAACATTCTCAATCTTTGCAAATAAGTGCAATAATAAGAGAGGAAGTTGCTGGAGTGAAAGTGGAATTTTCAAAGGCTAGAATCATTGTGAAACAACATTCTCAAGAATGCAGTATTGATAGTGAAGAAACCTTGTTGGTGGTGGTTACACACAATCTGCGAGGATAACATAAGCCATTATACCATAGTTCATTGATTTTCCAGATGGATGTGATTGCCATTCTTGAATGAGAATTAAGAAAGAGGACCTTTTTGTTTGGCAACCGGGGGCTTTCAATCCACTGGCAGAGAGAATAATGTTTTCTAACTCCTACAGTCAATTTCTGATTCCACACTCTGTCCCAAACTACCATGCATTATGTGATGAATATACCAAGCATATTGGCTTCATTTATGCAAGAGACTTTAAGTGGTATCTCTAACCATACCCAAATCAAAATCGCAAGGTCCAAGTCCAGTGGGGCCAAGGGTCAATGTATCTTACCATCGGCTGTTAACTGGAGTGTCACAGCCAAAAAAAATAGTACCTTGAGGGTACCTCTTGTAATTCATTGAAGGTGAAATGCAGGGTTCGGATTCCAAGTGGAACATGTGTGTGCTTTTTTAGAAAAATTATATTTACTAAGTTCAGCATTTGGATAATTTTCCCAACATGTGGAACCAAGAATGATTCATGTAACTTTGGCCATCATCTCATTGTTCTAATAATTTTGGAATCTTAAGGTTATGTGAAACATGTCACAAAGATTTTTTTGGGGTACAAGTGTAAATTGGATACTATATTTAAAAGTTTCCCAAAAAAAAAAAAAAATAGAAAAGTGACACATATGCAATCTCCTAGGACTATAGAAGATAAGATATCTGCAGTGAAAAAGGAACACACTTTCACAAGGACAATGGTTATTATAAATCTACAAGCCTGCAGGGCTTATGTGGCTAACAGCTCCCATTTGGCCGGAGCATTGCCCTTTTGGACCAGACTGGTCAATAATTGTTACGTATTTTAACAATTGGTACTGTTAAAGTCTGGACATCCGTAATAACACACGACTTGCACGCAATTGGGCAGTTCAATGCATGAGACTCCCAATATTGTGAGCGCTGACAAGAGCCAGATCATAAAATCCGATTGAAAATAGAAAAAAAAAAAAAAAGAGAAAAATGGTAGAACCCTGTTCATGATTAGCTACCTGCATGCAATAAAAACTGAAGAACTATAAAAGTTTGACATAAGATAGCGATTTAGAACAACTATAAAAGATGCAGATGAGCAGATGTTCTTTCAGATAAACTTTACCTTGTTGCCAAATGTCCAACCTGTCATCAGAAACAGTTGGTATAACTAGATCGGTTGAAGTTAAGATATCTGCTTCAGGAAAACGAGCAAGATATGGAAGTGGATTCTGTATCAGGAACATAGCAAACAGTCAAAAGCATGTAACAATAAACAGGAGCAAAAAAAAAAGGAATTGATTGAAGGGGAAATGTTTAATGAACAAAATTGCAGCTCCTTAAGAATAGCATGCCCGAAAAAGTAAATAAAATACACTCATAAACAAGAAAGCAGTCGTATCTAGAAAGACAAATTGAGAAAAATGACGAGCTAAACAATATCGCAAGGACACTCATGGCGCATTGAATATATAAGAACTAGCATCTTGACATTACGTAGCGTACAAGCCTCAAGGTTTTCTACATGGACCAGGAAACAAATATATGTAATTGCTGCTGCTTTTCTTCTTTTCTCTTGCTGCTTGTCTTATTTTCTTTCCTTGACTTAGTTTCTTTGCAGTTATTTTTTCTAATTCCAAAAGCAGTCCAGACCATAAAAAGAAATTTTACAAGGAAAGTGTACCAAAAAAATTTACCAGGAAGATAACTTAAAGAGAAGTCGTCCATATAAAATTCTACTTTAAAAGAAAATTAATTCATCCAACCAAACCCAGCTCGCCCACCATAAGTTAGAAAAAAATTCACGAGTACACAACAATCATTCATTTGGCCAAAGGGTGGATCAACACAAGAATGCATGGATATGAAGACAGGTTTGATCTTAAATGAACAATCAAGTAACAAGCATGAAAGATTACCTTTAACCACACCATGTCTGTATCACACATCAGTAATTCAACACCAAAAGGTAGGATGGAATCAATCAGAATAGCCTTTTCTCTCCCCATTTTATGAAATGTGGGTGAGCCCCATCCAACATCTACTGTGGTCAGATGGCTCCCCATATCAAAAACTGGTACACCTCTCCAATACAAAGCCTCCACCAGTTTAGTGTCCATTGCACCTATAAAAACAGTTTTAGGTTCCTTAATTTGTCAAGTTGAGATCACAGTTGTTAGTATCGTAAGATACGCGATACGTATCGTACGATACGTCACGATACAGGGCTAAAACGATACGAATCATAGTTCTGTATCGTTTTTGCACTGTATCGTCCGATACACGATACGTTTTCACGATACGATATGTATCAGTACGATACGTGCAAAGGTTTTTTTTTTTTTTTTTTTTACGGAACGACGTCATTTTAAGCTAGGTAGACTGATTTTTTTTTATTTTTTTTTTATTGAACGATGTCATTTTAAGCTAGGCAAGTACTCCAACAAACATGTGGTCTGTACAGTGGAAGAAATGATGTTAATTTATTTACAAAGCCAAATTTTTTTTTTTTTGCATTAAAATTTTTGAATCTTGATTAATGTTAATTTTTTAATTTATTTACAAAGCCCAATGGTGCTTCAAGTTTGAATTAGTGAACTATGGTTGTGAACTTTACATTATAATGTTAGTGGACTATGTTGATGACTTGAATAGTTGGTGGAGTACTAATGAAATGCTATGTTTTTATGAATATATAATTTTTTTTCAAAGGTATATATATATTTTTATTATTTATTTAAAATTGCACCGTATCTTACGATACACAATACAATACGCGATACGATACACTATTTTTAAAAAAGATACGTCTTCCGATACACGATTTGATAACTATGGTTGAGATACAAAAGCTTGTCTTTACTGTAACAAAATATGTGGCTGATGGTGCGGATAACTTACCAACAAGAAGATTTTCAAGACCCAAATCCGTCAAGTGTTTAGCCCATGTCAAGATAAAGTCCAAGAAGGCATAGTTACCAAAGGTCACTAGTAAAATGTTATCTTTCGCCCTTTGTTGAACTAGCTCCTTTGTCAATCGAAAGGTCTTCAGAGATGGCATTCTAGATCCAGGAGGGGGGACTTCCCAAATAGGTTTCAACAATTTGTGAGGCTGAGTGGTTGATGCCGACATGGAGCCCCCTGTGGTTAGTTGAGAAGAATTTGGATTTCGTTCCAAGGGTGGAGCTGCATCTGAAATAAGATACGCATAAAAATAAGAAAAAGGACAAAAAGCCATGGGAAGAAAGGTGAGAAAGAGAAGAAAAAGTAGATAGAAACGTCCATGTAGAAAGCATGAGTTCACAATTTTGGGGTGCCATCAATTAAATAAGAAATGTTTTGCTTATTTTTTTCTCAGAACATACCTTATTGAAAATAAATATTGACATTATAGAGAGTGTCCCAAATACAAGAAGTTCTATAATAAAATCACCTCCATGCAACTAGTAAACCAGTGACGATCTGATACAAAATGATAACAACTTAGAGTGACTATGACTCTTCTTTCCCTTGATTCAGTTGGAAGTGGATATCACATTCGAAAAAAAGATGCAAATTATTTCCTATAAAAAATAAAAAAAAAGCTACACAGAATTGTAGGATTGGCTGTTATTAAAGCTGTTAAGATTTCATGTTGGAGTCTCTAACAGTTAAATGGAAGTCGACTCTCTTGGGCGCCAAACTTGCTATGCAAAAATTTAATCATGACCCTCATCTCAAAATTGATGCAAGCATGCAATGTTTGAGTGTAAAGTTGAGAATTTGGATTTCATGTTGGAGTCTCTAACAGTTAAATGGAAGTCGACTCTCTTGGGCGCCAAAACTTGCTATGCAAAAATTTAATCATGACCCTCATCTCAAAATTGATGCAGGCATGCAATGTTTGAGTGTAAAGTTGAGAATTTGGAGACAGCATTGTCAGTGCATATTCATCACTGGTTGAAAACTAGCAGTAGCTGTAGAGATAAACATCCAATAGGTCATGTGATAATATGCCAAGTGCAAAAGGCAATATCATGGTAACAGAAATGGCTATTGAAATTCTAATGGATATTCGACGGAAAGCATTATGAAATATCTGATGCTTGAATATATGTCATGGAAAATGAAAAATTACCAAGGACTCTCAATCAAATCCCTTGCATTGGTAGCTTTGTCCATCACAAAGTTTCATTACTTCCCTTTTCCATTACTTCACTTGCACGCAAAATATAAACTCTTTAAGCACAAAACTCAAAAGGCGAACTTATGTGTGCGTGTGCAAGATATATATATGTGTGTGTGTGTGTGTGTGTGTGTGTGTGTGTGTGTGTGCACAAAATACTGTGGATCAAACATTAGACTTTACATATCCGATTGTGCTGAAGTATGTAACCAGAACTGATTCAAATTCAAATTCAAATTGCTAAATACAGTGGAGCCAGTTTTCTTTTAGTTCATTACTGATGTATGTGATCATTGCAATCACATACACTGCACCCATAATTTTGAAGAAAAAAAAATTCATCCATATCTCCAGCTCAATTTCAAAAATAGAAATACGAAATGAAATAATTTCGTTTCATCTGGTCATCTAAACACACCCAAAGCAATAAAAAAACAAAATGAAACTCATTACCAACACACCCACTACATATATTTATTGAATGAGTGAGAGAGAGAGAGAAGGGGACATACAGGAAGCAGATGGAGAGAGCCATAAGGAGGAGGAGATGGATTGAGCTGATGAGTCGCCGGAGGAGTAAATGGCAGAGAAGACGTAGAAGGAAGAGATGACGACTCCAACCAGCACGGTAGCGTAGATTGTCACGAACAATGGCTTCGAATTGGCAACCTCCTGACACGAATTGTTCCAAGCCATCTCTTATTCATATCCCAATCAAAACAATTTGGGGCCTCAATTTCCCCCAAAAAACAACAATGCTAATTCGTCTTCATGATCTGAGAAATCAAAAGAAACCCAAATAGCTCTAAATTTCTGAATCTTCAGAGCTTGAAAGTGAGTGTTGTATGGATATAGAAGAAGTTTAAGAATTCAAACAGAGACACAACAAGTCGGAGGAAGAGAGCAGCCCCAATAGATAGTCAACGGCTCCCCTTGCTGTTTGAATCTGTCAAAAATAAAAATAAAAAATTATTATTTATTTAATTAATTAACAAATTTATTATATAAAATAAGATAGAGTTCAATAAATTCGTTTAATAATTCCAAATGGATTCATCCTACGGTCACAAATATCCCTCTAAAAATCATTCATATTATACCTTACCGTACCTTCAAGTACAAATTACTCGTAGTATAATTACTATTTAACTGGTATCGATACAATCTGTAAATTATAAACTATACGTACATGTACTGTACAGTTAAGGTGGAGACGAGGAACATGTCGGATTACATTAGCAGAAATAACATCGTGATTAATCGAGGATGAAATCGAATATCAATCATGCAAGGTGGTAAATGTGTCTTTGTTCTAGTTCTAATATGAAATTTGTAGGATTTCCTCATTCCATGGGTGGCAAAGCTATTCCTACCTCTTAGAATGTGATTCACAATTCATTTATTAATAGTACCAAAAAGTTGAAAAGAAATGCTAGAAGGTGTTCAATTCCATCACTGTCCCTTGAAATCAAACATACCATCAGGTGGTGTTTGGTTCACCATAGGAGGATTGGATTAGATTGGATTTGAATTCAAACTCAATTCAATTTAATGCAAAGTGATCCAGATTATAGGATTATAAAGATGGGATTCATATCCTATCCCAGCTTTGGATAGGTTTAATTTGTTTTGTGGGCCTCATTAACATGTGAAGATAAAACAAACTAAAATGATCATTTCATCCTTATGCAAAATAATGTGATCCAATCTTATACCATGTTTGGAATTGAATGAAAAATCAAATCAAATCCATTATTATTGATATTTTTACGACAAAAAATATGAATGAACTAGTAATTACCCGTGCCTGAAGGCACGTTGACACAAAAAAACCTTTAGAACTTTAAATAATTGACTTAAAAAATTGAGCGGTATCTCTCTTTCTCTCTCTGTCCTCATTTAGTGTAACATTCATATACCAAAATAGATAAAAAAAACTTCACTTAATTTTTTTTTGTAGTGGACAAAAATCAAGTGAAAGGAATTATGAAAGAACTCATCTGTAGAAAGCCTCAAATGTGATTTAATGAGAACTCTCTCTCACTCACACACATGAAATATTAATTTAATGAGAATTTACATTAGACATGTGCATAGATCTTTATGGGGCATCTTTTATAAGCTATTGCCATTTCAAAATTTATGAAAAAATATAACATTCATATGAAATGCCTTAAAAAATTCATACATCCAAACCAAACAAAGGTTACCAAATTCAAACCCACACACAAAAAAAAAAGGTCATATATCTCTAACTTCAATTTTATCTACCATTACCACGGTCATGCATCCACCATCACCCATCAAAAAATGAATGGCTAGAATTGTAAGCAATATTTGATGAAGAGTAATCAACCCAACTATAAAGAGTCAATATTGTAGAGCTTCTAGGCAATATTTGTACGTACGTACCTATAAAAAAAAAGAAAATATAATAGTCGCCAATATGTGATGAAGAGTAGTCAACCCAACTTTATACATCTAGTTCAAAACTTCTCAGTCCAACATTTATTCTCCAAAGACTTCACTGCGAGGAAACAAAAAATATTTCAAAGACTTCACTTCAAATGGTAAAATTGCGGGTAACCGTGTCGCATAATTCACATAAAAAATATTTCAAGTATGAATTAATGCATGAATTAAAAGCTTGGTTCCACATAAAAAGTTCAACAGAAAACTTGGTTTTAATATTCAAAGCATAAATTAATTCATGAATTAAGATTACTACTCATTTCATCAATAGATTAATGCATGAAAATAAAGTAACCATAACAAACAACAAAATATAATCATAAAGTACTATCCAAACTGAGCTTCTATGATCTCTATGAGTACACAAAAGCTAAACCAAATCAAGTACCAAAAGTGTGCACTGCTGTGAAACTAATGTGGTTAAATAGTGAAATTTATGAATTGAGATTAGAATTTGATGGAGAATTGGTGATAGGCTATATAATTAGAAAAGTGACAAAGCATTAAATAAAAGCTAAAATACCTAAATAACATAATGCAACTAAGTAAGTTTCAAAATTATGGAAAAAAAGATATTGAACGATGTGATTTCTCATTGCCAAAGGAAATACATTCATTACATCTCTACTTAAACATATATCCTAACCAACCAAGAAAAAAATACACTTAGAATTATAGTGCAAGACAATTAGAATAACCAAAAATAAGAAGACTAACAAAACTATGGGAAGGCAAAAATAGAATACTAACCAATCGGAATATCATTGAGTGAGATGTCATAACACAGACCTGCAAATTTTATCCCTTGTATACCCATAAATATAGTTATCGTATTGAAATACAGTTATTGCCTTAACTCTTATAGGAATACACTAAATCATAAACGAAATCTATTAGCAATTATATGTTACTTGCGGCTAAATTTAAAACCAAAATAAAAAATGGAATGTTAAGGAATACACATAGACTACACTGATTTTGATTTTTCAAACACCAAATTAAAACCAAAACATTGAAAACACCTTATTTTTTCAAACACCAAATTTAATCAAAAAACCTGCAAGTGATTCCCTCAAACAACATCTACCAAGTGATTTGCTCAGAATCCTGACCAACTTGAAGTAACGAAACCAAAGCAACTAAAGCAAGACAATCCACCAAAGCAACTAAAGCAAAACACTCAAATTAACACCAAAACTATAACATTTGAACCAATTGAACATTCGAAAAACTCAAACTATAACATTCAAACCAATTGAACATTCAAAACAATTTAACATTAAATTTGTTAAATTTATTTGAAAAAAAAAACTCAATTTAACATTCAAAAAAAATTTAACTGAGTTCAAAATTAAAGCAACATTCGAACTGAGAGACTTTCCATTGCGAGAAAGACGAATATAATTCAAATTATAGAAATTATAAATTACCAGTGATCTAGGTGGAGGACACCAAAATTTAATTCAAATTTGTTGTCCACGTGTTGTTACCCCCTACTCGACCCACCCTTGAAAATCCTCTCTGCGTGCAAAGGAAAAAAATGTCCAAATTAATGCTTAAATCGAAAAAAATCAGTTTGGGCTTGAAATTATTCGACTAATCCAAATTAATGTCCAAATTAATGCTTAAATCGAAAAAAATGCTAAAATCGAAAAGTACCGATTATATTAACCAAAAAATCACAAATATGCACAAATTAAGAACCCAATCAGTGTGTATGCATGATATGTTGAAAAAACCCAAATTCTCAAACCAAAATGAAGGCTGTGTGTGTGTGTGCTGTGTGTGGGTTTAATATATGGTGTGTGGGTTCAATATATGTTGTGTGTGTGTGTGCACTGGTGTGTGTGTGTGTGTGTGCTGGTGTGTTGAAAAAACCCAAAACTTAAACCAAAATGAAGGCTGTGTGTGTGTGTGGGTTTAATATATGGTGTGTGGGTTCAATATATGTTGTGTGTGTGTGTGCACTGGTGTGTGTGTGTGTGTGCTGCTGTGTTGAAAAAACCCAAAATTTAAACCAAAATGAAGGCTGTGTGTGTGTGTGTCCAAATTAATGCTTAAATCGAAAAAAATCAGTTTGGGCTTGAAATTATTTGAGTAATCCAAATTAATGTCCAAATTAATGCTTAAACCGAAAAAAAATGCTAAAATCGAAAAGTACCGATTATATTAACCAAAAAATAACAAATATGCACAAATTAAGAACCCAATCAGTGTGTGTGCATGATATGTTGAAAAAACCAAAATGAAGGCTGTGTGTGTGTGTGTGCTGTGTGTGGGTTCAATATATGTTGTGTGTGTGTGTGTGCACTGGTGTGTGTGTGTGTGTGTGTGTGCTGGTGTGTTGAAAAAACCCAAAACTTAAACCAAAATGAAGGCTGTGTGTGTGTGTGGGTTTAATATATGGTGTGTGGGTTCAATATATGTTATGTGTGTGTGTGTATGCGCGCTGGTGTGTGTGTGTGTGTGCTGGTGTGTGGGTTTGATGTTGTGTGTGTCGTGAGAGAGAGAGTGAGAGAGCAGTGTACCTGGTGAGAGCAAGAGAGAGAGACAGAGATGGACGCCTGGCTCAGCTGGGTTTTGATTTCTCAGTGAGATGGACGCCTGGCTCAGCTTCTCTTGGTAGAGGAGTTCTATGAGGGAGAGAGAAAGAGAGAGAGAGCAAAGAAAGATGGGTCAGCTGGGTTTTGCTTGGGATGGGATGGGTCAGCTGGGTGGCGTGTGTGTGTTGTCAAAGTGGGCGGGAGGATGAAGTTTGGTGGGATAGATTGTGGGCCATTGAATATAATTAGATGAAATCTGAACCGTTTATTTAAAATTCAATTAAATCCTAGCCGTTGTTCTGCTTTTCTAAATTGAAAAAATTGATTTCAATTGAAAAAATTTGAACTCCTCTCTATCTTATTAGTATAGATAAATTACGCATTTTTATAAAATATTGGAATAAATATTTTATTTATTTATTTAATTTAATTTGTGCAATACACTTTTAATAACAAAAAACATATGCATGATGGAAAAAAATAATAACTTCCAACACAAAAATAATAAACATATCGATACAAATCAAACCTAAGTCGTTATTTGTTTATTTCTAGAAAATCCGAAGTTGTGTGTTTAAAAATAAAACTTAATTATTTATTTTCAATAAATAGCAAAATTAATCCAAAAACCATATTAAATATTTTCAATGACCAAAATGCAATTTATTATCCAAAATGGTAGGGCATTTTAATAATATTGCATGAATCACTAGCACACATCATGTCAATTTAAAATATGTTGTTTTAATACAAATGTAATTTTTTTGTAGATTTCTTGTATAAGGAAACAAATGGACGGACAAGATCTTAAAATTTTAAAATGTAATGAGACGCAACACCACAGAATAATTATTATTTTTTAATGAGACTCAAACAATTTTATTCAAAGTTGAGATACCCCGAATATTTTCACACACTTACTCTGAAATCATGATCTTTCATTGTACATTGAGAATTTATAACGGTAGCAATTTAATTCAAAAGTATAAAAGAGTTATGTGCTAATTTTTTAATAATGAGGGAAAAAAGTGCAAAAAAGCTAAACATCTGCCATAGTAATTGAATTTTAAGTTGGTTAAAATCCTCATATTCCCTTGCAAACTATGGAGAGATTTCCAGTCCAGATGGTTCGCCACTTCGCCTTCTGCATCAGATAGAGATAAAGACAAAGACAAATACAAAGAGAGAAAACAAATGGGTATACATAGAAGACAAAAACTTCTTTCTCTCAACAAATTTATGTCAAAAAAAAACTTCTCTCTTACAAGCCACAAAAGGGGTGGTATTTATAGGCAAAGCCTTTACAAACCCCAAGGGATAACATTTATAAACCCCAAAAAATACCATTCACAAGGATGACATTCACAAGCTTCCCATGCTTGTCACGCCTCCAATCATGCGACCACCCAATTGGGACCTTCCTTTTGAGCTCATGTGCGACGCGAGTGATTACGCGGTCGGTGCAGTGCTCGGTCAGAGGGAAGATAATCGACCATTTGTCATACACTACGCTAGCAAGACACTTAATGAGGCACAAATGAATTACACTACCACTGAAAAAGAATTGCTAGCTGTAGTGTTTGCTCTGGATAAGTTCCGATCATATATCATTGGTTCACCTGTTGGGGAATGGACCCATGAAATCAATGCCCCAACAGTCAAATATCTCAATGACAAGCACGGGGGACAGGGGCATCATATTTCGACGGGTTACACTACTCAATCGTTGGCATCTGTCGCATGCCTTGCAATATGAAATACAGTCCACTCCCCCTCACACATACATCAAGGGAAATGTTAGTAAGTTAGGAACTGCAGGAAAAATCGACAATCACGTATATTGTCCATCAACAGTTCGAGCATCAGCAGATCTAGCATCACAATCGTCCATCAGCAGATCGAGCACTTCCAAGGCTAGATCTGCTGCTTCCATGGACAAATCTGGTCAACAGTGCTGCTTCCATGGAGAAAGGGGACCAGTGTGAAAGTGAATGAGAATGGTGGTAAAAATGCGTGGAGGGTATTTTACTGTGGTGGGTATTTTAGATTTTAGCCATTTAATCCTCCTTCTCAATTCAACAATCCCTCACAGTAGAAGGGATTGTTGAATCACCTGCAGATGGGATTCTTGGCTTCAAAACCTACGGCCGAGTTTTTCAATCCCACGAGAAGTCCTTTTCAATTTTTCCAACCAAACCAAGGATAAGTGGGCCATTTCACTATTTTAATCCAGTCCCACCTTTAATCCCTTTCAATCCTGTCAAACAAACACCACCTCATTGTATTAATCGAGAATGATAGCTGATGGAGCGTCCTAAACATAAGATGTTAATATGTTACGTGTTTTACGAATTCTTCAACTCTCGCGTTTAGGTTCAAATCAATGTAAGGGTCTATTTGGGAATAATAGCATAAAACTCGAGTTTCAACAATATATATGATTAGTATATAATTATGAGAATTTGTACATTTACAATTATGAATTCAAAGGACCGGCATTAGGAAAAAAAATTGATGATGCACAAATTGATTTTGTACTCTATCTGTCAAGTAATTAATGCAGATAATAAAATAGAGAGAGAAAACTCAACACAAGCAATACACAATTTAAGTGATTCAGTCAATGTGACCTACTCTTTTGTGAAAGGCTAGGATGACCTAAGTGTTTTATTGTTGTAAGAATATAAAAAGATTAGGTGAGAGCAATGAGAGCTCAAGTGAGGTACAAGATGTGAGAGATATGAAAGTGATTCTAGATATGATCCCTTGTGTGAGATGCCCTCCATGTGTAGGTGAGACTTACATTTTATAATCGTCTCCTAATAGATTGAGACGACTTATCAATAACTAAAAGACTAATTTGGTGGAGGTGTCGTCATCTTTTCACAACAAATTAGACTTTTGTGAGGCTCTTCTTGGATAGTGTGGTTGACTTCCTTACTCTTACTCCAAGGTGGTGTGGATAAGGCTCTTGGGATGGCATTGTATATTCCTTGATGAAATGGCTCTTGGAGCCTTGATGAGTATGACTAGGCGTGGATCTCTTTTGGGTTGGACCCATTAGATTTCCTTTAGGTGGGTACTTTATTCAAGTTGGGGCCATAACCTGAGTTGCGTCTTTTGGGGGAGATCAATTGCCCCCTAATGCCCCAAGTTTAATTAAACTTAGAGAATATGGCATTTAGATGGCTTTGGAATTTGGTTGACGAAAACTCTTTTTGACTAATGACCCATTTTCCTTCTTGATACGATTCTTTCCATAAGACATTCTTTACTGCAAAAACTCTACCCCATTCCATCATAGGGGGTTTTCCTTTTCTTTTCACTCCATTCACTTTTGAGAAAGAACTTTTGGTGAAATGACCATGAGTGGTAGCAAGTTGAATAAGGCAAAGGAGGTTGCCCATGAGCCAGGTAACCGGAGACTATTGTCAGATGAAAGAAGGGAGATGCAAAAAACTATTGACATCGGAGAGGAGGTAGGCAACGACGAAGCAATCAACATTGAAGCTGGTGCGCAGGTAGGCGTTAGCAAGGCAGGAGTCGGCGAGGTAGCAGGCGTTAGCAAGGTAGGAGACTTCGACGAGGCAAGGGCCCAATTGGGCAAGGAGCTTTTAGATGGCGAGCACGCCGCAATAGGCGTAGATCTTAGAGGAGCAAGTGACGCGCCAAGGCGTTGCTGGGAGCAGACAGGCGGTGATATGCGTGGTTAGGGCATCAACGTTGGGCGAGCCAAGCGTGGTGGCAGTGGATGCCAGACATGGAGCTACACAGGTGTATGAGGAGGGTATGTCGAGAGTTGGGACTAGTTTGTTTGGCAGTACGACTCTAATCGGGTGGTGGACATTATGGTTCATTTAGGCGAAACTCCATGAAGCCAGGTCCCTCAAGGTTCTCCTACAAATGGCCCAAGAAATGTCCCTTTTCGTCCTCGCACCAGCAATCACAGAGAAAAGGTAATTCTTGATGACGACAGATCCAAAGTAAACACCATTTCCAGTACTATCAACACTAATGCTGATATTCTACGAATTGTTTCCACTTATAACATTCTTCTAACGGTGTTGTGTCACTGAGCTGAAATGGGCGAGTCTGCTTGTGATGATTTCTTTGGAGATATTGCTATTTATGAGGAGGTGCTTGGGGCAGGGCTAAGGTTTCCCCTTTCTTCCTCTGTCTGTCACATCCTTTATTATTTTCACTTGCACCAAGGCACTTGATGCCCAATGGTTGGAGAGTTCTTCTGGGATTTCTGGCACTATGGAGGAGGGTCCATCATGAGGATGCCTCTCTTGAAGAGTTTTGTGCTGCCTATACTTTGAGTGAGACCCCTGCTCCCAATTATAACTGGTATTACTTCACTCCAAGGGGAGGAAAGCTGATTGTTGGCATGTGCTTCAATTGCCATAGTTGGAAAGCTCGCTTCCTCTTTATTGGTGGAGAGTGGCCTTCACCGGCCGACAAGGCTTTGGTTTCGATGAGATGGAACGCTCCCAGGAAAGTGGTGCTACTGCTTTTATTTTTCTTTTCTTTTCTCGTGTATGTGTGCTTACC
Source organism: Ilex asprella (assembly GCA_023539305.1). Lineage (NCBI taxonomy): Eukaryota > Viridiplantae > Streptophyta > Magnoliopsida > Aquifoliales > Aquifoliaceae > Ilex > Ilex asprella. The sequence goes on along the minus strand of CM042198.1, from coordinate 18,252,964 downwards.
ACATTTGTTCCAAGCTCCCCATGCTTTCAAAAAATCAAGAATGAAAACTGCAAGTTGTGAAAGCCTATCATGTGAAGGATTTTTCGGGCCCCTCATGCTTGAGGAGGGTGAGGCTAGGGACCCCTTTTCTGGAGGTGCTAGAGTTGGTGCACCCTCTTCCTGGCATGGCGGCTCCTCTTTGAAGAGAAAAGGTATAATAATTCCCTTAGATTTTTCTTTCTTTACTTGATTTTTTTTTCAAGGTTACACTTTACCCCTCTGTAGTGAATAAGACAGTGGTGGAGTCTCGTTATTTCACTAGGGGTGTGTTTGGTATGTTTTTTGGGAAGAGTTTGGTTTGGATTGTCCAAACTTGGGTTTAACCCAAAGATGAGATTCAACATTTAATGTTATCCATGCCCATGTTTGGTATGCACAGAAATATATGATTATTATGATAATATATTTATATATAAATGACTATTTTACCCTTTACCCAATTTGTATATATGAGGTATATATGATATATCGGGGTATAAATGTCATTTGTATGTTAAACCTCCAAACCCACATATGAAACCCACCCTCCTCTTGGGTTTCACGAACCCATGAATGAGGGTTTCATGACCGGGCCATGATCGAACTGGGTTTGGAATCCTATCCCTATTTTACACATACCAAACATGGGTTTAAGAGGGATTACTCCCTAACCCATGTTCCCAAACCCCCATACCAAACACACCCTAGGAGTACTCATCCTACCCAAGATGGCTATGGTGAGTGATGCTCTGTCGAGCCCTTCTCAGATGACCCCTCTAGTGGCGCCTCCCCAATTAGCGACTCTTTCAGAGGTTCCTGTGGTGACTGCCCCTTTAAAGTAGGGGTGTAACTTGGGTTGGATAGTCAACCCTAGCCCAACCCTAGGTATATAATCTTCAACCCTAACCTTAACTCTAACCCTACCTCGGATTGATAAACTCTACTCAAGCACTGCCCGAGTTTAATTCAGGTGGGCTCGAGTTGAATTCGGGTGATTACTTTACAGGTTGATTTTGGGTTAATGTTCTAAACTTGATACATATATTACATAATATGCAAATAATTTAACAACCAACAACTTCAATCAAGTTTTTAACATAAAAAATATAATATTAAAAACTCAATGCAACCACAACCATACAAAATACAGTCAGATAGATCAATTTATCAATTTATGCAAATTTAAATCAAAATGATCAATTTATGCAGTTAAAGATTTTTCACTGTAGCAAGCAAGCAAGACTTACAACCAAATAGTGACTTATTATTTACCAATGACAATCAATCTCTTAAACATGAATATTTTCAATTCAACCTTAGTATAAATTATAAAATTGTATTTATATAATAGTAATTCGGGTTTGAGGGGTCAACCCGAGTCCAACCCAAATTGAATTTGGGTTGAAATTTTTTAACCCAAGCCCAACCCAAGTATTAAAAACCCTAGTCCAAGCCCTAATTTTTTTGAGTTGGGCTCGGGTTAAAATAGGGTTGCCCAACCCAAGTTGCACCCCTATTTCAAAGACTCCACAGGTGACCACACTTCCTGCCCCCTCATTCATCAAATCGTCCTATAGAGATTTTTGCAAAAGTAGACTCTTAGACTGTCTCCATGTTGGATGATGTTCGGATTGTTAGAGAACGACTTGAGAGATTCGTGTTCCCTATTGAGATCGGAGAGGTTGGTGCTTGGGGCTCCGAGGGCATTATCGACACTATCTTGGAAGGCTTGGCACAGGTAAAGATTTGTTTTCTCTCTCGCTTTTGTGCTTTCTTTAGGGTGCTAACCTTTCTTTATCATTTTTTCAGGTTTCGACTGCGTCTGTATGCCTTTTCTCAAGGGCTATTTAGTTTAGCAATTTGAGCTCGACCATCAGGGAGGAGAGGCTTGCTCATGAAGTTGTGAAAAGGGTGTTACTGGTAGCTCGAGAGAAAAATGCTAAGCTCGAGGCTGATAGTAAGACTTTCTAAGCTGAGCTTATGACGACCCGTGAGAGGGTTGCACTCAATGAGGTTGTTTGCACTAGAGCTAAAACAAACATGTGGCTACCAGCGAGAGGGCCACTAAACTTGAGACTGATGGTGAGGTTGCTCGCTTGAGAGCGGATGCAAAGTTGAAGGCAACTTGCGATAGGGTTTCTTGAGCTAAGGCAGATCTACGAATGGCTCATGAAAGGGCCACCAAGGCTGAGGCTGATTCAGAAAGTGGCCTTGCAGATGCCTTCATTGATTGCTATGAAAAGCTTCGGGGAAAGATTTTTGCTGCTTTCTTTGATATTGACTTTTCGAGTTTTGTCCCATATGAGGCGCCACCGGATGATGATGCTGACGATGATGATGGTGAATCTGATGGTGCAGAGGATGAAGATGAGGGCGAGGAGGACGACAACAATAAGAGCAATCAGAATACTGAGGACTCTTGAATTTTTTTCTTTTTGGGTTGGTAGATAGGTAGTGTGTTGCCTTGCTTTTGTAAATTTTTTTTTTTGCCACTAATGTTTATTTGAAATAGAATGCAAGAGATCTTTTGGAGTAAACTCAAAAAAATTTATTTAATGGTTACTCATAACAAGCAATGGTGGGCCATAATCCCAAAAAAGGTACAAGTCTTTTGACTAAAAGGAAAAATCAAGTCCTTCAACTTTATTACTTTTGCCTTCCTCAAGTGTTATTGATATTACCTCTTGAGATTTTAGCATTCCACGGATGGGGCAAAAGTTTTCCCTCAGAATTTTGGATTCTATAGGTGTCTGGTCTCACTGTGACATCTGCCTGTCCATTTGTTTGCAGGTGTGCGAGGCTGAAATAGGGCTGTTTGAGTGATAGCAAAGACAAAGTTTGGGGGTTGCTTGTAAGAGAGCTGTACATTTTCAGACCAAGCTTTTGGCAACCCATGAGAGAGCTACTAAGCTGAAGGTAGGTTGACTGTGAGGCTGTTCGCATGAGAGCAGAGCAGAGATAGACTAAGCTTTTAGCGACTCTCGTGAGAGCTACTAAGCTGGAAACATAAGCTGCCTACTTGAGAGAAAGCAAAGATAGGTCAACCTTTTGGCGACCTGTGAGAGAGGTGCTAAGCTAGAGACATAAGATACCTGTTTGAGAGTAAAGCAGAGATAGATCAAGCTTTTGCAACCCGCGAGAGGATTCACCTCGCCTAGACCTGATGATGTTCTCAATATTCACATATTTTTGAGCTTTTGTCAATTGTTCTAGCATGCTTTTTGGTGGTCGTTTTATTACTAAAAAGAAAAAACTGGATGAACGGAGGCCTCTCAAGAAGACGATCATGGTGAAATTGTCAATGAGCTCCTCGATTCAGAGGATTTCCTCGTTAAAACCAGTGAGGTAACTCCTTAGATTCTCATCTCGATCATATTTTGTGGTGAGCAGATAGGTGGTAGGCTTCTGGTGGTTACGTCCACCAATGAAATGTGTCACAAAAGATCTACTTAGTTTGACAAAATAACCTATGGATGCCAGAGTGAGCTTGGAGAACTACTAACGGGCAGATCCCTTCAGGGTAGCTGGGAAGGCTCTGCACATGATTTCATCAGAAACATTATGCAGTTGCATAAAAAAACTTATAGGTGTCGAGGTGATACCTGCATAACCTATTATACATTTGATGTGGTTGAAGAAAGTCAAAAAATAAATAAATAAATTGGGATAGGAAAAAGAAGACAACTTAAGAAATAGATAACTATTATTATTCAAAAGCATTAATCCCATTGTTTTGTATTCATGCCTCATTGGCCTCTCCTCTCCTCTTCATACCTTGATGCAACATCAAACACAACACAAGTCTAAACCCACTCCGAAGCAAGACCGAGTTCAAGACTCAAGTCCAAGGCTAAGCATGAGCACACTCCGCACCAGAGTAACATCCGAGCAAATAGGAGCACGTGGAGGAAGACTAGGGATACAGAGATCTCCTACCGTAATTCTACCTTCCAAAGAAGTCTACTCCTACCATAAATCTACCTACCAAAGAGGCTCACTCCTACCATGTTTGTACTTACCAAATTAACGGGAGACTTCTCCCTCACGTCACCGCCTCACCGCCTTGGTGAGCCTATATAATGTAAGCCTTCACTGTATGAAGGGCAGAATGACTCGGGAGACATAGGGACAACACTAGTTGCACTTAGCAAACTCCCTACACACACTCTCTCTCTAGACTCATTGTAAACTCTCCGGAGTACCACCGTTGATCAATAAAGCGCCTAAGGCCACCGTCGCCGTTCGAAGAGTGGACGTAGGTCATCCGAGACCGAACCACTATAAATCTCCTGTGTTGACCCTTTATTTACTGTTTTGTCACTAATTGCCATTGATTGTTCATTAATCACTCTTGTGACTGTTGATCTCGCACGAAGACAATTTTGTGCATCATCAGTTTGGTGCCGTCTGTGGGATGGTGCGAGATCAACAGTCACAAAAGTGATTAATGAGCAATCAATGGTAATTAGTGGCAAAACGGTAAATAAGAGTCAACACAGGAGATTTATAGTGGTTCGGTCTCGGATGACCTACGTCCATTCTTTGAACGATGACGGTGGCCTTAGGCGTTTTATTGATCAATGGTGGTACTCCGGAGAGTTTACAATGAGTCTAGAGAGAGAGAGAGAGATCAATGTGTGTAGGGAGGTATAGTATGTGTAGGAGCTTCAAGTGTAGAAGTCTCAAGGAGGTGATCAATATCATGTCCTTCCATGTGGAGAGGGGCTTATATTATATAGGTGTGATGAGGCGGTGAACACACTTTTGGTAGGAGTAGACTTCTTTGGTAAGCACACTTAAGGTAGGAATAGATATCCGTATCCCGATGTATTCTCCCTCGTGTCCCTATTTTGTCGGAGGTAGATCTTGAATTGGTCTTGACCTTGGACTTGGACTTGAACTTGAGTGGTCTTAGTCTTGAGTGGTCTTGAACTGGAGTGAAGAGGGAAGGAGGTGATGAGCATGGCATGGGCGGCGCCCACTTGAGGCCACATGGGCGACGCCCACTTGGAGCTTTGATGGGCGGCACCCTCTTGGGCACTTTGGGTGGCGTCTTATGTTTTCCTCTTTGGACTCCCACTTGACCCTTGGTTGATCCAGCTCTTCTCGGACCTTTCTTTGGGCTTTCTCGGCTTATTTAAATTGGGCTTGACCCGGTAAAATTCGGGCTCATCATTTGCCCCCCATGCCCCTAGCCTCTGATTTTTTTTTTGAGAGATAGGGGTCGAGGGCATGTGCGTCGTCTTCATTCAGGGGAGTCGAAATTTTCCTTGCTTCCCACGGTATCTTTTTATTTCTGGGGACTCATTAAAAATATTTTTGATATTAAATAAAAAATATATATATATATATATATATATTCATACATATATATAGATACATACAAATATATAGTTATATATGTTTCTTAGCCAACATATGTTGACTTTTCATTTCCCTTTTCTTTTTTTTTTCTTTTTTTTTCCTTCTTGCACTTGCTGGGCGCCACCCCACTTCACTCTCTCTTCTTTTTTTTTTTGTTTTTTCTTCTTCTTTGGCTTGGTTGGGCACCGCCCACTTTCTCTCTCTCTCTCTCTCTCTATTTTTTTCTTCTTCTTTCTTCTTGCACTTGTTGGGCGCCACCCCCCTTCACTCTCTTTTTTTTTTCTTCTTCTTTCCTTTGCTGGGCGCCACCCTCCTCTCTCTATCTCATTTTTTTTTGCTTCTTCCTCTTACTTCTCTTGGCTTGGGCGCCGCCCTCCCCCTTGTCTCTTCTTTCTTTCTTTTTTTTTGGTCTCTTTCTTTTGCTGGGCGTTGGTGGCTCCTTGTTCTTTACTCTTTATTATTATTATTTTTTTTCTTTCTTTTTGGTTTGCTTGGGCGCCAGCCCTTTCTCTCCCTCTATTTTTTTTTTGTGCGTTGGCCACACTAGGCGTCGCCTCATCCCACTTTTTTTTTTTGATGTAAAGTGAGGAGGAGCTTCGGAGAGGGGTCCTAGCAGCTTGGGTCTTGCACTATGCGATCGTGTAGGTGATTCAGGAGACTGGGCGCGATGGGAGGACTGGGCGCCTCCTTTGAGTGAGGAGGAGAACTAGCATGCATGAGCAACGGTGGAGGCTCTCTTTGCTTTTAGAGTGAAGATTTTTCCTCTTCTCAAGAGACCGAGGTTTTATGCCCCTGGTGCTTCTCGGTCAAGGTCCGATGGCCAGACTGCTTCTCGGGAGATGGGCCCCGGTGGTGCCCCCACTCCTTTTTAGACTGGGACTTCTGTGCTAGCCTTCGTATGCTATAGGAGTTGAGACTCCTGTGCGGTCTTCTATGGGGACCGTAGCTCCATATGGCTCAGTGGGCATGCTTTGACTTGGCTTCGGTCAAGGCGTTTCAAGAGCCTGCCTAGAGATAGCAAAGACAATGTTATTCAAAACATCAAATTATTTAACATGATTACCTGGGTTGAGAGGTAGGCTGTTTGCGCGAGAGCAAAGACAGAGTCGTGGACGTCCCATGAAAGGGTCACATGAACTGAGGTCGAACTACGTTTAATGTCAGTGGATGACTGCCGTAGCAGAGTCATAGGCCGAGCTATGTATAGTCTCGGGAGTAGGCTGCCGTAGTAGAGGCTTACTAGGTGACTACGTGCGCGAGAGCAGAGTCATAGGCCGAGCTACGTATAGTCTCGGGAGTAGGTTGCCGTAGCAGAGGCTTACTAGGTGACTACGTGCACGAGAGCAGAGTCATAGGCCGAGCTACGTATAATCTCGGGACTAGGCTGCCGTAGCAGAGGCTTATTAGGTGACTACGTGCGCAAGAGCAGAGTCATAAGCCGAGCTACGTATAATCTCGGGACTAAGCTGCCATAGCAGAGGCTTACTGGGTGACTACGTACGCAAGAGCAGAGTCATAGGCCGAGCTACGTATAGTCTCGGGAGTAGGCTGCCGTAGTAGAGACTCATTCCATTGAGATGGAGATGAGGAAGGTGTAGGCGCTTGGTGCGAGGGGCGAGATCCATCGTCTAGGCATCATCATGGGAGACGCCCAAGGTTGAGAGGGAGAGACCTCTAATCTGGGCGTCTGGTACTATGCGCCTTTTGTTTACACCTTGTTGTTAAGCCATGTTCTGAATTTTGTAAATTATTTATTTTTAGGAAAACAAAATAATTCTGGACACAATAGTCTTCGCCGAATTTTATTTTGTAAAATAACAAATAACAAAATAAATCAACTGAAATAATAAAGGATAGATAAAATATTCTGGTGCTCGGTGTCCCATTGGTGGGCTAATACTTTCCTGGTGAAGTTGGAGTCACCTTTTTCTTAGGCGATCGTCTGCATTTCTCCGAGGGGTTGTTGGCGTTCTCTGTCATCCTGGTCCCGACCAGGTGGTGGGGCTTATCCTCTGCCAGCAACGTACTGCCTCAAGTGGTCATGCTGTATGAGCTCCTCGATATGTCTTTTAAGATCGAAGCAGTCGTCAGTATCATGGCCGTGGTCGCGGTGGAAACGACAGTACTTGTTCGGGCTCCTCCGATTCGGAGGGGTCTTCATCTTCTCTGGCCAACGTACTGTAGGGTCATCCTGTATTTGGAACAAGATATGCTCCACGGAAGCATTGAGCGGTGTGAAGGCTTGCTGCTCTCTCAAAGATGGGGGACCAAGGCGGTCCTTGAAAGAGATTCTTTCTGTCCTATTTCTTTTGTTCTTTATCTCCCACTTGTCTTCACAGGTGTCCTTCCTTTTTTCTCCCCCGTAGGAGGACTCACCTCGTCTGGCCTTGGTGACATCTTCGGCGTTTATGTACTTTTGTGCCCTTGACAGTAGCTCGGGCATGTTGGAGGGAGGCTTTTTGAGTACTGAAAACATGAAACTCGAGGTACGAAGGCCGGTGATGAAGACAGCCAGGGCTACCTTATCATTTGGCTCCTCAATCCGGAGGACCTCCTTATTGAAGCGGGTGAGGTAGTCTCTGAGGCTTTCATCCCTATCTTGCTTGATGGTGAGCAGATGGGTCACTGGTCTTTGATGTCGGCGTCCCCCAATGAAGTGGGAGATGAAAGACCTACTCAGCTCTGTGAAAGAGCAGATGGAGGAGGGCCTGAGTTTGGAGAACCACTGGCGAGCGGACCCCTTCAAAGTGGTAGGGAAGGCCCTACACATAATCTCCTCAGGCACGTTGTGGAGTTGCATGAGAGACTTGTACATGTCGAGGTGGTCGATGGGATCTTTGGTGCCGTCGAATATCTCGATGGTGGGCATCTTAAACTTCGAGGGTAGGGGATAATTGACAATATCAGCAGTGAAGGGAGTATCGGTACGTCTTACCAGGTAGTCCATAGTCTCGGGTACTTGAGCCTTGATAGCGTTGAGGGCATCACCGAGTTGGTTTTGCACCTCTCTGATCTTCTCGTCCCATTGGTTGGGGACATCCTCCGTTGGGTGGTGGTGCTGGCTCCCATAGTCTCCATATTGACTCTCTCCGTCTTCGTTCTCCGGCGCAGGTCCGTGTGGATGGGGGACTCGTGGACTGGGTGAGGTGCACCCTGGTGTGGTGCTGAAGCATTCCAATGAGGGACCTGACGTCCAGAGAGGACAGACAATGGTTCCTCTCCCGTCGGAGGGAGTTGGACTCCTCCAACAGGATGTTGGGTGACTCCTCCTTGAGAGAGCATCAACTGGATGATCTGCTGGTTTTGGTTCACCAGCAGCTGCATGGTTTGCAGGAGTTGTTGTTGTGACCCAACGGCGGAAGTCGCCGTAGCAGAGGGTCCTTTGGGTGCGAGGGGAGGCAGAGCCTCCTCCCGGTGCACAAGGTTGTTGTCTCTGGGTTGATGAGACCTCGATCTGGTGGTGATTGCCATGGAAAGCGAGAGAGAAAGGTAGGAAGACTACGTCGGTTCTCACAGACGGAGCCAAACTGATGATGCACAAAATCGTATGGTGCAAGATTAACAGTCACAAGAGTGATTAATGAGCAATCAATGACAATTAGTGGCAAAACGATAAATAAGAGTCAACACAGGAGATTTATAGTGGTTCGGTCTCGGATGACCTACGTCCACTCTTCGAACGGCGACGGTGACCTTAGGCGTTTTATTGATCAACGGTGGTACTCCGGAGAGTTTACAATGAGTCTAGAGAGAGAGAGAGATCAATGCGTGTAGGGAGGTATAGTGTGTGTAGGAGCTTCAAGTGTAGAAGTCTCAAGGAGGTGATCAATATCATGCCTTTCCATGTGGAGAGGGGCTTACATTATATAGGTGTGATGAGGCGGTGAACACATTTTTGGTAGGAGTAGACCTCTTTGGTAAGCACACTTAAGGTAGGAATAGATATCCGTATCCCGATGTATTCTCCCTCGTGTCCCTATTTTGTCGAAGGTAGATCTTGAATTGGTCTTGACCTTGAACTTGGACTTGAACTTGAGTGGTCTTAGTCTTAAGTGGTCTTGGACTGGAGTGAAGAGGGAAGGAGGTGATGAGCATGGCATGGGCGGCGCCCACTTGAGGCCACATGGGCGACGCCCACTTGGAGCTTTGATGGGCGGCGCCCTCTTGGGCACTTTGGGTGGCGTCTTATGTTTTCCTCTTTGGACTCCCACTTGATCCTTGGTTGATCCAGCTCTTCTCGGACCTTTCTTTGGGCTTTCTCGGCTTATTTAAATTGGGCTTGACCCGGTAAAATTCGGGCTCATCAGAGTTCATTGCATGCAATTCTTTCATTTTTCATGTATATCCAATCGTTTATGTTCTTTAAGATCATGGTTTATAATGTAATCTTAAAATAAGTATAGTTTACTCACAAATCACATATATTAATTAAACGAGACTTGAACTTAAACAAATGTATACAATTGATTTGACAAGGCTTCAAAACTTGATTTATTCGTTTAGAACTTAAATACTTGTATACCATTACTGTTAAATTTGTAATAGATTCAAGTTATGAAAAGATCCTCTTGGAATGGGATTAAAAGGGTGTGATTGATGCATTAAAGTAAGAACAAATAAATTTATCAGAGATAGAACGCAATTTTATATGTCAATTTTATCAGAGATAGAACGCAGTTGTCTTAGTTTCTGGGGTGCGTCATGAAGAGAATAACGCTACTTAATTGCCTTAGCAAAATTTGTGACTAATTGTCCTGAGTTATGTGCCTAGAGGGAGAGATGTCCCATTTTCTTGTCACCTACCCTCCAAAATGGCGTACTTGTTTTTTTTATTTGTCATATGCTCCAAATAATTGGGTAATTGTCAACATGTTCTCGAATGCCTTAGCACAAATTTGAATATATATTTTTTGGGATAGACAAACTTAATTTTGTGGTCTCAAGTAAGTTTCACAAAATGAAATTTTGAGGAATAATTTGAAGATTAAAAAATTCAGTTATAAAGACAGAACTAAGACCCTTATGTGCGTGTTATTCCCATCCAGAAGACAACTCCCAGCTACTTCAGCTCTCCACTAGCTAACTTCCAAACCAATGAATCTTTAGAACACTTCCATGGCAACATTCTCTACCAATCCTTGTAAACAATTCTCTCTCTCTCTCTCTCTCTCTCTCATCCTAAAAACCTTCTAAAAGTATAAAGTATATGAGAAAGTTGAGAGGCCCAAGATCGAAGAACACCATGCCATCATGTGGTTCTTTGGATTCTCCACCAACACTCCAAGAAACTATTGGATCGTTGGTGCAATAATACTGGTTATCATTTTCACCATCATCCTAAGGAAGTTGGCCGGGTCTGGAGAAGACGATAAGCCTTCAAATGAAACAGCTCAAATCGAATCTGATCAGAAGTCGTCTAAGGAAGTGACAAAGTCTACTTGTAGTCACTGTTATTCTGGTGTCATAAGGACCTATGCACTCGAAGAATTGAAGATGGCGACGGGGGATTTTAGAATTACAATAGGTGTTGGAGCCACCTCGTATGTGTATCTGGCTGAGCTCGGCGACGGAAGGTTCGGTGCCGTGAAGCGGGTCATGGAGGAGAGAGGTGGCAGTAAGAAGATTTTTCTAGATGAAGTTTCGGTTTTGCTCAGGATCTCACACCCGAATTTGGTAGGGTTGATGGGTTTCTGCTTAGACAAAGGTGAGTCAACAACTATGTTCTTCCTAAACATACATCACATGAACATACACCAACATGAATGATTGTGTCTAACAATTCTAGCTAAGAACTATAAACTCCAAAATTGATACATAATTTTTGAATTTGAATTTGATCTTGATTCTTAACTCATCAAATAAATTGTTTGACAAAAACTCAATAAAAGCCAATACAAACTTGAACTTATATACACCAACACTCGGACACGACAAAAATCTGACTATACACAATTATAAATGGATGGATTATAAGTTTTAGGTCTTAGTGCCAACCATTTGTGAATAATGAGAGCTTGTTTTGGGATCAATTGGTTTTGGGTGTCCTGCTCAAACATGAAGTGGACCTTGAAGTCCCATTCATAATGAATAGGTCTCCAAGCTTGCACAGGCCTTCCCGCCCTTGAAAATGACTAAATTTATGCCTTGTTATCTACATATATAGATCAAGTTAGGTTTGAACTTTCTTACATAATTGGACATCAAGCTCAAGCTCAAGCTAAGTGTCAACAAGTGGCTCAAGGCACACGGTCTGACCCACGGTCCAGCATATTGGCCCGTCATGACTCCTAGTGATAGCTCAACAAAGAGGGTTATAGGCCATTTTTTTTTAATAATTTATGGTTGATCAGTTGGCCCGGTTAAGAGAAAGGAGGTCACCCATCAGGAAAGCCCATGGACAACCCATTGACTAGATAATATTCAAAAATAAAAAAAAACGCCCTATATTGGAAAACAAAATTTAAGAAGACCCATTAAACTTGGTTTAACACACAAGCCCGGTGTCATTATTTTAGCCCATCCATTACCCCCTATATTGCAGACTGCATACCTGCCCCGGCCTCTTTCGGACCGCTAGCTCAAGCTCTACAGGGCTTAGAAGTTTTAACAGAAGCCTTCATCACTCAAATGGTTTATTAAATGTAACTCATGGAATTCTTCTTATTTTTTTTTCAGGAGAACAACTTTTACTACTAGAATATGTGCCAAACAAGAGCCTCTTCGATAGGATGCACACACACCATGGCCAATCATCCGGCATACTTTCATGGTCAAGCCGCCTGAGCATCGCCCTCGACATTGCCCGTGCTCTTGACTACCTCCATGCGGTGGCTGACCCTCCGGTCATCCACAGAGACATCAAATCGTCCAACATCCTACTAATCAACGATGATCATGCCAAGCTTGCAGACTTTGGGCTCTGCAAGCTGGGCCACGACACCCAAATGGCCCAAACTCCAACCACTGTAAAAGGCTCACTGGGCTATATTGACACCAATTACCTTAACACGGGGCTTGTGTCACCCAAAAGCGATGTTTACAGCTTTGGAGTTTTACTACTGGAGCTGATCACGGGGATGAAGTCGGTGCAAGGCTCCACGACACTAGCTGAATGGACTGAGGACTGCCGGAAAAATGAGAATGTGGAGGTTCTACTAGGGTTATTGGATCCAAAACTCAATGGGGATGCGAATGTTGAGCAGTTACGGGAGTTGATTCATGTCGCCAACTGGGCATTGATTGAAAACTCTGAAGCAAGACCGGAGATGAGCCAGATTGTGTGTAGCATTACAAAATGTATTGAAGAACCTCAACTTCAACCGGAGTTACCTGTATAAAGTAGTTGATTAATACTCAGTCCGATCGCCTGTAAATATATACTTGTTTAACTGTTCATATCCCACATGAAGAGCTGTATAGTAATTCTTTAGACATAATACACTGTATGAGTGTTTTTACTCATTTTTGTTTTCTTAGAAATCATTGAACATATCTCGTACGTGTTCTTTCTTGAATCCAAGATGATAAATCTCTCTTCCTTTTCAGTCTCTGTGATCATGGATCTAGAATTCCTTAATTCTTCGCAAAGTAGAGAAGAAAATTATAGCCTAATCCATAAGTACAAGATCTACATCTATGAATTGAAATTTGTGAATGATTAATTAATTATGCAGACGAGTTATCCAAAACTGTTTCACTCTTACTATAAGTAAAACTGTTTTACTTGGATTCCGATCAACTAACTAGACTGATGAAACTTAATCCCAGATCGCCTCTGGAGCGGACTTTTCAACCATTCGGGCAAACCCATATTGCAATTTTATGTAGCAGGACATGATCCTAGTTGCATATTTAAAAACTTTGAATTTTAAAGATACATAATGTTTCTTCCACGAACCAGTACCAGGGCTGGCTACTACTACTAGCCGACATAAATGTAATTCAAAAGCAAGTATGTTAGAAAAGTTCAACAAATTACAAGGTCTTAGAGACAATACCCTTGTTATATTATTGCCTACCATATTCAAATAACTCTCTAACTGGAGCTTACCATAGGATCGGGAGCCCCTCGATTAAGTGGTAAACAAAAGACCTTACGACTTAGTTGTAATAAATAAATAAATATAAAATAATGGAATAAGCAAGCATGAATAATTATGACTAAGTTTAAATATTGTTTGCAATGCACAAAACAGCTGGCTTTAATTTCTTAGTTTTGACTTATATCTCACCTATTTAATTAATGCTATTAATCAGACATATGGGTGCTTCCTTGAATGCTCCTGTCTCTCCCTCCCTTGACTAAATATATGACAATTCACACACACACACACAGAGGAGAAGTCAATGATATTGAAAAAAATTGGTACCGTACCACCGTTATAAATTTTATGGGTTTTTTTTTAGAATTATTTCATAACTTTTGAGATAACTTTCGATCGATTTAAAAAAAAATAGGATTGATGACAACATTTTTAGGATCAATCACAATCACAAGTTAGCACAACAATTTTAAATCTTAAAAGTTGTAATTTAACCAAAAAAATAGTAAATTTTTAATTGTAAATAAATCACAAAACTTGTATCAAAACCAACAAAAATTGTAAAATTTGGAGGTCCATTCCGTAGTCTTGTCCATATACATACATGTATATGTATATATATAGAGAGATTTATATATATTATGTAGTAGTTACTATCTTAAGTTATTCTATGTATGTAGGTACGTAGGACGTACATGCATGGGAACTTCTGATGAAACCAAACCACGTGTCTGTAGTTGCATGGATTCGAATATTAACTCATGTTCATAAAACACTTTTTTGTATAATAATAAATATGGATCAGACATACCAACTGAGTAAGGACTCATTTGGATCCTATTAAAACATAGTTTTTTTTTTGGTTAGACTTTTATGCTAATGGACTCGTTACTTGAATAAACTATAGGAATTAGTGAAGTGAGAGTGAAATGGAACGCAGCAAATACAGCCACGCCTTATCTGTAAAGTAAGAGAATGACTTGTAAAGAAAGTGACCTAATTAAGAATAATAAATTATTTGTTAGAGCATATTCGGGGTTGAGTCGGTTGATAATTATTAATAGCTCACATGAAATTATGGTGTAGATTTTGTCTTAACTTATTGAATTATAATAAGATTCATCTGTCGTACCCGCAAAAAAAATCGATCAACATGAACTCACCTATATATATGATAGGAATTCGACGCAACATAAAAACGACAATATAATATCATAAATATGTTACGTTGAGCATAGATTAAATGAATTTAGCACGATACGATTTATAGCCAATATAAAATTAACTAGGGATGACCTTTTGTCAAACCATGGTAAGTCTTCCTCCCTCCCTCCCTCCCTCCCTCCCTCCCTCCTAGGGTGAGTCAAAAGTTGGCAAGGGTGCTCTTTGGAGTTAATTAGCTATGGACAGGTATAATAGTTAGAACAATGCTATTGGGACCTAATATATTGACCTAATTTGTTGACCTAATTTACTATGACTTTTGGATTAGTTGTGGAGTCACCAAACATTAAAATTTGGTGTTGATTTAATAGTTTTACTATAATTATATTATTATGTCAATAAATTAAATTAATATTTTAAATTCAAATAGTATTACCCTAATAATTAATTCAATCATTCGAGAATATAAAATACTACAATTGGATTTGATGACATCAATCAAAAAGTGGTTCTGGAGTGGCTTCCACCCCAGAAATTGCTACGAGATAAAAAAACTATCAACGTGGGGTAGGAGAGTTTTATTTTTTATTTTTGTTTTCGGTCTTGTCCATGCAGTTTTCAAATCCCACCCCATCCTATATTGTCTCATTCATATTATTCAATTACAAAGAGAGAGAGAGAGAGAGAGAGAGAGAGAGAGAGAGAGAGAGAGTAAACAATTGATGAAGTCAGGTACATTGCCCATAATGTTCAGCTGACTAATTGCAAAGTAAGGTGGGGTAGCCATGGCTGATTCCATGCATGCACCATGGCATTAAATTTATTTGACTTGCATCATAAAGGATCAACTTGGAAGTAGGGCTTTTAATTAAATTGAATTACTTAAACTTGGTTTGAGTTCGATTCGGATTCGACTCGTTTAGGTTTAATTTATTTTTTTAATGAGCCCGAACTTGAACAAGAATTTAGACTTATTTAGAAAATAAGTCTTACAAGTTTAGCTCAAATTCGACTCGTGTATGTACAAATACTCAGATTCGGTTCGGACTCGACTTGTTTTCTAAACAAGCCAAACTTAAACAATTTTTTAGGCTCGATTAAAAAACAAATTTTTCAAATTTTGCTCGAATTCGATTCGGACTCATTCCACTAACGGTCTTACTTTGAAGCACTCATGACTGGTTTTCTACAAACTGCGACAGACACCTGGTTTTGTTTAGCCCATAGAAATCAACGTTTGCCAGATATACCACCTCGCATTGACATGCATGACTGAGAGTGTATCATACCACATTGCATTGGCATGCATGACTAAAGAGTGTATCTACATGTATGTTGCACTATAAAGTCTTGCTTCATCTCTGCATTATTACTGATAAATTGTTAAAAATGATTTAGAGTGGACCTTACTTAGGTCGTAGTTACCTTTAATAAGAGAAGGTGCAAGGAGAGTGGGACTGTGTGCGGACGGCCGACTTAATCTTTGTCATTATTTAGAAAGTGACCATCCTCATATTCGAATCAGCAAACTCATAGTTGTTAGATGAGATATTGCTTTGATTTAGTTGTTAACTCATTTATATTATTTTTGACATGACGGGTTTATCTATCTATCTATCAGTCACATTTGAATTGAAATGTGTAGATTATGATTTTGAATAAATTTAATTTAAAAAATCATATTCGAAAGTCACTACCATCCAAATTACTCAATCGAACTAAATTTAATGAATTACATCTAACTTTCAATTAGATTTTCCGATAGTAGGATATGCACGTAACTCGAATTGTGTCAGATATTAGTATATTGAATTTCAACATACGAAAGATGGTATAATGAATTTGGATTTTTATTTTTGTTGAACAATAACAATTCATATCTGACTAATAAAACTCAAATTTGGATCAGGTTCAACAAAGATTTGATCCATTGATTGACTTAATGGGTATTACCAAAAACAAAAACGCTGAAATAGTTGACTAAGGAATAAGATAGCAAATGCAATCTTATAGAATTCTTGTTTCTTGGATCATACATGCATTGTTAATTCCTCAGCACCCGTCTAGTCATCAATAAGTGCTTTGGTCGCATAAATGTTAGTGGTGATTGATATTTATAGATCATAGATTTCTTTGAAGTTGAGGATAGATATGAATCCATCTTTCAAGAAGCTTTTGCTTATATTATTGCTGCATTGCATCATTTTGAAATTTTGTCCAGTAAATATGTTGGAAGTACTCGGCCATACTTATCATATACAGCATAATGGAGACAAAAACTGATTTTGTTGGACACAAAAAGGTGAAACCTTTTGCACTTGGTGGCAGGCAAAAGGAAGGAGAGAGAATCTGGTCATTTTGATCACAATCTCCTTTTGATATGTTGTACAACATATTGTACAATCCGTAAACATCCATGGGAGTCAGAATTGACATATTAGGGTAGTTTTTTTTTTTTTAATAATTAAAAAAAGGTGAGGGCAAAATAGAGCACCTAGAAACTATCTTGATAGACTCTTATTAGTGGAATTATGAGACTCTTGACTACATCTGTTACTCCTCTCAGAAATGAATCTAGTTAGGCTAGTATTACAGTCAACCACCGAGTTCTAATATAAATTTCAAGATTTAAACCTCCAACTTCAGAGTGAAAAGTTCGACTAATACTTCACTAGACCACCCCACTTGATGGTCCCATTTGAGTAGTTTGGATGAAAAGATTTCAAGTTTATGTTTTCAAAGTTTTAAATTTAACTTTAGAAGAGCGTTGGGTTTTCGATGAACATAATTAAGGTTACTTGCCTATATCTAAACTTTAGGTCGGGACTACCTAAACTATGATAAGGGTAAATATCATAGTTGGTCCTTGAACTTTTCTTTTAGTTTTAATTTGGTCTTTGAATTTTTTATTGTCCCAACTTAGTCTTTCAATTATCAATTTTATTTCAATTAGGACTTTTCATCTATTTTTATAATTAAATCAACACTAAAATTGATTAGACTGAGCTACTTTTCGGATGATCTAACGGTGAAAATAGATGAAAGGACTTTAATTGAGATAAAATTAATGGTTGAAAGACTAAATTGGAACAATTTAAGAACCAAATTAAAATCAGAGGTAAAGTTCAGTGACTAATTATAATATTTACCCAAAACATAAATAAGAAAATTCCAATGGAGTTTGTTCTTTATTGGTGGTGGAAAAATTCACTTGTCACACACATACATACACAAGACAAATGATAGCTGGAATCAAGTAATCTTGAAAAGATGCAAACAAAACAATTCTAGTGGAAAGATTTTCAATTGACTCTAATAGGCCAACTTTAGTAACACAGGCAAAGTTGTGTATGACTTGTTATGCCACTCTTCTTAAAGAATTGTTTAACAATTAAGAATATATATCAGTGTCAGTTCAATAAGATGAGGTTAACCCCACCATATTCAAGTATTAGGTGTTAACCAACAACCATCTTACGGAAAAAGGAAAAAGGAAAAAGGAAAAAGAAAAATTTTAGAGCAATTTTTTAATGATATGCTAGGAAATTACATTTTGCGTTATTAGATTATGACTTCAGTCTCACTTCACCTCCTCTATTGCTAGGTTTTTCGTAGTGCCCTCAATTACTTAAATTATGTTTGTGTAGAAGTCAATCTTCTCAAGGAAAACCCCCCAAATCGTGGTTGGATTAGTTCTACATGCATTTTAGATGGCAAGGTCATGCCCGTCTATTTGCCATTAGGCTTAATTTGGACAAAGTGAGATAAAATCACATAGTTCTGGGATGAAGTAACATAACTTTCTACCTAATTTATAATGGATATCTGCAATTGAGGGAATATGAAGTAGATAGCCATAGTTGAAGGTACAAGGTGGTAAATATAATACACTGCATAATTAAGGGGGATAAAAATGTAATTTTCTTACTATATAATTGTGTGCTATAGTGGTTCTAGATTCGACTAATCTTGTAAAGTTACCGTCAAAGCATCAGTAGTTAGTGTTTAAAAGGTGTATTTCCTGTGCCATTTTAGTTGCTTTTGATTAGCTCTCTCGTCTAATATACTATCATTGCACGTAAGAAGAGTGTCACTGTAGGATCTCAATAAAGTGAATAAACAATAATCTAGCAACAATATCATATATGCATATAATCCCGTATTTGAAAATACTGTATAAAATCAAAAATCGAACTCCTCTTGTAATATTTGTATTTTGAATAATAATTTAATTTTTTGAATTACGCAATTTAAAATTAAAATAAGGAGGGAGATATATGTGGATTGATGAAATTATTTGACCTCAAGGAATGTGTTGATTGAATTGTTTGGCATATGGAGTCTTGTAGAGAAGTTGACGTTTTTTGGGCAAAAAAAAAAAAAACAATTGAGATGAATTTTATACCATTGTATCAAAATAGATGAAGATTGGATCAATCTTGACTCTTATTTTACTTTTATAAGTTTAGAATTCAATTTCTTAACTGTAATATTATATATATACACTACTAATAAAAAGAAACTAAGTAAAAAACTTTTGATTGACTATAATATCCTTCATAAAACATATAATTCGCTTCAACAATTTTCTTTTATCTTCAATAAATTACATATTCTTTTCCTATTCTTTCATCTCCTTAAATTAGTTATGTACATATACTTAATATTTCATGTATTCATTTCAACTATAATTATTGATTTTAACTCTAATGATGTTCATACCATTATGAGTAATAACAAAACAGTATACTATCACCTTTTTGTTTCCTTACATAATGGACTTGATAACTTTTGGTCTTCTAATTATAACCACATGAATTTATTTGAGATTTTAATGTTTTTAGGCTAAAAGTTTTTTGTGGCTACACGAAAGCTTCAAAATTTTCTCCCAATTTGATGTTTGAGTTTTATAGACATGGAAAAATCAATAGTTTATGGCAACTACAAAAAAAATTTAAATTTTTTCCCTTTTTCCTATTGGGTTTCAAGAATTGCTGTAAAAATGTTTTTGTGTGATATATTTGTTTGATGTGAAAGTACCTTCTCTATATCGTAAAACTCGATTGTTAGGTAATCACATTTGTCCTTATTTATATGTGTGGGGGCTTGCATTTTTCCCAGAAATAAAAAGAGTTTGTGGTTTGTCCTTGTATGTTGATGGTTGGATAATTAATTTCAACTTTAACTCTTCATTATTTTTCTTTTCATTCTATCTTGGAAAAAATATTTCAAAAAATCTGCAAAAAACAATGAACAATAAGTAATTAGATAAGTAAGATTTTGTGATTCTCTTTTGAGGAGAGCATGTCATATATCTGACATAACCGCGTGTTATATAGTCTATCTCTTCATTGAGTGTATATTTATAATACCAAATATAATTAGATTTTCCGAAATAATGATTAATATATAGACATTATTTTATTGAGTTTAATCCTACTATTTTTGTTTAATGCATGTCAAATTAAGGCGTTGAAATTGCAATAATCACAATAATTTATCTTATACTTTGATTGAATATTTGTGTTAGAGGTTTACGTCTTGAGCTTTATGTTGAACAGTGAAAAATCTAAAAAAGAATTAGTTTATGGTCCTTTGAAAAATATTATTTATTTTATACCAAACACATAGAGATTGAAAATTTTTCAGCCTTTGATCCCCCACTCTCCAAAAAAAAAAAAATTAAAATCATAATTTTATTGAGCTTAATTCAGCTATTTGAAATATGGAGATCACTCTTTCTAATTTTTGTGCTAAATAAAATATTCCTAATAAAATTGTACACCAACTAGTATATATATGTGTGTAAACGAGTGCGTGTCAATTTGCTATTGCCAAACTTTCCAGTTGTTCTTAAGGTACAAAAATAATTATGAATTGTTAAAAATATTAAAACATTAAATTCATAAAGTGGTTGTGACTATATCAATTTTTATTAGGAATAATATAGGCTATGATTGAATACTTTTTGTCAAAGGGTAAATGCAGCATGTACAATTTTTAAATCCATAAAGAAACAGATGTTGCCTACATTTTATGATGGATTCAAATTCACAAACGAAACGTAATAAGCATCATAGATACTAAGGATCTAATTTTATGCATACAAATTTAATAATAATAAAGTAAATTATGATAAAGAAATTTGAAATTAAAAAGAGAATTTATAATTGTAAAAAGAGAAAGGACACCTAAGCCTGTTGACGAGCTCAGATTTAGACCAAGTCTAAGTCCAGTTCATGAGTTGAGACAAAATCATCAAAAGATATATCAGACCTGGCTCATGGCCCAAACTCAAGAGTTTAAGAAGAGTAAACATACGTGAGAGAGCAATTATTGGAATAACTATTATTTCAGGATAGTATCCATCCCCAATTGTAACTATCATTTTCAATAAATTAATAGCTTGACCCTTACGTTACCGCATCCACTAGGGTTCTGTGTATATAAATTATAAGTTCTCTACACATAAGGGAGATACAACTATCTCTTCTACTATCTTGTACTCACTCTCATTAATATAGTTCTTCGGTCACCATTGTCGCCTTCAGTGGTTAGATCTTCAGACCCAACCACCTAATCTTTGTCTTTTATTATTGATTATTTCATTAATTGCTTCACAACAAACACTCAATTGATTGATTGTGCATAAATCTATTTTGGTGCATCATCACTTGTAATACATTTACACTTGTATTCGTATATTTATTACTATATAGTATATATTGAGGGGATTTACCTGGGAGTTTTAGAGACATCAAATCCCTTCTTGAAATCTTCGAGTTAATTTCTAAAATTCTTACATCTGCTTATCAATCAGGGTATTGAAAAATTGGGGATTTGAAAATTGACATTATTAAAAATCCTTCATCAAATTAGAGGTTTGCAATTAAAAGGTTAAAATACAAGTTGTATTATAAATCATGAGATCTAAACGATCTGAGACCGGTACAAGCGCAAATAATCATTATTTACAATATATTAGTAACCTTTTAAACTTTTTCCAAGTGGGGAACATTGGATTGTATTTTATATGCCAATTGCAAATCTAGGAAGTTATAGGTGTCCTATGCTACTTAATTTTTCATTTTAATAAGGTTAAACCTCATCTAAACAGCTAACTATTGCCCATAATCCAGAATGTGTATTATGAACTTGGACATGTTGACCTGAAAGCCAGATACTTCAACAACCCTGCCATGAAGTGTCACCGAGTCACTCACAAAACATGTACATTGTACTTAAAGCATCCACCTACCCCCTTTTAGAAAAGAGCATTGATAATTGGATTTAAAATATTAGTTTGATTTATAGACTTGATTGATCATTGTCATTGATTATACTTAAATTTCAATATTTATTGGAATCCATTAGAAGTGACGAATGGGCGGGTTGAATTGGTTATGGATTGATTCAAGATGGGTCAGATATAAAATAAATCTAATCCGTTTTCAACTCACTTAATAAACGAGTTATAACGGGTTGAGTTAACCCATTAACTCGTAAAATAATTAAAAATTCTTAATATGAACACATACTAATTCACCAACAATACAAACACTAATATACAAAAAATATGTACACATATACTAGTACACAAAAAAATATAAACACATTTATATTATTACTTATGTCATGGGTCGGGCTATAGGTCAAATGTATTAGTGTGTGTACTTTTAAGACTCGTTCGGTAGACGTATTATGAGAGAATTAAATATTAGATTGTACTATTTTTTATTTAATCGACCATAATACTTTGTTTAGTTTATAAATAAGACGAAATAATTTGTCTTATTTATAGAACAAAACGAAAACCTCTAAAAGGTATGCTGTTTTTCCTTGGGTCAATCTATTTTTATGTTCATTAATTCTTGATTTCCAAGTTGACCGCTCTGAGAGTTACACGATTAATCTCAGCGCCCTTACGAGGTAGTCAGGTCCGATGAAAGAAAGAAGAGGTAGAATTAGGAACATAGGAACAATCTTGGATTCAGTTGAAAAGGCATTGTTGAATATATTCTAAGATGCCTCAAAGCTCCTTGCCTGCCCCTCCCCAAAAGATATATTTTCTTAGTGACCCAAAAAAAAAAAGAAGATATATTTTCTTTCACCAAATTCACTATCAAAATTAAGATTTTTTGAGACATTTTTTTGACGATTGTGTTCACCATCACAAAAAAGAATATTTTGAAAAAAAAAAGATTTTTTGTGACGATAATGTTGTAATAAAAAATTATTTCTTGTCACAAATACTATTTGAGACAGTCGTTGCAACTATAAAGACTTTTTAAGACTCTACTTATTATGACGAGACATGCTTTCACAACATCTCACCGTTAGAAGTGGAGTCTCAAAAAGTTTTTGTGACAGCAACAACCAGTCTCAAATAATATATGCGACAATAAATAAACTTTTTTCTGACTACACTATTGTCAAAAAAAAAAATCTCAAAAAAACATTTTTTTGAGACGGTAAACATTACAGCCGTAAAAAAAACTTGTTTCAAAAGACCTTAATTCTTATAATGCTTCTTACATTTGTCCTCTAGTACATGGAAGCTTTGTTTTTTTTTTTTTTAAATTTTTAGAATAAATATAGGGGGCTCAAGATGTTGCCCTCACATATAATTGGGAGCCATTAAATCTCAAGGCATTTACAATCCACACAGGAGTTGAATGCATACGGTAAAAAGCTCAAGTCAAGCAAAAGGGTCATTAAGCATTTTAAATGGCTGGTTACGAAATTGGAGTAGTCTTGTGTCTTCGGCGGGACCGAGACTTTTTCAATACACTCCTGCAACAAAAATATCCTCTCTATATGACATTGTAGATTTTTTTTTTCCTGTAAATGAAAGAATTTCATATACTAGGTCAGAGAACGAGGTTCGAATATATTATTTTGCCCTAGCAAATTAAAACAGCTTAATAAACATAAAAAAACATACATATATTCTAGGTTGGACAATCTTTGACTTCATTTTGATAGGAGTAAGTGCTTGCAAGATAAAAAGGGCTAAGAAATTCCCTTTGATCCTAATAACATGGCATGGCGAGTGAAGACACAAGTTGTAACGAATGAGAATCCGATAGTCGATTTTGTATTCATTGATCCGGAACAACATGTCATGAACATATCTCTACTACTACTACATTAACAATTGATCAAACTCAATAAATATAGGAGGAACTGAACGGTAAATGCAACATGTATAATTTTTAAATCCATTAACAAACAGATGTTGCCTACATTTTATGATGACTTCAAATGCACAAACGAAACGTAATAAGCATCATATATACTTAGGATCTAATTTTATGCATACAAATTTAATAATAATGAAGTAAATTACAAAAAAGAAATTTGAAATGACATGTCTTGGACATAAATGATATCTAAAAGAGAAATGCTATTTGAACCTTATTTAAAAACAGAAAGAACTAAACCCGTAATAACAATTACACGTGTATTCGTATATTTATTGCTATATATTGAGGGGATTTATGTAGGAGTTTTAGAGACCTCAAATCCCTTCTTGAAAATTTTAAGTTAATTTCTAAAATTTTTAAGTTAATTTCAATAAGGTTATTAGAAAATTGGCATGATTAAAAGTTCGTCAACAAATTAGAGAGTTGCAGATAAAAAGTTAAATTGCAAGTTGTAATATAAGTTATGAGATCTAAACGATCAAAGACCAATACAAGCACATATGCTTATTATTTACAATATATTAGGAACCTCTTAACCTCTTAAACTTTTCCAAGTAGGGAACATTGGATTATATTTTATATGCCAATTGCAAATCTAGGAGGTTATAGGTGTCCCATGCTACTTAATTTTCCAATTTAATAAGGTTAAACCTAATCTAAACAACTAACTAATGCCCATAATCCAGCATATATATTATGAACTTGGACATGTTGACCTGAAAGCCAGAGACTTCAATAACCCTGCCATGAAGTGTCACCTAGTCACTCACAAACCATGTACATTGTACTTGAAGCATCCACCTACCCCCTTTAGAAAATAGCATTGGTATTTAGATTTGCTGACTTGATCATTGGGACCCATTAGAGATGATAAATGGATAGATTGGATTGGTTATGAGTTGGTTCAAAATGAGTTGGGTGTAAAACAAATTAAATCTGTTTTCAACCCGCTTAATAAACGAGTTATAATGGGTTGAGTCATAACGAATTGGGTTAATCCATTAACTCATAAAATAATTAAAACTCTTAACATGAACACATTAATTCACCAAAAATACACACACTAATAAAACTCTTGTGGAATTTAACTTCCCAAAAAACTGGATTGATATCATAATGAGTTGTGCCACTGGATCCTTCTTGTCCATCCTTTGTAATGGTGAACCTCTTGAACCTATTACTCCCAAAAGAGGACTTAAACATGGAGATCCACTATCCCCTTATATGTTTGTGCTATGTATGGAGACTCTGACTCAGTTGATTCAGCAAAGAGTCAGCAAAAAACAATGGATGAGAATCAAAACTTCTACAAAAGGCCCCATTATTTCTCATCTCTTTTTTTCTGATGATATTATTCTTTTTTCTAGAGCTTTTGAGAATGACTGTGAAATGATTGGGGATACATTAGGAGAATTTTGCACCATGTTAGGCCATAAAATCAGCCTGAAGAAGTCTAGAATTTTCATCTCCCCAAACATCCATAGAGGCACTTGAATTCAGTAAGAAATGTGGCCTTACACTTACTAATGACCTGGGGAAATATCTGGGGGTCCCCTTATTCCACCAAAGAGCCTCAAAAGATCATTTAAATTATGTTGTGGAGAGAACCCAGAAAAGACTTGGTGGATGGAAGACCAATACCCTCTCATTGGCAGGCAGAGAGGACAATCTTGGATCCAATTGAAAAGCCATCATTGAATATATTCTAATTAAAATGCCTCAAGCTCTTTTCCTGCCCCTCTCCAAAAGATATATTTTCTTTTACCGAATTCACTATCAAAATTAAGATTTTATGAGACAATTTTTTTTGGACAATGGTGTTTACTGTCACAAAAAAAAAAAAAATGTTTTGAAGAAAAAAATAATTTTTGTGACGATAATGTTGTGATAAAAAATTTATTTATTGCTATAAAGTTTTTTTAAGACTCCATTTATTATGGCGAGACATGCTGTCACAACATCTAGCCGTTATAAGTGGAATCTCAAAAAGTCTTTGTGACAACAACAATCAGTCTCAAATAATATTTGAGACAATAAATAATTTTTTTTTTGACAACACTACTGTCACAAAAAACTTTTTTTTTCTCCAAAAAATACTTTTTTTGTGACGGTAAACATTGCAGCCGTAAAAAATTTGTCTCAAAAGACCCTAATTGTTGTAATGATTCCTACATTTGTCCCCTAGTTCATGGAAGCTTTTTTTTTTTTAATTTTCAGAATAAATATTGGTGGCTGAAGATGTTGCCCTCAGATATAACTTGGAGCTTTAAACCTAAAGGCATGTACAATCCACTCTTGCAATCCACACAAGAGTTGAAAGCATACAGTAAAAAGCTCAAGTCAATCAAAAGGGTCATTAAGCACTTCAAATGGTTGGTTACGAAATTGGAGTCGTCTTGTGTCTACGGTGGGACTGAGACTTTTTTTTTTTCGAAAAGTAAATGTATTAAAATAAACCAGAGATACAAGAGTTATCACCCACAATTTATACGGTGAAGTCACGTAAAATTCAAAGACAAACATAAAAAAATTCAGAGACTTTTTCAATACACTCCTACAACCAAAATTTCCTCTCTATTTGGCCTTATAGTTTTTTTTCCTGTAAATGAAAGAATTTCATATAATAGGTCGGAGAACGAGGTTCGAATATATTATTTTGCCCTAGCAAATTAAAACAACTTAATAAACATAAAAAACATACATATACTCTAGGTTGGGCAAGCTTTGGCTTCATTTTGATTTAAATAAGTGTTTGCAGGGTAAAAAAGGGTTAAGAAATTACCTTTGATCCGAATAACATGGTATGGGTAGTGAAGAAATAAGTGGTAACGAATGAGAATTTGACAGTCCGTTTTGTATTCATTGATCCAGAACAACAAGTCATGATGTGAACATATCTCTGCTACTACAACATTAACAACCGACCAAACTCAATAAATATAGGAGAAACTGAACGGGGGCTGAATTAGGGCAGTGCAACAAAGCTACGGCTACTAAGTATGAAACAAATCAGAGTTATAATCCTATACCATCGTTAATTTTCTAATGCTCTGATAATTCTCACAGGTAAAACTTCCCTCCAAAAGGGGATTTTGAGATGTACTAGTGAAGAACATGAACTCCCCTTCTTTCTCAATATATCCCAACCTTGCTTACCTTTTAATTTCACGGATTGTGAAATGTTTCAATGCAAAAATATGATGCACACCACATGTTTCACATGTGCTTCCATAAAATTTGATCCAATAACAAAGAAATCGAAAGCTAATAGCCTGTGAAACAATGGTGTGAGTAGGGAAATGAAACACGCAATAGTAATAGGATACAAAAAAAAAAGCACCATTTTTTATGTTCAAATCAATTACTTAAGCATCGAAACACAAAATAATAAGAGAAATACCCCGATATTTATGTTGTAGAATCAATAATAATGCTCGTATGTAGGAATTTTTTTTATGAATTTCCAAACTCTTAAATGCTATAAAGACGAAATTAAAACCCTAATTATAGAAAAAAAAATACTGAAAATGAAAATAGTAAACTAACTATTATAATGTATATATACGCATCATCTAGAGTTCAAGATAGTTGCCCAAAACTAAATTTGGGCGTTCGTTCTGCCATAAGATAAGAATATCCTAAGTATTTATTAAAATGATAAGTTGGCAAATTTTAAGACCTAAATGATAGAAGAAGGACCAAAAACAGCATGAGTTATTGTGGAGTGATAAATTTGTGGTCGGATAGAGTATAACGACACTGATTCCACTCCATTCTGTCTCTGTAGCATGTTTTGTCACTATTGTTACTTTGTTATTCTACGTTGTACTTTAAAAACATGAAGGTGTTCTTGCTTTGAAAAATATGCTACAACCGCTCCTTAGATATTTAAAAAAAAAAACAACTGAGAGCTTTTTCTCATTCAAAAACCAAAAAATCATCTATATTACATTTAATCATACTAAAGTAACATAAAATACCGAGAAATACAATGTAATCTAAATTTATAAACCAAATTTGTATAACAAATAAAAGGGGACTATTGGATGAGTGGGTTCCATCAAATTTTGAAGTGGGACCCACTGATCCAATAGTTACCTTTCATTTGAGATGTAAATTTAATCTGCAGATTTAGGTTGCATAACATTACTCTAAAACACCACATTCAATAACCAAAACATCATCTATAAATTAAGTAGCACAAAACAACATAAAACACAAGTTGTAAGCATGTCTACATAAGTAGCCGTCATGCTAAATGTGTCACGTTTAAATGTGCAATTTTGACACTCCCAACTATTAACACCCAACTCCTTCAATGATTCCGATAGTTTATTCTATTCGACAATTATCCACGTGCATCATATCGTCTTTTGGTTGACTTGGTCCACAACTAATTTGGAAATCTACATAAAACATGTTATAAAATTTGAGTTTCGATATAGAGAAATAAAGGTTTAAAAGCATTATATATATATATATATATATATATATATATATATATAGATAGATAGATAGATATATGCATGCTAGGGGTAACACATGCATGAATGTATGGTGCAATGTGAATAGTTTTGCGAGAAATGTTGATGGCCATAGGATTAGTCTATTTGAGACCGTCAGATGAGTTTATTGAAGTATGTCATATTTTATATTATACTGGGAGTAACTTGTGCCTGAAGGCACGGTACAATGTAAATAATTTTGAGAGAGATGTTGGTAGCTATTGAATGAGTCTAGTTGAGATCGTTAAATGAAGTTTGTCCTATTTTATATTAAAGATATATAACACTCTCGTCCATAGTATGACTACTCAACCAAGTTACAAAAATCAATTAGCTCCCCTTCTTATTCTCCACTCATTATACATCTAGCAATCCACTGGTAGGTGTAATTATGTTATGCACAATTAGGGTTTTTCAGTCTCAAAGAGGATCAAAGTATTTAGGAAGGAACTAATTTGCAATCCTTCTCAAAAACTGTGATAGAAGTATAAAAAAGATCATTAACATCGGAAAGTGCTGGAATATGGCTTCATATTCACTACAAAAATTCTGGGCTTAGTGGCAATTTTTTTAGTAAACAAGCTATTGTTGTCTTTAATGACACTCTTTTAGCGACAACATGTGACTTGTCACTAATTGTCCAATATAAGTGACGACAACTCAACTTGTCACCAAAGGTTAACTTTTAGTGATGAATAATTGTTAGTTAATCATTGTAACTTCATCACTAAAAGTGTGAGAAATGAGACAAGTTTCACTATCGTTACGCAAAATGATAAATAATTATTATTAATAATGAGATTAGTTGTTTTTGAAAATTTCAAGGTTTTGATGATCACCTTGATGCCATCATTAAAACATTGATGGTTTTAGTGGTGATTAAATCATTAATTTAATCACGATTTTCATGTCGTGATTAAATTAATTATGTCACTAAAATTAAAATTGCATTGTGGATTACTTTATATCATTTGAAAATTTTCAAATTAAGCCATATCGACATGTCATTTCTCATATCACCCCTAACCTACAAAAATAAAAAACATAAAGCTCTTATTATTGTTATTGTTAGACCAAACTATACTGTTAAGTTTGTTAACACAAAATTTTGAAATACCCTTAATACATTCCAATAGTAAAACCACCAATTTATTTTAATTTAAATATCAATACTCTTGCCACAACTTTTGTTGGCTAGTGTAGAGATGCAGTAAGTCTCATTTAGACTAGATGGAGGGTTTAATCAACACGACTCGTAGGCGCTTATTGTTGAACTAGTTAAAAGAAAGATGTTATGCATCAACTAAAATCTGCTGATTTTAGTGCAAAGTGCTTCGATCCAACAAAAAGTAGTCAGGAGTGTAACTCAAGAAAGTTGAAATCAACTCGAGTTAAATCAAAATTTTTAAAATTCTCAACCTAAGATTAATGCGAACTTTTCAACCCGAGGGTCATTCATGGTTAAAATTTGAAATTACACTGTATTCAATATGAAAGTATGGAGGTGAAATTTGAAACAAAATAAAATTCAATTAATGTTTGATTTTGAGGAAGATAACATACATAGAAATTTGAGTTGAAATACAATTTAATTCCAATTTGAATTTCAAGTTACACAATTAGGGCGTAAATTTGATTTTTGTTGGGTTGAATTCAAATTCCCTTATTTGGGTTGGAGGTGTAAATGAATTTTTTTAATTAAAATTTTGGAGTATTTGTTTTGGTGTTGTCTTGGTTTTTTTTCCTTTGCTTTCATGTTATCTATGCAAAAGAACCTCATTTGTAAAGTGTGTTTTATAAAAGTTACACTTATCTTCAACAGTTTATGCATGTTGAACACATACTAACATTATTTTATGTTATTCTTTTCCTTTCATACTTGTTGTCTTTTATTCGGTGGGAAAAACACTTGCTTCATACACTTATTTTGTTTTTGGTTGAATGATACTTTATTTGAGAAAAATGAATTTTAAGTTCTTTTGTTGTGTTATATTAATTAATTGTCATGTGTTGAAAAAGTTGAATCCAAATAAAGTGAACGGCAGGGTGAGGCGCGGACTAGGTCGCTCTCTTAAGACGATTCGCGCCGCTTTATGAAATTATCACAGAGTAGAAGGCAGTAATGCGTCGTCCCCAGGATACAACAGCCCAGCCTATTGACTGTAGTTTCACTCGGATCTGCACAATCGAATGAAGCAGAAGCTTCACACACACCTTTGAATATTGCCCAGAAACTTATACAGTAAGATTGATATGTGATAATCTCTATATGCTGAAAATATATACATATATATATATATATATATACAAATAATACATGTTTAATTGACTGTAATTATTTCTATACTTAATTAGATAATAACTCAAAATATGGATGTTGAAATACTAGCCGTTTGGAGGTTTTTGGTATTTAGCAACTGAAGTTTTAATTCAGAAGTAATGACATAAAATAATAAAAGGGTCATGGACTAGGGTCAACCATGTGGATCGTAGATTTTAGAAATCCGTATCTCCTCCGCTAGTCCCTCCCCCTGCGCACGTGAGAGTCCCAAGACTCTCTTTAATTCAAAGGCTAAATAAGACTATCCTATATATATACTCAAGTTTTTTTGGACTTTTTGTCGATGTGGAATTGAGTTCCCACACTAAAAAACACTCTTTTAGTTAAAATATTCTAACAATCCCCTACTTATTTTAATAAAAGATACACTATATAAGTAACCGGACAATAAATATAATATCATGCATTGTAAAAGTGGCAATGTCTTTAAACCTTTACTTAGTGCTTCAATGTTCCCGTACTAGAGTCAAAGTGGACTTAGCCTTTAAACGATAACTACTTGAGGATACGTAGAACCATATCACACACATGATATTCAAAGTGTACAAAATCAAGCTTCATTTTCGGCCTCCAAATTTTCGGCCTTGTACTTTATCCCAGTTTTTTGAGTGCTCTAGAGAATTAGCTCAATTCTCATAGGAAGCGGTCCATCTTTCACACGCATATAGGTGAGTCTATCAAGGATGTTCTCGTAACTAAGACATCCCACCCAAAAAGGGCTATAGAACTCATTAAGAGATATTGATCTCATCCTCCAAATTTTCGTTGCAAGATCACATGTACTTTACACCATAGGAATGGACAATGAATATAGAATTTCAATGATATAAATTTCATTGGTATATGTCTCACAAACTAAGTCACTCTATGATTCGTTTGTCCCATTAACCTAGTTCTTGGGATCTCCAGTCCCTAGGTTGGGTATCCTCATAAGTAACTTAATCAGATATGGGCTTTAGTCCAATCCCCCTCGATGTACTCCAGATCTTTTCTCTAGCTAGAGCTTTTGTTAACGGATCAGCAAGATTATCAGTTGATCTTACATAATCAACATTGATCGCACCATTATTTAGGTATGATCTCATAGGACTGTGCTTTCTTCTCACAGATCTGGATTTTCTATTATAATACTTATTACGTACTCTACCTATTGCGGTATTGCTGTCACAATGGATTAACACAGGTGGCACTGGTTTGTCCCACAAAGGTATATTAAACAACAAATCACGAAGCCACCCAGCTTCCTCACTAGCTGAAGCTAATGCAATCAATTCAGCTTCCATTGTTGACTTTGCAATAATCTGCTGCTTCTTAGACTTCTAACTTATGGCTCCACCACCTAAAATAAAAACATAACCTGTAGTGGACATAGAATCACCCGATAGGGTGTTTCAATCTGCATCACAGTAACCTTCAAATACAGCAGGATAATTCTTATAAAATAAACCAACATGCATAGTTTTTTTAGATATCTCATAAGACGGTATATTGCATTCCAATGATCCATACTTGGTCTACTAATAAATCTACCAAGTACACCTACCACATAGGCAATATCAGGTCTAGTACAATCAGTGGCATATCTAAGACTACCAATTATACTTGCATACTCTATTTGATTAATTACATCACTTTCTTTTTCTATTAGAAATAAATGAATGCTTGAATCAAAAGATGTGCAAACAGGTTTACAATCAAAAAAGTTATATTTTTTCAATATTTTTTCTATATAATGAGATTGATCAAGCATAATTCCATCTACACTCTTTGTGATTTTCATGCCAAGAATCACATTTGCTTGACCCAAATCTTTCATGTCAAAATTTCTGTTTAGCAAAGTCTTGGTAGTCTCAATCACATTTAAGCTAGTGTCAAATATCAAAAGATCATCAACATATAAACAAATAATAATATGTTCACCATTTTCAGACTTTAAGTAAACACATTTGTCACTCTCATTAGTCTTAAACCCATTAGCTAAAGCACACTGATCAAATTTTTTGTGCCAATGCTTAGGTGCTTGTTTAAGGCCATATAGAGATTTAATCAATTTACAAACTTTATTTTCATGACCTTGTTGAATAAACCCTTCTGGTTGGTCCATATAAATTTCTTCCTCTAGATCACCATTCAAAAAAACTGTTTTTACATCCATTTGATGTATTTCTAAATTATGTATAGCAGCTATAGATATTAGCAATCTTATGGATGTAATTCTAGAGATAGGAGAAAACGTATCAAAGAAATCTAAATCTTCTTTTTGTTTAAAACCCTTAGCTACCAACCTCGCCTTGTACTTATCTATCGTTCCATCAGATTTGAGTTTTCTCTTTAACACCCATTTGCAACCTATAGTTTTACAACAAGGAGGTAAATCTACCAATTTCCATGTTTTGTTTGTTATGAGTGAATCATATTCATCATTTACAGCTTCTCTACATAAGTCTGAGTCGGGAGATGTTAAAGCTTCTTGTAAGTTAGTTGGATCCCCTTCAACATTATAAACAATGTAATCTGAACCAAAATCTTTTTCTACTCGACTCCTCTTACTCCTCCTATGTTCATATTCTTTTTGTTCTATATTTTCGGTCAATGATGAGCTAGGAATATCACTAGACTTTGGTATATAATCATCACCCCCACTATTTTTATATTTAAAAGGGAATTTATCTTCATGAAATATAGTATCTAGTGATTCAATTACCACATTATTTTGTAGGTCTAAAAATCTGTATGCTTTACTAGCTAGTGCATATCCAATGAATACACACCTAGATGCTCTTATTCCTAATTGAGGAATTTTAGGATCAGTCATCGTAACATAAGCTAAACAACCCCATACTCTAATGTAATTCAAGTTAGACTTTCATTTTCTCCACAATTCATAAGGAGTAACTATATTTTGTTTACGAGGAACTCTATTCATAGCATAATTTTCAGTTAAGACTGCCTATCCCCACAAATTTTTAGGTGCACTAGAACTAGCTAACATAGCATTGGTTAAGTTGATCAAAGTTCTATTTTTACGTTCAGCTACACCATTAGATTGAGGAGAGTATGGTGGTGTAGTTTCATGAACTATTCCTAAAGACTGTATATGTTCAAATTATCCAAATGATTCATACTCTCTACCTCCATCACTTCTAAACCGTTTAATTTTTCTATCAAAATGATTTTCTACTTCTTTAATAAAAATGGTGAGTTTTTCAAAAGCATAACTTTTATTTTTCATAAAATAAACATAAGTATATTTTGAAAAGTTATCAATAAAAGTTATAAAATATCTTTTTTCACCACGAGTCAAAATTCCTTCAAATTCACATATATCCGTATGAATCAATTATAATAATTCAGAATTTCTTTCTACTTTGATATGAGGCTGTTTTCTTGTTTTTGTCATGCTACAATATTCACATTTTTCAAAATTATTGTGTAACTTAGGCAATAAACCTACATGACTCATATTTTTTAAATATTTACTGTTAACATGACAAAGACGAGCATGCCACATATTAACACAAGAAACAATATAAACAGAAGAAGTAGTTTTATTCATTTCAACATTCAGCTTAAACATACCATCACAAGCATAACCTTTCCCAACAAATGACCCATGCTTGGTCAAAACATACTGATCAGATTCTATGGTTTGTTTGAAACCAGTCTTATTTAAAAGATAACCAGAAACTAAATTCTTTCTAATTTCAGGAGTGTGAAGAACATCTCTTAGGGTCAAAACTCAGCCAGAGGTAAATTTGAGTTCGACATCTCCCATGCCCAAAACATTCACAGTGTGTAAATCACCAAGTAATACTTTTTTATCATTTTCAACGGGAGAATAAGACTTGAATCAAGATCTATCATGACAGACATGTCTGGACGCTCCAGAATCTGCCCACCACCCTTCATTATTCTCAATAAAATTAACTTCAAAAATCATGGCCACAAGTGGTTCCTCGGTCACATTAGCTTGAGGAGTATAACCCCGTTTTCTAAAACGACAATCTTTTACAAAATGGCCAGATTTTCCACAAACAAAACAAGCACTATTATTTGACTGATTATTTTTATTACATGGTACTTGTTTGAAAGGGGGTCCTTGGTTTGGTGCTTGGTTCCATTTCTTTTGAAAATAATTTTTATTTGAAGCCTTATTAAACTTTTTCATGTTAGTACCTCTAGGCTTCAAATAGGCACTGTTTCTATTATTTTGACCCTTAGAGATGTTATCATTAGATGTGAAAAAATGTACCTTATTATTGTTTCCATTACCATTGCCATTGCCATTGAGATTCCCGTTAGTGTCGTTGGTCTTGTCTTGTTTTCTGGCCTCTTCCTCAATTCGAAGCCGAGTCATTAGATTCACCATACTTAATTCTGTTTGCTTGTGACGAAGTCCTTTTTGATACTCCTTCCATGAACCCTGCAGTTTGTCAATAACTGCAGCAACTTGCATCTGTTCATCTACCTTGATTCCTTCGGACACAATTTCATGAACAATCATCTGTAACTCGTGTGTTTGAGCAATTACAGATTTATTTTTCACCATCTGAAATTTAAAATAGCGGCTACAAGCATATTTTTTCGTCCCTGCTTCTTCTGTGTCATACTTCGCCTCCAAAGCTTTCCAAATCTTCTTGGCAGAAGAATAGAAATTAGAATAGTAATCATATAGCTCATCAGAAAGACAATTGAGCAAATAATTGCGACAATTATCTTCGTCAGTCTCCCATAGTGCTAAATTCTTTTCATGTTCAACTAATTCTTCTGCAGTCATACCTTCTTTGTTCACTTTGTTTGAAATTTTTGAAGTGAGAATCCATGCGACCTTCATCAGTTTGAGATAGAACAGAACTTTCTTTGCCTATCTTTTGAAGAACTGTCCAATGAATCAAAACAGTTTGTTAAGATCGTTTGATCCAGCAGATGAGACAGTAGAAGTGGTTATCGCAGAATTCTCCATTAGGTTCGAAGATCGTCTTAAATTGTTGAAAAAGTTGAATCCAAATAAAGTGAATGGCAGGGTGAGGCGCGGACTAGGTATCTCTCTTAAGACGATTCGCGTCCCTTTATGAAATTATCACAGAGCAGAAGGCAATAACGCGTCGTCCCTAGGATACAACAGTCCAGCCTATTGACTGTAGCTTCACTCGGATCTGCACAATCGAATGAAGCAGAAGCTTCACACAGACCTTTGAATATTGCCCAGAAACTTATACAGTAAGATTGATATATGATAATCTCTATATGCTGAAAATATATACATATATATATATACACACACAAATAATACATGTTTAATTGACTGTAATTACTTCTATACTTAATTAGATAATAACTCAAAATATGGCTGTTGAAATACTAACCGTTTGGAGGTTTTTGGTATTCAGCAACTGAAGTTTTAATTCAGAAGTAATGACAGAAAATAATAAAACAAAATATTAAAAAGTGGATTTAATACTAGTCTGTATTGTATGTCTTTTAGGTGAGCCAGGGGCACCCAATACCCGGGTCGTGGACTAGGGTTTTTAGATTTTAGAAATCCGTATCTCTCCTCCTGTGCACGTGAGAGTCCCAAGACTCTCTTTAATTCAAAGGCTAAATAAGACTAGCCTATATATATATACTCAAGTTTCTTTGGACTTTTTGTCGATGTGGGATTGAGTTCTCACACTAAAAAATACTCTTTTAGTTAAAATATTCTAACATTATGTATTGTTTGGATGTGAATGAAAGGGCAATACACTATTGGGTTTGGAACACGTCTTCTATTTGGTTATTTTTAAGAGTCAATTTTCATGCAAAAAAAAAATAAAAATTATTTTTTGAAAGAGTTTAAACGACAAAATGAGAATGTGTCACAAATGTTATCATCATTATAGGTCTACTTTCAGTGACACTATTATCCTTTCGATGACAAATCTTTTAGGTCTTTTGTGACTACTTTATGTCACTAAATGTCATTTTTTAAGTAATCAAAGATTGTTGTCAGTACAAGTGTAGAATTAATGACAGTTATGCTAATTTTTCACTATAGATAATTATCAACAAGTTTTTACTGATAATAAAAAAATAATCATTAAAACTCTTTAGTGACAAAAAATGCATTTAGGGACAAAAATTTTTGTCTCTAAAAACCTTAAATGTTGCAGTGATTCTTCATGAAAAAGGCAAATATTAATATATCTATTCTGTTCCATTAAGTGACATTCTTCTAACCAATAATGTTTGAAATTGAGCAAAATAAAGAATATTATTGATGTCTTGTACAAAACTTTGGGTACCCATAACTTAGGTCCCATTTGATAACAGTTTTCAAGTACTTTTATTTTTCAAAAAATAAGCATTTTTAATTCCTATATATCTTAGAATATCAAGTCAAACTTCGTCATTAGAAATAGAATGTCAAACCTCCTCTATTACCAACATAAAACCTAGTCAAATTCAAACATTCCCTCTTCTCCACTCTTACATAATGAAACGAAAAGCATGGGCTCATCTTTGTGGGAGAGAGAGCTTTACTCTTGTCCGTACAATTCAACCTTCACCCTCAATTCCCCATGCAATGCATCTTCAACCCCTCCCTATATAGCATATAATGCCTTTCGTTCCTATTCCATTGCCAAGATTTCTCTTTGTGGACAAGGCTCTTTTTGCTTGCAAAAATGAGTCCCTCCGTCCCCCTCCTCCTCTCTTGCTTCCTCCTCCTCTCCTCCACCGTCACGGCCTTCAACATCACCAGACTTCTGGGGAGATACGACGGTTTCAATACTTTTAATAATCTTCTAACCCAGACCCACCTCAATGATGAGATCAATAGCCGAAGAACCATCACCGTCCTCGCCGTTAGCGACAGTAACATTGCACAGATCGCCGGAAAACCCATTGATGTGATCAAGAATATCTTGAGCAACCATGTGGTTCTTGACTACTATGATATCTTGAAGCTTAATAATTTGTCTAAAGGAACTGCTCTCCTTACAACCTTGTTCCAGACAACAGGTGTGGCCTCTCAGAAACAAGGGTTCTTGAATGTCACAAACTCCAATGGTGAGATTGTTTTTTCATCTGCAGTGAAAGGTTCTCCTCATGATGTCAAGTTGGTTAAGTCGGTTGCCGCTCAGCCCTATAACATTTCGGTGCTTGAAATCTCCGCTCCGATCATAGCTCCGGGCCTTGATGCCGCCCCCAACGGCCCAACCGCTGCCCCAAAGAAGCCACAAGCGCCAGCTCCGGCACCACATTCTAAGAAGTCACCACCACCACCACCGGTTGAGAGCCCGACGGAGGCTGAATCTCCGACAATAACGGAGACGGAGGCTCCTACACCATCTCCTGATGCCGAAGCACCAGCAGATGCCCCGGTTAGTTCTCCTCCGGCTGCTGACGCACCAACCGCCGATTCAACAACGGAGGCACCAGCTCCTGGAGCCTCTTCAGCTGGCAAGGGCTTTGTTTCCAGTTTTTGCATGGCCTTGCTCGTGGGGTTGGTAGCCTCCTTCTTTGTAGCAATGTGAGGATTTTTAGGAGGAAGCAAAAATAATTATCGAGAAGTTAAAAAGCAAATTACTCATTTCAGTATTTATTTGTTTGAAAAGAATAGTGCTATGCAGTAAACATCATCAAAAGATATTAGAAAAAATATTATTTGAACCATATTTATTGACGTAGTATATTCTCATCATTGCATTATTAACCGGTCTCAATCAGTAGTAGATTTAAATGTCTAACTTATAACAAAAAGTTATTAGATCGGTAAATTAAGTGGAATTAACATTGCTCAACATGTAAATCTATATCTAAAATAATGTCTAAGGTTTTCAAATTTTCACGCAAGCTTGGATAAAAACACTTGCAAATCTCACGTCAAAATTAAAAGCAAAAAAAATATGTTGATTTACAATCACCCATATTGGCCATTACAATTTGTATTGGATTGTTACTGTCGTTATGGACTTGTTATAGGCCGTTTTGGGTGGTGTAACCATGTTTACAAATGTGAAATTAAAAAAAAATGTGAAATTCATTCCGACAATTATAGTAAATGTAACGGTATCTTCAATCTCCGTTATCATTATGTAACGACTGTTATGCATTTCTATATTTTTTTTTAAAAGTTTAAAAAATCATCTCTTTCATGTACTTTCACTTTCAAGTTGGATTCTTGAATCCGCCCATGCGTTGAACCTAGCACACACAGACACACTGATTTATGTTCTTACGCGGTATCGACATTGGTGGTTGCCATAAAACTCAAACTACTAACAGTTTGCCCACATAAAAACAACTTAAATTTGTGTCTGTACGGCCACCAAGTCTTCCTTCTCTGACCGATTTAGCTTTGCGGCCCTCAAGGGTGGTGGCCCTTTCTTTAAATGTCTAAAGTTTCGTGCATCTACCACTCTGACATTTTCTTTCATCTCTCTCTCTCTCCTTTTGCCTTGGCCTAAATACTTGGGTAGTGGCAATATTAGGCACATTGCCTTGCGCATATGTCGGCTAACTTTATCTACTTCATATACTGCAAAGTTTACAATTGTCCAACCTGTATTTATGTATGTATACACATAATCTTGTCCATCATAGTAGAGCGATATACAAACTTGTCATAAAATCACTTATTAGTAGATTAAAACGTCACTTCAAAATAGTGTATACATCACACATAGCAAAGACTTTGAGTTCTCAACAAACTACTACTACATTTATTTTATTACAAATTGACGGTCTTTTAACAATACCTTCTAAGGGGTTACTAATTCAAGATGTTGAACAACACTTTGGGGTATTTAAAATACAAGTACCCAAAAGAAAGCATAAGCTTTTATAAGAGATCTGGATTTTTTTTGAATAATCTATTATGATAGGAAAGCCTTATATATATCTTAAAATTAATTAATCAAAGTTGATGATAAAATTCATTGAGGTTCTAGTGGGAATTATCCACTTGTTACATAATAAGCCATAGGGGCTATGTGTACTAGTCATAATCCGTGCTTGAAGACACGTTAAAATATAAAATTCAAGCGTTTAAAAAAACGATCTCACTATATCAAATTTTTTCAAAATATGTTAATTACAAATTAATTAAATATTAAATAATTAAATATATGATAGAAATGAGTGATGTGATATTTTCAGGAAGAAAATATATAAATGATTAAACATGTGATAGAAGTGAGTGATACGATTTGACGTTTGAGTTTGACAAATGGATGATGGGTGAGATAAGTGATTGGTGATGATTTTGATGAGAAAAATATGACTAAGATAAAATTCAAACATTCCTATTTTATTATATAGATATGTGTGTATGCACACACTTGCATTTTAGCCTTCCTTAAAAAAACACGAGAACAAAAAAATTTAATTCAAGTAACAAAAAATTTAATTACTCTCAAAAGTATTTTAACGAAGAAAGTTTGAATTAAGGTTTCTAAGTTGTTTATCAACTATTCTTTTTTCCACTTTCAAGCTTATTCAATTGCCTCATCGTTGACCTGAATTAAAGATTATATATATGTGTGACTTACCTACCCCAAAAATATGTATATACATGCAATAAATCTTACTTAAAGTCAAATACTGCTTGTAATGAATGAGATAACCCTCTTGCATTAAACAGTAAGTTTAATTCTAGTTTTTTTGAATCAATAATTCAACCCAAATCACTTGTTTTATTTCTTCGGCAAGTTCATCGTGCAAACTGCGAATATTTCATTAAACATGCCATGATGTGACTGAATAATACTCTAAAGTTTAACTAAACTTCAGAGAAATTGGAAATGTCCGTCGAATTTATGCTGGGGGGGGGGGAGGGAACTTGACTATACATTGACACAACTAGCGTAGATGCTTAGAAACAAGTATGAATTACATATAAGAAACACTGATCACATAATTACCAATCTCAGAAAGCAAACACTGGTTCATGAACTTATTTGTTAAAGAGTTGTTTGTATATGATGAGACAATATTCAAGTACCAAACTATCAAGCAATATCGCCAACCGATTATAAAGCAACAAACATATCCAGCGGACCCCGTTTAATATAGATGTACTAGTTACTGAATTTAACAGTTATAAGAATATTAGTGTTCTTTAGTCGTATGAAATACTTTAAAAGTAGTTTGTGATATTATACATCAATGTTAACGTGGATGACCATTGCACTGAATATTTACTTGTATTTATGACAACACCCCTAGTTTTGTACCTGTATGGCCACAAGGCCTTCTTTTTTAAACCACCTGAGTTCTGTGGCTTATGGCTGTGGCCCTCAAAGAGCAAGAGGACCTTCTTTGATCTCCAAGAGTCATTCATCATTTTGATGGATTTTTCTGCCTTCTATGTTGAACTTCGAAAAGGCCTAAAGTTGTCACTTCTTTGCCTTTTTAAGCTTTTGCTAGCATGAATAGTGATATATGAGATTTATTGTAGTGATCAATAGTTCCATATATGCATTAAAAAAAAAAAAGTTTTTTTGCTAGCATGATGCCTATTTGCCAAAACAAAACACACGGTACTTACCGGGAAAAAAAAACACATGGTAAGTTGTTTCATGACAATTTTGTAAATATAACCTTTTTAGAGACTACTAATTCGAGATTTTAAGTCCAAATCTTGTAAGAGACACTTATTTATTCAATTAACTTGGTTTTGTGAGTTACTTTTTACATCTTTAGTTCGTGTTAGAACCATAAGTCCAAAAAATATGCAGTTGAGATAGATCTTTTCATTGTGAAGAAGAACAAGAAATAAAATAGCCCACGAGTGGATTCGGTCAAAAGGAGAGAGAGAGAGAGAGAGAGATTTGGCGTATGAGGTACATGGCATCGAATTTTTCAAATTAAAGGAGTGGTGTTAGTTTGAGAGGGAGTTGAAAACTTTAGGAAGTAAAATGCCATTGAACCCTTTTTTAAATCTCTCCCGTTGACAAAATCCCAATTGGCGTAACTTGGTATCCACTTTCTGTTTATTCTTCTTAAAGTCCATCAATTACCTGCAATCCATCTCTAAGAATTTTGATGCTTATTATCGAGATACTTATTATTTATTACTTCATTATGATTAAGCATTAACGTGTTATCTAAGAAATAAGATAAGTTCGACTCGTTTTCAAAACAGAAAAGAACATATTTCATAAAGTTGGTGTAAATTTTCCCCTTCTGTAATTTATCCTTGCTGCAAGTAAACCAAACTAACATTTTGTTGACTTTTTTTTGGTTGGAAGTATTACCTAATACCACTTGTAAGAGTTTGGAAAACTTAACACTGAAACCAATTCATTTATGGAAATGGTGAACATATTTCTTTTCTTAATTCACAAACTATATACATCGAGTGAAATATAATTTTTTTTTTGTGATAGTTAAACTTAGAATTAAAAACAATAAATTTTTAACTCTTTGTACTCGAAATACCTTGACGGGTTCATTCTCTGATCTAATATGAAATGATTTGAAAGTTGTTAAAAATATTTCAATTTGGGTCGAATTCAAAACACACCGATTTATGAGTAAAAGTTGAGCTATTCAAGTTCCATAGATTGTGTTTAATTGTCACCTGGTCATTATTTTTTCCCAAAACAAGTGAGAATTGTAGATGCAATTTATAAATTGTTGATGGTGGGCAAAGTTAGATTTTATAGACCATTTGAAAAAAAAAATGGAAGTAAAGTCTAAAGGCAATAATATTTTGGTTTATGCTCCTCCGTGAATGCTTTAGTGTCGGTGTGGATGATCTATTTTTAATCAGATTAAAAAGAAAATTAGTTAAGATGCATTTAAACTGATTCGAACATATTTAATCGTAAAAAAAAAAAAGTTAATAAAAAAAAAGGAAAAGTTTACATGATGGTACGGGTAGCAAATTCTTCCCCTCTGAGCTGCTGAAAGGGCATTTGGTAACCACCCTTTAGTGATAACTAATGCCAGTCACGGTCAACCAACCTCCTCCCAACCCCCACAGACTCTCTTTTTTTCACAACCCAACTCACACGTGCCCATCTCTCTCTCTCTCTCCCTTCTTGGCTATTGCCTCTCTTTTTCGCTCTCCTTACTTCCAAAAGCATGAGCTGGAGGGAGATTCCGAATGTGGGATTCAAGCTGTACTTGAAAGGCCACATTTTTTGCCCCCCTCTTCCTATATATACCCCCACTTTGTGCACTTCTCCTCACACCTACGAAAACCACTACTACTCATTACTAACTTAAAGAACTACTCATTATCATTTTTCCGATTGCCCGGAGGATGGTCATGGGATTTGAAGCCTGTTCTCTACTCGTTAGTACTATTTCATGTAACATGGAGTTGACATTCATGTTTAGCATATGTGTTTTCACTCTCTCCCTCTTTTTCCTCCGGTCTTTCCTCAAATTCTGTGCCTCCGGCCACCGGAAACTTCCTCTTCCACCTGGCTCTATGGGCTGGCCTTATATTGGAGAAACATTTCAACTCTATTCACAAAACCCAAATGTCTTCTTTGCTTCCAAAGTGAAAAAGTTGGTGCTAATTCACCTCGTTCTCTTCTTTTGTCTACTCTGTTTCTTGCTTTTGTGATGCTTATAGAAAATGGGTTTTGCTGATTTTTTGCAGGTTTGGTTCTATATTAAAGACTCACATATTGGGTTGTCCTTGTGTGATGATTTCAAGCCCGGAGGCTGCAAAATTAGTGCTTGTGACAAAGTCTAATCTTTTCAAGCCAACATTTCCGGCTAGTAAAGAGAGGATGTTGGGCAAACAAGCAATTTTCTTCCACCAAGGAGACTACCACACCAAGTTGAGGAAGCTAGTTCTGAGAGCATTCATGCCCGAGGGAATCAAAAGCATCGTTTCTGATATCGAATCAATCGCTATCAACTCTCTACAGTCATGGGAAGGCCACTTAATCACCACCTACCAAGAAATGAAGACAGTGAGTGACCCCAAATCTGCTCTATCACTCCCTCTCCCCC
>CM042198.1:18071168-18209267 GCA_023539305.1 Ilex asprella | reverse complement strand
CTCCCCCCCAAAAAAAAACAGAGCAAAGCAGAGGAAAACAGAGTCCTCTGTTTTTCTTCTCCCTGTTTTACAAATTTCATCAAGTGATCAATTATTTTCTCAAAATTTTACCTTAGTTACTGTAATGGGTACTGGTTTGACCCGAGTAAAAATCAATTGTTGCAGTACACATTCAATGTTGCATTACTTTCCATATTTGGAAAGGATGAAGTCCTCTACAGAGAAGATCTCAAGAGGTGCTATTACATTCTAGAGAAGGGGTACAATTCAATGCCTATTAACCTTCCGGGGACACTCTTCAACAAGGCCATGAAAGCAAGAAAGGAGTTAGCTCAGATCTTGGCCAAAATCCTCTCACTTAGGAGGGAAATGAAACACTATCACAATGATTTGCTTGGATCTTTCATGGGTGACAAAGAAGGCCTCACTGACGAACAAATAGCCGACAACATCATCGGTGTCATCTTCGCAGCTCGTGACACGACGGCCAGTGTCCTAACATGGATCGTCAAGTACCTTGCTGAAAATCCAGCTGTCCTAAAAGCTGTCACTGTAAGGACTCCGATTCCTATCCCCATAAAAAAGATCTTAAATTTCTGTACTGGTTATTCCACTCTGTGTAGCTTTTCTGCACGTAGGCTAAGACTACATACATCCTCT
This sequence comes from Ilex asprella, assembly GCA_023539305.1. Taxonomy (NCBI): domain Eukaryota; kingdom Viridiplantae; phylum Streptophyta; class Magnoliopsida; order Aquifoliales; family Aquifoliaceae; genus Ilex; species Ilex asprella. The sequence continues at coordinate 18,208,607 of CM042198.1, read as the reverse complement.
AGATGACTTTTTTATAAGTAAATGTGGCAGTGAAGTAAAACTGTGTGCTGGCTTTTGACTTCACAGGAAGAGCAAGAGGCCATAATGAGAACAAAAGAGTGCGGTGAAGGGAAGGTTCTGACTTGGGAAGATACTAAGAAGATGCCATTAACTTCAAGGGTGATTCAAGAAACACTCAGAGTGGCTTCAATCTTATCTTTTACTTTCAGAGAAGCTGTAGAAGATATTGAATTTGAAGGTCAGTTAAAACTCAAAATCTGGCAAAAATTATAGCAACCCATGCGTTAAAAATCCATTTTTGTTCCAATATTTATGATTTTTTTATTCTAATATTCTGTTTTTCTACAATAATTTCAGGTTACCATATACCAAAAGGATGGAAAGTCTTACCACTCTTTAGAAACATTCACCATAGCCCAGACAATTTTGCTGAGCCTGAGAAGTTTGATCCATCAAGATTTGAGGTAAAAATTCACAGACATGGTTAATATTTACTGATTATTTTTTTTTTGTTTACAACCCATGATCTGAAACGAAAACTTTCTCTATAATATATGACAGGTTGCTCCAAAACCCAATACATTCATGCCATTTGGTAGTGGGACCCACTCATGTCCTGGGAATGAGTTGGCCAAACTGGAGATTTTGGTTCTTGTACATCATCTGACCACAAAGTACAGGTTGGTGAAAATTTCTCTCATTACCTACCAATAATGGACACCATCAACTTTTCAGCTGGGTGGTTAAAAGTCTGTCCCTAAAAATGGAATGTAGAATGAAGTGTCCTGATAAGGGTTTGTTTGTTTTCATCTGCAGATGGTCTATGGTGGGGCCACAGAATGGAATTCAGTATGGCCCCTTTGCTCTTCCCCAGAATGGTTTGCCCATCAGGCTGTCTCCCAAGACAGAGAGATAGTCCCAACTACAAAGGCCAAAAAAAAAAAAAACCCCGCAATGCCACTTCTGGAGAGAGGTTTCTGCTTTCAATTGAGAAGATTGATGAAGGAAGATAGCATCATTCTGAACCAGTTTACCATGAGGAGAGAGAAACCAAGTATAAGAGACACCCACCAAAAAAAAAAAATTGAAAAAGATATGAACAAGGAAAAGCAATTTGCACATAAGGAAGGCTTCATATCAAGATGCTTATCAGAACCCAAAATTCAGGTGTCCTTTTTCAAAGATCTGAGTAACTAGGGGGATGGGATTAGGGTAATATAGTAAGTTTACTCCAATTTCATGCTGTTTTATTATTGCTTATTTGTATAAAGTCCGCAAGGCAATTAATGAAAATTCGATAATTGAAGTTTTTTCATTCATATTATATACGTGACAGTTAATTGATACAGTTATTCATTTTTGTTGTTTTAACTACCTCTATAAGAGCAGGACAAGAACAAAATCATCAGTCTTGTGCAATGTTGTGAAGCATTGAAATATGAAAAGTTTCACACTGAAAACAGACCTCTTCATGAGACTTTTTCAAGAGAAAGTGATGAAAAATGTTTAGGATGGCCAAGGATTTGACAAAAAAAAAAATAACTATTTGAAGTTTTCTACTCCACTATTTTTTGAGTTATTCGACTTCTTTTTCATTTTGATAATTATAAATACATTATCACCCAGTCTATTCATACATACAATCATCAATTCCGTAAATCAATTAGTAATATCCGTAATTCAGACAACTCCACACACTAAAATCTTTAGTTTTTCAGCTGGTTCGGGAGAAAAAACTTATACAAACAGTTGCAGTAAGGGTACTAAAGGCGAGTTTGAGCATGCAATTATCCACTAAAATCTCATTATCCACAAAATCCTGGAATTATTGATGTGTGAAATGTGCTAAGTTTTTTCAAACCATGCATACGCAAATATGACCATTTATCACTACATGTCTATAATCAACACGTAGCAATCTCTCACTATCCATCGTGTTTCATGCATTTTAGACATTGCCAGTTACGTGCTCTAGGACATTACGACCAAAGACCAAAGGGAAATCAGTCCATTCTTCAGCAGATTCACTGTTTTTGCTAGTATTTGCAATATAGTCAACTGCATGGAAAAACATTGTGACAATGAATGAAACAGGGTTGGGGGGTGGCAGTAGGGGGTAACAAACCCAAACCTCTCTCTCCCCCCCCCCTTCCCCCGCCCAAAACTTTCTCAAAATTGTGTTGTATTTACTATGTGGCTCTTACAATTACAAAAAAAAAAAAGGGTCCACCTAAGTTTTTTTTTAAAGTTTCACAACTGCCCCCGACTTGTGTTGTTCCCCCCAAAACTTAATTTCTGGATCCGTCTTTGCTTATAAGTTGTGTTATTGTAGAATTTGTAACATAGAAGTATGAAAATGAAACTTCTCATTTTATGTCAAAAGACGCCGTAAAAGTATGAAAAAATAGTCAGTTTTAATTACGTGTTACACTATCATGCAAATTATGCGAATCTAAGTTTCAAAATTATGAAAAAATCTGATTTTTCTTCCTCAGATGGACGCTTTCCTAGGTTTTGATGTTTTCCTAAGATGGAATTACCACCAACCCTTGAAATTTGTAAACATGCTGACAATAAAAATATTATAATTAAAGAAATTTTCACAAGGAAATGAATCGTAATTGACAATGGAAAACAGACCATTAAAAGTGCAGCAAGTAGATTTTGACTTAATATCAGGGAAAAAAAATATTAATTGCACATTGTATTATTAAAAACAACCAGAAGAAGACTGCAGTTTCTCCCATTATCTAATACTTGAATAAGTTAGTGTCAACCCACAGAACTCTCTCTCTCTCTCTTGCATACAGACACACATCACAAATGGTCCAGTGCCCATATTTTTCTTATTTGACTTTCCATAACTTCAATAGCTTAACAAAGTAGCTGACATGGGACCTTGATAAGTTCTCATTAACTTGAGCACACTTGTCTCTCATTCATGTTGCCATGCCAAGGTTGGTAGTTATGGCCAAGGATATGTTTGGATGTTTTCCTAGAAATGGAATCATCTCATTTTGTTCTACAAATATCAATAATAGGGTTTGTTTACCATTAAAAAAACAAAAGTCAGTGTAAGGATCGTTAAATTAGACCCAGAACAATAACAAATAATCGTTCGCATAAGAAATTTATCACATATTCAAATCAAGAAATCAACGTATTCAAATGAAAATAAGTATGTTGATTACCCCTATCTCAAATCCTAGTATAAATGGGAGTTCTATGTACTAAGCGTGATCAATTTAAGAAGCTTTTTTTAAAACATCTATAGACTTTTTCAATATAGTTTTACCTTATGTTCTAAAACATTGTGAAAAATATCTATACATTCAGTGAATAGTGAAGTTTAAATCTACAATATTTGGGTAAATAAATTTCAAAACAAGTATAGTTGGATAATAAACTTCATTTATATCAATGATCAAAATTTTATTTCGGTGCATTGTTTTGGTCATTTAAAAAACGGAAACGTTTTAACATGTTTCGAAAACGTTGTGACCCGTTTTGAAAATTATATAAAAAAATAAAAAATTTAAAAATATTTTTCTAAAACATTGGTTAAAATATATTAAAATATCTTGAAATATTTTGAAACATTCTGAAACAATTGTGCAAATACATTAAAACATTACAATATACTTTGCAATATTATGAAACACTTTAAAATATTAGAATTTTAATTTTATTACTGATTCGTTTTGATTTCCTTATAAACATAAACGTTTCGATTGTTTCAAAACGTAATTTTGATCCTTGATTTATATGCTAAAATCTGGTAATCATGGGATATGCCCCCCAAACAGCCCTGATGAAATGCAATGCACTTGTCCTAATCAAGAAGGAGTTTTCTCGAGCAGTTTTATCAGAAAAGAAAAAATGGGAAGAATCCCAATTATGTGTTCAAAATTGGTTGGCAGACTTCACAGGTGTCCAAATGCATCCATCATCACTTAAGTCATACATGTGTTTTTTGATATATGTCAATGCAACAGAAGTTGTCTAAATGCAGTTGGTAAGCATGTTTCATGGACTGAATTGATTTGTTACTTCAGAAATCCAAATCTTAGAGATATATTCGTGTCGGTATTCAAAATGACTCATCATGAAAAACAAAATGTCACATATAAGTATTTATTGATGCACATTAATGTCTATTACGATGATAAAAATAACAGTCTAACAACCAAGTGTATGAATTCACATATGAGGATAATTACTTGCTCTCTGTAGCTCAATCAGCGATTCCCTAATTCGTCATTCCTTCCTCCTGGGATAGTTGGCATTCTCGCTTCGGACGCTCGACAGACCCCTCACGTTCGTTGTTGAGCCTTTATTATTTATTTATTTATTTTTCATTCTTTTGGTGGTTAGTCACTACCTTGCTTTTGATAGGATTTTCTTCCACTTCTGGAGGCTTGACTCAATGTCCTCCTCCCTTGTACGATTTTTCTTTTAGTTATATATACAGGTAGGGTCCTGCCTAACCCCCCACTAACATTGGGTGGCTTTAAAAAAAAATACTATCAAAAGTTAGAAACAAGCCAAAGTAACAACCCTTTTGATGCCATTATTGTGCATTTTTTAATGTCCTTTTATTTAAATTTAGAAAAAATCGTGGCTTCTTGTAAAAATACTCTATACCTGCTATGTGTTTCGATATTATTATTACTAATAAAAATATCTTAGATGAAAAAAATTTGACTACCATTTTTACCCTTAAACAATCCTAAAAAGTCGTCTTTGCTATCATCATCCTTCATGCTATAATGAAAACTACCAATTAGAAAGACAACAAATAATAAATTGTTAGATCTTATAAATTCTAACAATATTTCCATTTACTATTTTCAACATATAGTAAATGGAAACTACTGATCCAATTATCCTTATTGATTTGAGATACAAATTTGGGTTACAAATTTGAGTTATATAACATTACTTTTATTATTAATTCATAGTAGTCTACTACTGGAAATGAAATCATTTCCTATATCTATACTATTAGTATTTGTGTTTGTCTTTTTTATCATTCAAGAATTCAAAAAAAAAATAATTATTTTAACTACACTAAATTTACTTTTGTAAAACACACGACTCATTCTATTCATATTATATGCAAATATTGACTGAAGTTGTTCATTGGGGGCGTTGAAAGGGCACATAGTTTTTCTCTCATATAGTGTCTTTTTCTTCATCAGTTCTCAAGCCACAAGCCATGGAAACCCTGATCAACTTGGTCTCTTTTGCTTCTTTCATTCCATCTTTTGTCCAAACCATCAAAAGGCCCATCATCAAAAAGTCTCCTTTCCAATAATTGTTACTAAAATATTCAGAAGTATGGATATATTAGTTGGAGATATTCCACCTAGAGATATACTTTCTGGTTAGAATCAGATTCCAATAAATAAATTTTTGATACTATATCTCTTTTTTTTTTATAAAATCATGTTGGAAGTTATGTTATTTTATTATATAATTTTAGTGATTAATAGTTACAAATAACTCAAAATGTACAACCAAAAGATAATATAATGCTGTCCTAGACTTTCTAAGTGCCAAACATTAACGCCTGGATATTCTAAACAGCCATCCAAAGTAAATCTGGAAAATTATCACTATTTAGTATTATAGATTTTGTGGTGGGTTGTTGTTGCTTTGTTTGATTCTTTATTTTGAGTAACAAACCATTAATGAATCCTTCACACGATATGTTTTACTGTCTTGCTTAATGGGTATGTTCTTTAACTTTTATTTCACTTGGAGTTAGAATATATGGGGTTGAATGAATCTTGTGTTTGTTGCTTATAAGTATTTTTTTTCCCATTGTTTATGCATTTGAAATTAGACCATGAACAAAAAACTTTAGAAACATCTAACAATAAATTGAAATCCTTAAATTGGTTATTCTTTATTTGGACACTTTGTGACAATCTCTGGGTAGTGGAGGATTCACTGTGTCATGAGAAGTTGGATGTGTGATTTACAAGTTCAATAAAATTAGGCGAATTGATGAGAAAACTTACCAGTTATGTCAACTTAGTAAATATTTTCATCAATATCTGCCTAGAAATGTAGGAAAGGATTGTGTTTTTCAAATTTTCGATATCTTTATTTTGAGAATCAATGAAAATGAATGACAAAGAGAAAATACAAATTTTCACCATAATTAAGTTTATTGATTTATTTCAACAAGAAGTAGGCTTTTGGAAAAGATGTCAAAATCCATATACTGGTGGAATATGTGGCTTGCTCTTGACACTTTGGTAGAGTAATTGTATGCAAAAAAAGATTTCTAGATAAATTGCCGGTGTGAATTGAGGTTTTCCCCAAACCCAGCCCCCCTCAAAACTTATTTCCCCAACCCAGCCAGTTTTCAACTTAATTCCTAAACCCAACTTCTTTTTAAAGACGTCATTCCAAATGACGCCTTCAGGTGTAAAAATGTCATTTGGAATGATGATTTGAATTTTAATTTTTTTTATGAAAACATCATTCCAAATGACGTTTTTAAAGTCGTCATTTGTAATGACGTTTTATAACATGACTAAATTAAACGGCAGTTAACAGAGTTAAACAAAAAATAAAGGGATGAAGACGTCATTCCAAATGACGTCTTTAAAGGTTCATTACCTCCGTTTTTTTTACCCAGATCAGTCTACATTTTTCAAACATCCAACGACGGCTCCCTCCTCCACCTCCAACCTCTGACGACTGATCCCTCCTCCTCAACGAGTCTTAGCCAACCTCCGACGAGCGACCACAGTGTCCGACGAAGACATCCACCAACGACCACAGCCGCCATAAGCAAACCCTTCCTCCACCTGCGTGACCGACTGACCACAGCCTCCACCACCAACTGCCTTCAATCGTTTTTTGCCCTAAATCGATTTTTGCTCGAAATCGATTTTTGCTCCAAATCGTTTTTTGCCCCAAATCAATTTTTGCCCCCTAAATCGATTCTCAGAATTAAGCTCCTCAGGTAATTTGTTCCTCTTTTCTTTTTCTTTGGTGGTCGTGATTTGTCTGTGCTTGTTAGTAAAATGCATCAATTGTACATTATATGCACATATCAAGGATAATGATAAGACGAGCATAATCGATCAGTGGAACCTTGAGATATCTGCCAGACTGACTCAAAATAGAATCACAGGATCGGGGTGTTCTTGTACTACATCCCCATCACCAAGGTGGATGTCACCAATTGCGAGAATTCCTCTCTAGCATACAATCCTTTAGAAGCCAAGTGCTAAAATATTCCCAAGTATTTCTTTTTTAAGACTACCTTTTAGCATTTCAAAATGACTTTCTGCAATATTGTACTATTTTTTTATGTGAATAGTGAATCTTAGAATAGTTTTAACTAGGTTCTCTATAACACGATCATCTAGTCTTCATTCCAAAGACACTTACAATTTTTTGATACTTTGCAAATTTTGACCTTCTCTTTGATACAAAGCTGGACACCACCTACAGCTCTGATTATCGCATTTAAGAAAATGCCTTTTATGCTCTAATGTGTATATGCCATTCTTCAAATCTTAACGAATAATAAGGATTATAATTCTTCATGGAAAGTCATACATATCTAATTGGACATAAAATTGAAGTTCATATTGTCAACAAAGACCAATCTCTAAAATATCCAATGCCATGGAAGTATATCATATCTTCTGAATTGCATTTAGCCAAAGAAATGACAATTTTCAAGAACCGAGCGGTACTGTTATGTGTTGATATTAGTGTTACTCAATTTCACTTCATCATACATGTTTGAGAAAGAACCGAGCGGTACTGTTAGTGCATTGACCGAGAATTTGGCCTACGGGATTCCACCTGATGCGACTGAGCATCAGGTAACATGTTACGCCCGATCGTACATGCTTTTGTTGATTGACGGGTTTTTGTTTAGTGACAAGTCGTCGAGTAGGGTGAAGCTTATGTTTCTACCATTGCTCGGAGACTTACATGCGGCTGACACTTTTAGTTGGGGCAGTGCTGCCCTTTCATGGTTATATCGGGAGATGTGTCTAGCTACTAAGCGGAACACAAAAGATATTAGCGGTCTACTTATTTTGCTGGAGGTACATGCTTGGATTCTTCACTTAATTGCTTAATTTATGTTCTTGTAAATATACATATGTAAAATCAATGTATTGGTGATGTAGTTGTGGGCATGGGAGCGTCTGGTACACATTGCACCACAGCGACAGCGGGTCGTCATTTGTGCAACGGAGCATGGTGTACATGATGGTCCACTAGGTGGTGGTGCAGAGTTAGATGGAGTCAGTGTAGATGTCGATCTTGCACATGATGCTGCTACTGCACACGGTGTACATGATGGTCCACTTGGTTGTAGGTGCATAATAAATATTAGTTGTACTTAAATGTATATTTTACATATTATTATTTTATTTAATACGTAATTTGAAATGTATAGATGAGATGTTATACTTTCGGAGCAACACACGCATACACATGTACTACGTCACTATCGAGACCAACTGGACCAGATGCGCCACGACTAGGTATATTAGCTTGACCATGTCTTAAAAATTTGGATGTTCGGTTTTAAAGTTTGTAAAAATGTGTAGTTGATTGTATTGAATTTACATGTGAAAGTAAGTGAATGTTGAGATGGTTGGATGTTTATATTTTTGGTTTATTCCATTCTGTTGGGTATTATATTTCGTTATAACTGCAATTGAGTTGAGTGTGTTGAATACAAGTTAATTTTTTTTGGAAATGTCTAATTTTCAAAGGAAACTCTGTCCAATTTTTTAAAAAATTAGCTATACATTTATTAATAAGTGCTCACAATTTCTAATGCAGATGATATGAGAGCCATATACACCTGATGTAATGGGGGCCTTGCCAGAATATTGCCTTATTGGGCAAGATATTTGGCGCACACGAGCCCCGTTGATTTGCTTTGACGTTGTGGAATGACATTTTTCAGATCGAGTTACTCGACAGTTTGGCCTGATTCAACACATACCACAGCCATGTGAAACTAGCTGGGCACTGCATGCTGTCAACCGGCGAGGTAGATCTGCTCGGGATTGGTCTCTAGTTCATCAGGTGTACACGGAGATGTGGACACATCGTAGAGATACCATTGTTACCGGAGCCCTGAGTACTGCACCGATGGATCCGACCGACGAAGACATGCAATGGTATCGTCGCATCACTCGGCGTCTAGTTGGTCCACCAATTGTTAGGCCTACTGTCGGATTCCAGCTAGTTGGGAGCATCATAAAGCTTCTGGTAATGTTTTGTTAAATATTGTACTATTCAATTAGCATGACAAATTTTACTAATTGATTAATACACTAATTAATCTGGGTTCAATGTTTTTTGTAGGAAGATACACTGACACAGATCTATCACACTGCACGTGGTACAAGAATGAGATGCGACGATGATTACAAGAATGAGAGATTTTTCGATCCAAAAGAGTATTATGCAGGAGTACGACGAGAGTGGGCTTTTCGTGCTAAAGAATCAAACGAACTTTTTACAGAACTAAGAGAACTTGGCATACCAGTGCCTCGTAGACGATCACTAATAATGCAACGCCAAAATAGAGAGGACTTCGAATCAGCAGTAGAACAAGTTCGAAGAGAGAATAATAAAATGCTAATTCGTAGGTCTCGCTATTATATGCTCCAACAAGCAAAAGACATGATTAGAGCTGCACATAGACGAGAGTTGACATCAGTTGAGGAAAATAATATATTGTCTAATGCACAATACATGTCAGATGATTATATGTCTGATGAAATTTAACAAAGTCTACATTTGTTTATTAGTGAGATAGCAACACTATCTAACTAGTGTAGTGTCAAGTCATGTCGGTCCTTTGTATTTGAATTGTTATCTATTTACCTTTTTCATTGTGAACTCATATCATTGCTTTGTTAGTGTAGTCAGTCTATTGACAAGTCATGTCAGTCATGCGTTATCAGTGTAGTCAGTCTTGTGACAAGTTATGTCAGTCATTTTGTCATTCATAAGATATGTCAATACTTTTTCAGTGTGGAGTCATATCAAAACTTTATTAATGTGTCGTTAGTCTAGTGACAACTCATGTCAGTTTTTTTGTCATTCACGAGTTATTTCATTACTTTATCAGTGTGGAGTCATATCATTACTTTACCTGTGTCCTGTCAAATTTTTATATAATTGTATTTCGTGTCTATATAAACCATCCTTATTAATTGTGTACATCAGAACCCAAAATATGTCTAACAGACAATCCAGTCAAACCACCCAAGGTTCTTCATCACGCAATGAACAACAAAGTTCATCTTCACCCTGCGAACGTCAACACTCGACTGGCCGAGCAACATGTGGTGTAAACGTAGTTCGTTCAATTGAATCCTACACAGATTCTACCGGTGTAACTTGGTATGGACAAAAGCGTGAGTTCCGTAATGAGCCCATCGACCCTTATCACTCATTCGGTCAAGTTGGACACGTATTTGTGGGGCCTGCGACCGACTTTCCGCCTCCGAGTGCTCGTATCGAACCCACGCAAAGATGGCGACAATTATATGACAAACGTTGTGAGCTTGAAGTATACTGTCGTTGGCATGGATTAATGGTACCAAAGGCACGTTCGGCTGATATATATGATCCACAAAACTCTACCAACCATAACGAGATCATAGCAAGACTTCAACGTGAAAATGATCAGATACAGCGTAGACTTGATCGTTTGCATGCAATCGACCATGCAAAAATTGAGCATTTCGATCCTGATTATGCTGAGATTCAAATTTTGGAGGATCCGTTACTACTTTTAGATACAAAAATTTTTGATTATTCCGATATAAGTGATGATGCGTCTGACACTTTTATTCCATCAAGTTTATGTGTACTGGGCAACCCACTATGTTGTTTTCTATATAAACCAAAATATTGACAGAGTGTATTTCTTATAGTGTCATGTAATAACTTGGTTTTGTTTTAATGTATAAGTATCTTTTTCTATATTTTATAGTTTTGCACACTTTTGTAGGTCAACTATAAATATTCGATGAACTTATAACATAAAATTGAAATATATAATTTTTTAACATATACAAAAAAAATTTCTATAAAAAAATATTTTTTAAAACATCATTTAAAGTGACGTTTTTAAAAAAAATACAGAGTTTTGAAAATAAACTTTTAGGGCCACCTGAGTTTGGAGAAAATCTCCTCTACATTGGGATGCTTTTATGACGTGGGAAGTGAGATTATAATATTGAGTTTTTTTTTAATCAATTTAGTAAAACATGGGTTAAATACACACATCTAACAGATATACAAGTTTACTTTTAAAACACTCTTTAAATTTTTTTTATTAATTATATGTTTTACAAATATATTATTATATTCAAATATATGAAATTAAATTATGTTTTTATGATTTTTATTTTCAATTATATAATTAGTTCAAAATTATTATGAAAAGGGAATTAAATTCAAAAATTTATTTAATTTTTTTTTATCTGGTTAATCATTATGTGAGACATAAGGTGGTGTTATTAGTTTTTATGAAATTTATTTATAAGTTGATGGTTAGATTGTAAAAGGCTAAGGGGTAAAAAACGTCATTCTGTATAAGCAGACATGAAGACGCCATTTGGAATGACGTCTTTAAAGACGTCATTTGAAATGACGTCTTCATCCCTTGATTTTTTGTTTAATTCTGTTAACTACAGTTAAATTTAGTCATGTTATAAAACGTCATTACAAATGACGACTTTAAAAACGTCATTTGGAATGACGTTTTCCTAAAAAAAAAATTAAACTCAAATTGTCATTCCAAATGACGTTTTTACACCTGAAGGCGTCATTTGGAATGACGTCTTTAAAAAGAAGCTGAGTTTGGGAATTAAGTTGAAAACTGGCTGGGTTGGGGAAATAAGTTTTGAGGGGGGCTGAATTTGGGGAAAACCTCGGTGTGAATTCCGTCAACACATGGCAACATCTTGGAATACAGTGCACTATGTAATAGAATTCGTTGGCTTCTTCATTAATGTCTATCTAATTTCTTGAGTCATTGGTTACATGAGCTGTTGATTTGGGCTCTTGGTATAAGTTCTACTTCTCTGAATATTGGATCAGGCAAAAGCACTGCAATAATAGCCCTTTCGGGTGGATGAAAGGGTTTGACATGAGTATAACTTTAATATTTACCCAGCACGTAACATTGGTATTAATATATTCTTGTGCTTTTAATGCAACTGGCCTTGCTAAAATTACATTGTGCTAATATGTTTCAAGTTAATTATATTCCTACTGCAATCAGTGGCCAACAATAAGGGTATGAGTGCTCAAGGAATTGGTCTATAAGTGACCGACTCTTCCCACGGTAATGCTAAAATTTTTAAAGAGTTCAATTTGTGGGTATGAATTAGGGGTGCAACTTAAGTTGAACAACCTGATTTCAACTCGAAAAAATTAAGACTTGGGAGAGGTTTTTAATACTTGGGTGGGCTTGGGTCAAAAAACTCTAACCCAAATTCAATTTGGGTCGAGCTCGGATTGAGGCATCGAGAATCCGAATTCAACCCAAACCCAACAAATTAATATATATATATATAACACTAACACTTTTTTCATTTTTACTCCATTGTCCTTCGTGTCTTATTACTTGCTATTCGGTTATGCGTGATTAGTGGTGATAGTGTGATGTTTTAAGTTTAAAAATTTTTATGGGTTTAATTTCTAGGTTTTCTAGGATTGTGTTTTGAGATTACTAGTTTTTTTGTGTGACAATAGATGATCAATAATCGTGCATTGTTATGAATGAAATATATAGATTGTTTTATGAAATTGTAATTATTCTCCCCCTCTCTGTCTCTCTTGCGGTGAACCCGAATTCAACCAGAGCCTGCCCGAATTAAACTCGGGCAGTGCTCGGGTTGAGTTTCTCAACCCGAGGTAGGGTTAGGTTAGGATTGGATATTATATACCTAGGGTTGACTGTCTAACCCGTCCAACCCGCACCCCTAGTATGAATGCAAAACGTTTGTTGGAAGCATTCTAGATATTGTGAATGTTTTACTATATGCATGACAACGCAATCACACTTTTGGAGTGTTAATCTTACACTGCCTAGATATGTTGGAAGCATTCTAGATATTGTGAATGTTTTACTTTGTAACCAAGAATCACTTGCTCAACCCAATTAATAAAAAAGAAAGTAAAACAAAAGGCAAAAATCAAAAATCAAAATAGAATAGTTGCTTTAAATTCACTAAACTTCATGACTAAGATTTTAGAACTGCCATTAAGAGTTTTGATACCTTACTTTTGCTTGTTTCTTTTTTTTTTTCCAGAGAAAATTCGATGACTTCTAATATAGGAGATAGTACCATCTTATTTGTGCAATTTTCAGTCTTTTGTGTGGATTGAAATTTGAAATAATGTGATTAGTACCCCTCTTATTACTATATGCATGAGTATTAAAGTTCTGATTAAAAGCATTTGCACTTTTTTATTTTTCGTCTTACTTTGATGGTGTTGGGTGTAATTGATATCAAATTGAGAGAAGAGTTTTGGCTTGAATCAAGGTGGAGATAGTAAATAAAAAATATTCAAAATTTTCTCTTATTTGATGCATTGTCTAATCAAAATGATTTGTTTTATTGATCAAATGGGTTTGGTCAATGACAAAGGGACTGAAGTTTTGGTGCTTCAAAAGGCAGAGTTTTACATGAAAATGGATAAAGTGATTCTAGACTATAGTGGTGGCATAAATACCTCAATAATTATATCTTGGCATATATAGGTTCATCAGTTAATGAGTTTTTCTCTTACTTCTATGACTACAAACGTAGATACAATTTTTTAACATGTTACCCTACCTTGTATTCACCTGTGTTGTATTTAGACATCTGTTAGCAGAGTGTATAAAGAAATGAACTAAGTTATATGTGTCAACAATTTATCATATAGATTCCAACATTTTCTAACAAACTTTATTCATTTAAAGGTTGTAGGGAGAATAATAGTTGTAATACATACTTTAATACTTTGTTGACATACGTTTGGTATTGAGGTTTGCTAAAATAACAAGCAGTTTACCATTCGAACACATTATTTTGTTCATGCTAAACATAATATAGTTGACCAATAAAATCAAAAGGACATAATTATCCCTTTATGCCTATAAAATTATTTAGAACAACTACCCTTCTTTTATCTCTCTCTATGTATACACTTATGCTTTAGACTTAGATATATTTAAGATAATATAAACTAAATGACAAATAATATAAAAGATTGAAATGTAAAAATGTTTGAAAATCTATTAAATTACGTTCTAAATAAAAATGTGGACCATTAATTTTGCATATAATAAAACGTAAATGCAAAAATATGGCATGCCATTTAACTCAACTATAGATATAATTATTTATTATATAAATATTAAAAAAAATACCAAATAAATTTGTTTACTTGCAATGCAAGTAGTGTATTGCTAGTAATTTAAAATGCAACCATGTCAATCATTATGACCAATGAATGTGTTAAACTTTTTGAAATGCGGTTATAAATCTACTAGAATAATATTTAGTTTTCGTAATTTTTAGCTTGCATAGAGATTTAATATATCATAGATCATCATGCAAGGCAAATAATTTTTCTCTTATTAGTGGTATGATATCGTCCAAATGTTTCTTGAAACAAACAAAATTTCCATGACGTTGTGGAATTTATGTTTTGATGATAGAAATCAAGTACTTCCTAAAAAATTTCCACATACAGCTACCAGTATTACAAAATACAAACAGTGCACACTAAACCACCTGAAAATAACCATTATGCCTAGCCATTTTAACAATTATAGATTGGTTAGGTTTGAGATTGGTTCCCAAATACAAACTGGGTGGGTTTATATTTTCAAGGGTAATTATCATCCACTTTTTTTTTAGATAGGTATATCTTCAATGAGATCCTTTTATTATCTAAAATATCACTGATACTCCTTCTAATTTATATTTAAACATCACTGACACCCTTACTATTAAACCACCAGGAACCAAACACAAACGGACTGGGGTTATATTTTTAAGGGTAATTATTATTCACACTCCCTCTAGATAGACATATTTTCAATGAGACCTGTTCACTATCTAAAACATCACTGACACCTCTTCTAATTTATATTTAAACATTACTAAAACCTATTGCCATTAAACCACCATTTTTAACAAAAAAATAAAAATAAAAATCGTCTAAAGTACCAAAATTGTCCCTACATAAACCGCAAACAATCTCTACATAAAATTAGATTAAAATTTGAGCTAATTAAAATTTATTTTTTTATATATTAAAATTCAAGCCGATTAAAATTTATTTTTCTATATATTAAAATTTGAGTTGATTAAATTTTATTTTTTTACGTATTAAAATTCAAGCTCAACCTGAACTACTAATACTAATTAAAATTTGATTCGAATCGATTAAAATTTATATTTTTTTACATATTAAATTCTGACCAATTAAAATTCAATTCAAATTGATTAAAATTTATTTTTACATATTAAAATTTGAGTCAATTAAAAATTATATTTTTTTATATATATATCAAAATTCTGATTGATTAAAATTTAATGCAATTTAATTAAAGTTTAATTCAAGTCAATTAAAAATAAATTTCAATTGGCTCAAATCGAATTTCAATCTGCTCAAATTTTAATAATTAAATTTTTTTAATTTTTAATCAAATGAAATTTTAATTAGCTCAAATTGAATTTTAATCAGTTTAAATTTTAGTTCGTAAAAAAATTCAAAAAATAACAATGATCTCATTGAAAATATTTTTATCTAAAGGGGGTGTGAATTTACTAAAATTACATTCTAGTTACGCCATTAATATAGTTAACACCTTAATCTGGCAGGAGGTGTCAATGAAGATTCAAAAAATAAAAAAGATACCCTTAAAAATATAGTAAAGTAGAAGGGATGTAACTAAGATTTTCTATTTTTAATTACATTGTTCAACATTTTTCTTGTTTGCAAATTAGTTAAAAGTAAATTCTCCTCAACACATAGGTTGGCAAGCCGAACCTTGGGGCAGCATTAGGTATATTCCAACTTAGTTACCAAAGTGCTGGATTCAGAACTCAGCAAGGTTGACTTTGAACTCAACTCAAACATTGCATCAAGGATTTCACCACTAGCCAACAATTTTTCTCAGTTTTACGAATGGTGCTCGAAGCCTACTCACAAGTAACAAACTAAAAGGGAAGAAAAGGTTAATAAACAAGGATGAAAACCAAATTAGAACCTTTTCTGCTTCCTAAAAATGTATAGTAAAAATTGTTCCATCAAGATGATGAGTACACATATGACAGCTGATTTAACCAAACATTTATGTCCAGGTCCATGAGTGCAATCAAGAAGCTGCAGGTACACTGAATATCATACTATGTTGGTAATCGACTAATCGTGGATCATTGGATCAATGGCATCTGCAGCTCCTGAGAAATCTTGTGTTTCCTTTCGTAGGAGTTCAACGCGAGCACTGATGATGCATTTCTGTTCTTCCACCTGAGAGTCCGAAATCAATAATCAGTTGTAATTCCTGGATAGCGCTCTTCTTTCTCGAACAAAATCAAAGAGAAAATTTGGTATTTTATTAACCAATAACACAGTGCCGAATAAGCAGGTCAAGATAAAATAAAAGGGCAGTCTCAGACATGCAGCAATTGGTTCAGCTGTTTCCTAAGAGTCCCAAGTATTATCCAACTATCAAATTCTTGAAACACTTTTGGCTTCTTACAATATATAAGAAAAACAAGAAAATAATTAACCACCATAAGCAGCAAACAAATAATATGACTCTGGCAGAATGCATAAAATAAAAACATTAACTAATTGACTCGTTGATTTTCCAAGTGTTCTGCTCAGTGGAAAGTACTGGAAACTTACATATCCGCGATCCCTTGAAATCAAGTAGCTGGGTAAGAATAAAGACCTGTGCAAGCTTCCGAGTACCTAAGATTCTCGATAGTGAAAAATGTAATTTCTTTTCTGTTCTTTGTAGTGAGAGTGGGAATTTTAAATTAGAAATTTGATTAAAATAAGTTAGAACTACAAGAACAGGGCTCTGAACTAAATATTGCCATATATGAAGCAACAGGAGGTAATCAAGCGGAGCAGCTTAAAAGCAATGACCGAATTAATTAAGCATGTGCTGAAGGTGAATCTAGTTGAAAATAAATTGTTGGCATTAGTACTCCAAACAAATTCCTAATCATCCTGAATTTGAACAGAAAATCTCTACTTCTGCATTAGAAGCGCAACTCTCATCCTCCATGCATCTCTGTATCAGCTGCTCCGTACTTCCAGAGTCACAGACTCACTAGTTTCACACAGCTCTATCTTGATTAAATAAAGAAAAATGACTTATTTTGACCCCCATACAACTCTTCCCATACATCAAAACTGGAGGACCTACAGTGAGGTATAACATTAACACTTCCGACAAAGAATTGATACACAAAGCTACCCTACCTGAAAACTCAACTCAACAGCGTCTTGTCCCAACACCCCACCTGAAAACTGAGATGCATGTTTTTGGTTATGGTTAACATATGAGAATACACTTTTTTATCTTACAATGGCAAGAGATTAGGTCCAGATGAGATGTGCACATAGGTGTGTATATGCATAAGTAAAAATGTACAGAGTGCGAAAAAGGAACATATCAGTGCAATTTCCCCTTTAGTTAATCATAAGAGAATTAATAACAAGATAGTGTTCAAGTGCTACACATTAGACTCACCCACCCACTCCTCACCTTTTTCAACATATCCATCAAGTATTGGATCTCATTCTTCTTTGCTGCTGACAGACAGTACATGGTATCTCCAACATTAGCACTGCAATATTGTTGGCATTACTTCATCAAAAACCATATGTGTATGTACATACATTCAAATATATGCACACAAGTATACACGTAAGTACATACGTATGCATACATGGAATTTGTGTGTTCTCCTCCGAATGGCCACGGTATTGTAAGTCCCATAAATTGGCTACTTTCCGCATAGATTTTTGGCAAATCATGTGTCCCATTGGGTATTGGAATAGTAGAAAAGGAAAGTAGAGCAAATAGATCTCAAAATAAGATACCATTATGTTTATTAAAGGAAAAGATTTACACATGCTGCAGTGAATATATCATTTTGTAATAATTGTACTCATGGTTGATGCAACTCTTAGAAGGTCTGTTGTTTTAAACACACATGATCACCAGATATTGTTATATCATTTTCGTAAGAAATATGCTGTGCCATGGCCAGTTCGACCCTTTAGAAGCGCTGACATATTATACACACATGCTCACCAAAGTTTTCTCAAAGAATTATTAGGGTCCATTAGGAAGAAAAGAATGACGGAAAGTGAAAATGACAGAAAGTGAAGTGAAAGAAAATGATAAAAAATATATTTTCATGTATGTATTTGGTTAGGATGAAAAAATTGCTAGAAAGTTTTTTAAAAAAATCATTATATTGTTTGAAAGAAAGTAAAGTTACAAGAAATTTTTTTTAATTGTCTAAATTATCCTTAATTATATTAAATCGGTCTAAAGAAGAAAAAAATATGTATTATAATTGAAAGTTAATTTTTTTAAAAAAAAAGTGGCTTGTAATCTAATTCTAGGACAAACACCAGCACAAAAGTCTTTGGATCAAACTATATAGTTAATCAAATTCATACCAATATTTTTTAAAATTAATAACCAATAAAATATTTTAAGAAAAATAAGGGTAGTATGGAAAGTTAGTAATAGATCACAACTTTCTTGCATTTCTTTGTGTTTTTTACAAGAAAAAAAAAATTGGTTAGTTATGAGAAAATTCAAGTATGAAAAAATTTATTTTTTTTCATCATTTTCCATTTCATGCTAACCAAACGCATAAATTTTTTTAAAAATTTCTCTTTCTTACATTATCTACCATTCTCCCGTTAAACAAACGGACCCTTAGTATTTCACTGGACATTTCTTCAGTGTTTTCTTATTCTCAAGTGTTAGCATCCAATCAACAACTCTGGCTTGCAATGTAAGCATCATAATTCCATTAGCATGAACACACGCATATATATAGGCCTTTTCCCAGTGTTCTTCCCCAAAATGCAGGTTGCTGATAGAGGTAAATTGGGTGGGGGCTTGGCTCCTCTCAGCTCATGTAACCCACAATTTCACTCAATGGTCTCTCACATATTTCTCCTCATGTAACACACACCTGATAATGACTTAATTTCGTCACTTTGTCAACGGATTTTACTTTGAAATTAACGCAACAGAAACTCAAACAGAGCAATTGCTGGCTATTTCTTAAACAGAGCAAGGGGGCAAAAGAATATGTTGTAGGCCTGTGTTTAACCCTTCTAGACAATTTTCCTATTCTTCAATCCTTTTACTTCCACCAAAACTCTTACAAAACTTTGTTCAGTCTCAGCCGATGTTTCACTTAGATTTATTGTTAGATTTTGCATTACATTCAAGGCTTAAAACTGTTGATCCTAGAGATTGTGGACAAATACCCATTCAAGGTATGAATTCAGTTGTAGCTAGGGCCTAGTGGCAATGAATACCATGGCTGGGAACATGGGTGGCTCGAGACTTTTTGGGGCCTAAAGCGGAGACGATAAATAAGACATTTTTATTTTTAATATTACTAATAAATTTAATTTTTAATTTTTTTAAATACAAAAATATTAATTAAAATTTTATGTTCAACTTTTTGTTACCATATTTGAACTTAATTATAAGAAAGAGAAAAAATGGTTGAAAAATTATGATGGTAAGTATAAACTTGACTTTTTTGGAGGTTAAAACTAAATTTTTTAATAGATTTAGTTTTACAGTTAGTTTTATTTTTTTATTAAAAGAAATAAATTTTAGGGTCTTTTAATTTTACGGTTGAATTAATAGGTCTAATCTATTTAAATTGAAATATTTTGTTTAGATATGAATTTAAATTTTTTGTTTGGACTATTACTGTACACCTATAAATTATGGGCCTTCCTTGAAAGGAGACCTTAATTTTTTTTTTATCGGACTTGTATTTTTGTAAGGCCTTTTTGCAGGACTTAAAATATTTATAGATTTAATTTTTTGATCTCTACTATTTATAATATTTAAAAATTTGGGGCCTTATTCAAAATTGGGGCCTAAAGCCTAGGCTTTTTTCATTACAATGTTCAGCCGCCCCTGGCTGGGAACGATTCAACATTCATGATCATCAGACTGATGTTTTATATTCAAGGTCTAAATTTCTTGATCTTACAAATTGTGCACATATCCCCATTCAAGGAATGGATTCAATTTTAGCAATGGGCTGCAAATACAACCAGGAATAGTTTAAACTTCAAACTCATCCGACTGATGTCTTACGCTAGTGCAAACTATGGCAGGCGATAACTCAAACCCTGAAGCAGTTGGTCGGCTCTAATGATCTGCTATCAACACGCAGTTTTGATGCAGCTCTTTGTACAGATATGCACACACACCCATAGATACATACATACACATATATACGTAATACGTTTTGTCATGGAAATGTGAAGTGTACCATTAAATATGAATTGGTTCTTTCTAATTGTTGATTAGGTGATTGGACATTCGAAAAAAGGAAATATGAGTTTGTCAGAAAGTTCGAGATGGTAATCGCTAACAAGCTATGGGTTGATGATTGCCTAAGAAAGGAATTTCGGGTCGGTCAAGAAAAATAATAATTAGTACACAAATCATATTTCCTTCTCAAGATTATCATATATTATTAGCAACCATACATCACAAAATTATCCTCTAATATCATAAGAAGCTTACTTCTCAAAGAACAAGAGGTCTAGACTTTGTTCGTCCACAAGTTGCTCTACAGTATCAAGAGCGGTTTCCACCTGCCAATAGGACATTTAACAAAAACAAACAAAGGCTAACGAAAACTGAAGTGGCTAAATATGAACTGAAAAGTTTTAGCATTCTTGAAGTTCAAGCATTGAACTAAATCAAACTGATCAGACAAAAAAAGTTACAGATGTTCAAAACCTGCAAGGTTTAAAATTCTTCACCGACCCAATGGAATTGAAAATCACTAACATACATAATCTCTCTCCTCTCTTTCTTTTCTTCCTCTTTGTTTCCTTCCATTTCTCTGTTTTTTCTCTCTTAATCTCTGCTCTCGCGGTCCTACATTACGTGTTTTCATTCCTGTAAAAAGAATAGAACTAGGGTTTTGGGAGACAGAAGAAGAGAAAAAGTGAGAATGTAAGCTTACAACTTAGCCGTCTCTCACACATACAGTACATATGTATGCAATAATATTAAAATGACAAATATACCTTTTGGGGGTATACTTATTACAATGATACCCAAACCCTAATTTATTCTAACACTCACCCTCAAGCTGGTGAATATATATCATAAAATTACAGCTTGAAACAAATGGTGGTTAAATTGAGTGTGACTCAATATTTTAGTAAACATATCTACATGTTGATCTTCAAACTTTACAAATAACGTCACATTATGTCCACTTAGAATTTTATCCCGAACAAAGTGACAATCAACCTCAATGTGGTTGGTCCTCTCATGAAATATTGTATTAACAGCAACACACGAAGTGCTGCCTGAGTATCACAAAACAACTATAGAAGACGTTTAGCTGAAAATCCGATCTCTTCAAGAAAGTATTGTAGTCAAGTTAATTCACTCGTAGTATGTATAATTGCTCTATACTCAGCTTCTGCACTGGATCGAACTACCACAGTTTGTTTCTTATTTTTTCACAAAATCAAGTTGTCCCCTAAGAAAGTACAATAATCAGTAGTTGACCTTCGATCCGAGGGAGATTCAGCACAATCAGCATCTATAAAACCATCAATTCTAAAATGTCCATTCAAACGATACAACCACCCAAGTTCAAAAGCCCGTTTAAGATATCGAAGAATACGAATAACATACCAATGTGGCACTCTAGGTGCTCTCATGAAGAAGACGAATGGGACACTTTAACAAATGGTCTTGGACGTCTAGAATACACCTTCAATGGAACTATGAAAGATAGCAATTATGAAGCTGGAAGAGGTGATACAAATTGGAAAAATAACAGATGGCAATGAAAGAGAGGGCAAAACCAATGATAGAGTGAGTCTAAAGTAAAGATCAAGAGTATAGTTGACAACTGAGAAATATGGAGATACTTGCAAAAAGGTGACATCGGCACTGGTGAAATAACGTCGAGTCGAAGTGTAGGACTGTAACAACAATAACTTTTCTTGGTACACGAATATCCAAGAAAAACACACTTGGTAGAAAGAGGATCAAGTTTATCAAATCCAAGACCTAAATTATGAACGTAACAAACACAACCAAAGAACTTAGGAGGAATGGAAAATAAAGGAGACTGCGAAAGAAGAACCGTAAGAGGAGATTGCCCTTATAACACAACAAAAGGCACACGATTAATAAGATGGCAAGCAATATGAACATCACTCCAAAAATGTTTAGGAATATGTATATGAAATAAAAGTGTTTGAGCGACTTCCAACAAATTATGATTTTTACGTTTAGCCACCCCACTCAATTGTTGGGTGTGAACACAAGAAATTTGATGAATAATACCATTTTCACGGAGATAAGTGACAAGGAGGTCAGAACCATATTCTTTAGCATTATCAAACCGCAAACTATGAATTTGACAACCGAATTGAGTTTTGATTTCTTTAAGAAATGTTTGAAATATGGACAGTATTTCATAACAAACTTTCGTAAAAAATAACTACGTCACACGAGAATAATTATCGACAAATATTACAAAATATGAGAACTTATTCGATGGAACATTCTTTAATGAACCCTACACATCAAAATGAATCAACTCAAAGGGACTCGAAACACAATGAAAAACTCGAGGCCTAAAAGATACAAGAGATGCTTACCAAACTCGCAGGCTTCACAAGACACAAAAGATACATTAGTTATACTAAGAACTTAGATGCTTCAAAACAGGAAGAGATGGGTGACCAAGATGACAATGCCACTGAAACGGAGATAACAATGATTGAAAGGCTTTGAGGGATGGCTCAAAATCAAAGTAATATAAACTACCTATTTCATGCCCCGTATCAATCTTCCTCTTTGTCTCTAAATCTAGAAAAACACACAAAGAAGAAGGATAAAAAGTGACAGAACAATTAAGAGACTTAGTAATCTTACTAATGGACATCAAACTAAAGGGAAACTTGGATACCAATAAAACTGAGGATAAAGAGAAGTGGGACTCAACTGAGTGTGTCCCACACCGGAGACCGAAGATGAGGAACCATTAACAAGCGTAACACTTTGCGGTGGAGTAATAGATTGATCCCCAACCGTTGTTCTCACTAAAGTCATTGCATCATAATACATCAATATATCTAACACTAACATATTTCTTCTCTAAAATCCTCCATAATATCTCTCTAGGACTCTATTATATGTCTTTTCTAAGTCTATCAAAAGCGTATGAAGGTCGTATTTTTCTCCTTATATCTATCCATTAGTCTCTGAAGTAAATATATAATTTCCATTATTGATCTCCCAAACATAAATCCAAACTGATTCTCAGAAACAGTTATTCAAAATCTTAATATTTGCTCGATCACCTTCTCCCAAAGTTTCATTTAATGACCCATTATTTTAATATCTCGATAGTTTGCGCAACTTTAAATATCTTTCTTATTCTTATATATAGGTACTAGAATACTCTTCCTCCACTCATAAGATATTTTCATGGTCATTATAATGTTATTAAATAATTTAGGTAGCCATAATACTCCAACATCACCTAGACACTTCTAAACATCAACAAGTATACCATTAGATGTGTTTTCATTCTAAATCACCTTGAATAATTTATCATCATTTCCGTGTAGACTGTAGACTACAAACTTCTATGAAGGCTTCATAGTTTGGGTGTTTTAATGATGACTTTCAATAAACAAGGGAATAATTGACATAAGCCTACAAAATTGGCCATTGCGTATGTGCTAGAAAAGATGTAGCAAATATTTTTTGGAAATTTTACTACGCAGTTACATATTTGAAACACTCTTTTTAATCAATTTTTTTTCATCCCTTATAGTGTGACATTAAATTCCTTTTACCAATTCTAGTTATTCTCAATTATGCTTGCCACTTCACATTTATGAAAGGATATGCACTCTTATACTATAGCGAAACAGTACAGTCCACATAAATCTTAAACATGTAAAAACCTTAACCGCCATTCAGGGGCATAACTCCACATTCATGTGATAATGAAAGAGAACAAACCTGTGTCTCAAGACATAAAGACTCAAATTCATCCTGTAAAATTTGATAGAGACTACAATTAGTGTTCAAGTTGAAAATTCAATAATAAATATCAATACAGAAAGTAAAGACAGCAAAACAAGTCCATAAACAGCAAAACTGTTCATTAGGGCACCTAGGTTCTGATATCTAGCATTGTGAGCTCATAGAAGCACAACTATAATACACTCCACTGCCGCCAACGAGTAGAGAATCAGAGGAAGGCAGAGAGGGAGAGAGAAGTCTTGGGGATTTACAACAAAGCGCTAACAAATTTAAGAGCAAACGCACAGGTCTCCGATATTAGATCAAAATGCTAGTTGAGTTGCATGAGAAAAGAAAAGGCTTCATAAATGGCAAAACAGCATACCTCTATATTTCCATGCAAAGAAGTAATAACCTGCAAATTTTGACGGCATACCATTATTGCTTCGAAAGGTCAAGGCTTACATTACAAAAAGCATCAGAACACTCAAGAGGAAGAAAAGCTGTTATTGGAAATTAAACTTAAGTAGACCAGTTAAGCCGTGCATAACAGAGCTTGCATGCTATCAGGTCTAATTCCTTTCATATTTATTAGAACTTCAAGTTTCCTCTTTTTGAATTCCAACATAGAACCAAAAAACAGGTCACATGAGAACCCTCCTAAACTAAAGTAAAACACATAGCTATTTTGGCAAGATTTACAACAGCAAGCTGCTGAAATTGAAGAAATTGGGTTATGTTGCTGGTCAAGAACAGGGATACCGGGATATTAAGTATCTAGCAGCCTAAGGTCCGTGGTCACCCAACCCCAAATATGTGTGTGTTTGCGACATAGATCGCCTATGTCCTACATGTGAAGCACAAAAGAATAGAATAAAAAA
The DNA here is from genome assembly GCA_023539305.1 of Ilex asprella. Taxonomy (NCBI): domain Eukaryota; kingdom Viridiplantae; phylum Streptophyta; class Magnoliopsida; order Aquifoliales; family Aquifoliaceae; genus Ilex; species Ilex asprella. The sequence continues at coordinate 18,183,389 of CM042198.1, read as the reverse complement.
TGAGTATAATCATAAAATGACGTAGCACCAATATAAAATAACTTATGCGAGAAATTAGTTTGGTGGTTTGGACATGTTTATAGAATATACTACTGTACAAGGGAAGAAGAATGATGTGAAACCTATCCATGGTAACATCAAGGATAAGGTAGACAAAAATTAACTTTCAGTGAGTTGTCTGCAAAATTTAATAACTTGCATTTTATCAGAGAATACTATCCTTGACAAAACACAATGGCATAACAGAATTCTTGTAGCCCATCCCACTTAGTTGGGGAACATCTTTGCTGAGTAGGGTTGAGTTAGATGGTCATATAAAAATGGAGTAGCAGAGTTTATTTGGAGGCTCGGCCTCCGTACAATCGTACTAGATTGTGACCCCTCAAAAGATAAAAAAACGTGAAGAATACTTACAGGTTTTGGAATGGAAGGATACCAGGAATAGATGTACTCATGTTGGAAACTTAGAAACCCATGTTAATACTTGACTTTGGTATCCAGAGTCCCTTAATAGTTCTTGCACTATATATATGATTCCGGCATGTTTACCAATATATAAGTACATATGCTGATTTCTTTTTTGTTTTTTCTCTGCTTTCTGTTTGGAAAATACACCTTGAGAATTGTTTTATGACAAAGGAGATACTAACGACTTGACAGCAATGATAACTACCAAGTAATGGACTTCTGCATATGTAATCTGATATCTGTTACAGTAAAAGAGATACAATCCATATTTTTTGCCAACTCTACTCAAGAAAATTCATAATAAATACAATTTTTACTACCAAAATGTAAATATATTAATATGATTTATTAAGTTATCCATTTGAACTTTGGCATATGATGGGGGTCTTATGACCCCTAATCAACCACAGGAGCTTAACTGCCAGTATATAATAAATCCCAAAGAGCAAGCCATTGGATCAGACATCTCTGAACCCCATAGAACCATATTCAAGGCACCTACTGCCAATCCCATTCTTATACAATTTTGGCACTCTCTGATCGCCGAAAAGATATTCATTTTCATTATTCTTAAAAGTGACTATTCTCCTTGTGAAAACCTAGAATGAAGAAAACCAAATTCTCCACTGTTTATTTATAGTAGTTTTTGCAGACAAATATGAATTCAAGAGATAAAATACCTGAATGAAAAGCCGATGGAGGCGATCATGCTCAGCATTAGTAAACCTCGGAAATGCTTTGGAGAAATCCTTTAGGTATAGAGAAAAAAAAAAAGGAAAAGAAACAACAAGTTCAAGTAAAAACTAGTTGAAACAATAGATAAAAAAGAAGTAAAAAGAACAAGACTTCGTAATACCATACCAAATCAAGTTTTATATACAATATCAAATATTTTCATTTATTTTTCCTTTCTTCGAAATTCATTGTTCCTATTAACTATGCAAAGAAAATGTGCTCTACAATTGGAATGCATAGTCCAATTGACCAAGCAGAATGTGATTTGATATAATCTATTTGCGCTGATATGGTGAAAAGAATATATAATAGTCTGTAGCTACCATACCAACAAAGCCAAGCTGAACAAAATGGGCAAACAAATAACCAAACAAGAAAGAAAAGCAAAAGCACAAAAAAAAAAAAAGGATGTACATGGCCTTTTTCTCTAATTTCAGATACTTCGTGCAGCACCCAATAAATTATTGAGTGTTATTTTAATGGTTTCAATTCACGCGTGATTATTAATAGTACCTTTTTGAGAAAATGTGCCCAAAGAGTGATATCAAAACCACCCTAGTGGAACTTATCCAACTATATTTGTTCCAACCTTGTATACAAACTTTCTCTGTAACCATAGGCAACAAAATGCATCTGCAATGAACTCAATTATAGTTCCTTTTGATTATTTATTATTTGCCTCTGGAAATACATCTAATATTTGAAATAAAGCATTTTCTATGGACAACTGGGGGAACTTGTGAGAATCAGTATTCATCCTTCATTCTATAAAGGCCAAAACCTTCAGGTATTTTCACAATTCCATAACTAGTAATAGTTTTGGTCTCCCCCATGAACGGTGGCACTGCCAACGTGAAATCCCATGTAGCGGCATAATTATTATCAGAGCATCAAAACACTTTTCACCGATGTTGTTTACTATCACCAAAGACGTGTCACAATACAAGAGGCGTGTTTGGGAAAATACATTTCCCCCGTTTTTTATTCCATTTTGAAAAATAAAACAAGGATACACTCACCCAACCACCACATATCACGCACATACCCATAAAAGCCCAAATGGGTGCAGCCACCCAAAGTACACATGATATATACTGAAAAACTATTCATTGCTAGGCAGAAAAAAAGAATCCGAATGCTTTAGATAGTTCGAAAGAAGCCTCAGAGGAAAGGTTCACCATCGCTGCCACACATGGAAAAAGGGCCATATAAGTATTTATATATGCAAGTGCGCATGCCATTGCAGTACAGATATTTCTTTGTTAGGTATATCTTGCAATGTAGGATCGACTTCAGAATGTCACAACTTGCGAGGCAAGGTCACTCCAATAAAAATGGTTGGCCTTATTTTTCTAGCAATACTTTCACCTCACCTAAAATAATTTAATTCTCAAAATCAAAAGGAAAAATATATTCAACAGTCTATTCTCATTGTAAAATAAATTGGAATAGCCCACTGACTGTTAATAGTGCAGATTTCAATCACCTAGATACAGCTGGCAATGGAGAACTTCTACCTTTAATCCCAATCCTAAACAGAAAAGGTTGAAAGGATCTCTGCTGGAAGTGTACAAGATGAGAAGGGTGGGGGATTTGAAAAGTAACTAACTGGGCAAAAAACATTGGCACGTGTGTAAACGAGGTGCTCTACCTAACTGAGCTATAGCCCTTCTAAGCATATGTGATACATATTTTATCATGCAGATAATTTCTTGTCAATATGAATATTCCATGATGGTATTGCTTATCAGTAATATGAGATTTGTAATACAGCAATAGGATGAGTTGGGTTTGGTTTTCTTTGTGATGATAAATGATCTGCTTAATTCAGTGGTTAGAACTTCCTGTCTTTTTCAATTAGCATCGTTAAGTTGATCACAAATATTCAACATATTCCACAATATAAAGCAATCACGTCATAAGAAAAAGGTCATGCCTTTTTGATGTAAGTATTTACATGTCCTCCAAACAACAACTGCTATAGGACAGGTATAAAAACATGATATATAGAATCAAAAATGACAAATAAAGGTGTATTTTCTGCGTTATTTGCCAATTGACAAACTAAGAGTGAGAAGAAACAAACGAAGAAAATAGACAAATACAAGAAGAGAGTAATTCAATTAAGTAATAACCTCTTGGGAACATCCTGTAAGCAAAGAACGAATACCCAGCTTGAATGACCTCTTCAAATTCATTTGCCTCGACCCCGGGGAACCAATTTGGCTTGCTTTCTCCATTTTTTGGAGATAAAATGTACTAATCTGAAATTGAAGAATTGCACAGCATTAGAGCACATAAACACCCAGTGGGCTGAAAGCAGAAAACCAGCACAGTGGAGAGAGATGATCCCTCGCGGCTCACGATCCCGCTTCCAAGACTTGACACACTTTTGGAACCCCTAGCATGCGCGCGAATTAAATTCTTCCCAATCTGTCCGAATTTTTTTACCTAACACGTGCTACGAATAAATTTAGGTAATATAAATGTTTATTCAATATAGAGTTAATTGGAATAGAGATTTCGAAAGTACGAAATTTATCTCATGTTGGTCCTTAATATTTTAATTACATCATTTTACTCTTTAATATATTTAACATATTTTGATATATCCTTTAAGCAAAAAATATCTTAATTATTAATTTTTTTGGATCATAAACTAGTCTTGTAATACTTAAATATGAGCCAAAAAAAAAATAATTTGAGTAACTTTTGATCAAAATTTGGATAGTTTATGATTAAAATTGTATAATTTGGATAACTTTCACCTAAATTTGGATAAAAATTTAATCAAGAGTTAACCAACTTTTTACCCATATTTCGATATTATGTTACAAGTTTATAATAAAAAATCGTTAACAATCTGGATGATATTTGTTTGAGGAGCCACATAACAATATATTGAATATTTTATGGACTAAAATGATGTAATTGAAATATTATGGACCAAAATGAGACAAATCTTATATTTTTAGGAACTTTCAGTACAATTAACCCTTCAATGTATACAAATATTAACGATATTTATTTGACATTAGTGAGTGTGTTGATATGTTGATTGAGACGTCTGACGTTGAACGTCATACAGAGAAGATGATGTTTTTTAAGAAAAATAATTTTTTGGCTAAATTTTATACCATGGTGGAGAGTAAAGTATGAAATTTATTAATTGATTTCTAGAGTGAATTACTAGACGGTAAGGTATTCAGACTTAATTTAAGGTGTGTCAAAAAGTTTTGGGTGTTAATTATATAATTGAAAGAGATAATGGGGGATTTAAGTGTACTTTGTTAACTGGGTGACTTGGGAGAGACACTCAGCTCATGTTGAGCCTTCCAGCCAAAGGGATTTGTTGGATACATAGGGTTAGAAATATACCACAAACAAGATATCAAACAAAGAGGGTATTTCTATTTTTCTCTAGAAATAAAATACATGAATTTACAAAAATTCGCACTGAGATCTCTCCCCAAATCTCTCTCTTTTTTTTGTTTCTTTCTCACTATCTTGAGCATGCTTCTAGCTTTCACTAAGCTTCTTATTTATAGGGAGTTTTCTGGCCAAATAAGTCAAGAAATAGAGAACACATTTAAGACTTTGGCAAGCTTTGTCAAAGCTTCAACCGTCCGCCATCAAGCAGTCTGCCGACAAGTCGTCTGTAGGGTGGCTACTAGGATGGGCTACTGGGTAACCTCTAATGGAGCTGGAACCCTTCAAATCTCCCCCTTTAGAACCATCAGAAGAGAATGTAATCAGACATTCATCCCGACTATGTCTCTGCACAGCTCAAGCTTATCTCGAGTAACGATATTTGTCAACATGTCTGTTGCATTCTCCTTTGTGTGGATCTTCACTAGTTTCAGTAACTATTGCTCCATCACTTCGTGTATCCAATGATAGCGAATATCAATATCTTTCGTCCGAGAATGGTACATTGAGTTCTTGCTCAAGTACAAAGCACCTTGAATTTCACAATGCACCTTGTATTTCTTCTGCTTAATACTTAGTTCTTAGAGAAACCGCTTCAACCACAACATTTCCTTATCAGCTTCCGTTGCAGCAATATACTCTGCATCTGTCGTGGATAAAGCTATGCACTTCTATAACCTTGACTGTCATGACACAGCTCCCCCTGTAAAAGTGTAAATAAATCCTGATGTAGATTTTCTACCATCAAGATCTCCTGCCATATTTGAATCTGTATAGCCTTCCAAAGTTGGTTCAACTCCCCCGTAACACAAGCATATCTTCGATGTATCCTTAAGGTATCTGAGAATCCACTTGATTGTTTTCCAGTGTTCTTTCTCAAGATTTGAAAGAAATCTGCTCACCACGCCCACTGCATGGGCAATATCTATTCTTGTACACACCATTGCATACATTAGACTCTCAACTGCTGAAAAGTAAGGAATCATTGTCATATTTTTTATCTCCTTCTTTGATGAGGGACAGAAATTCTTGCTCAGCTTGGAATGATTAGCCAATGAGATGCTGACTGGCTTGGTCGTATTCATATTGAACCTCTAGATCACCCGTTCAACGTATTTCTCCTGTGATAGGCACAATTTCTTGGTTATTCTATCACGAATAATTTGCATGCCTAATATCTGTTGAGTGAGCCTAAGTCCTTCATGTCAAAAGGACTTGACAATTCCTTCATCAACTGGCAAATCTTTATTGCATTCTTTCTGACGATCAACATGTCGTCAATATAAAGTAGGAATGCAATGAAATTACCATCCGAGAATCTCTGAATGTAAACACACTGATCTGCAGCAGTCCTCTTGTAGCCTTGACCCACCATGAATGAGTCAAATTTTTTATACCACTATCTGGGTGCTTGCTTGAGTCCGTACAGACTCTTCTTCAACTTGCAAACCAGATTTTCATTTCTTGAAACCTCGAAACCTTCCAGTTGGTCCATATAGATTTCTTCATTCAGATCTCCATAAAAAAATGCAATTTTCACGTCCATTTGTTCAAGCTCCAAGTTTAAACTGGCTACTAATCTGAGAATAACTCGAATTAAGGTCATCTTAACAATTGGTGATAAAATCTCATCAAAGTCAATTCATTTCTTCTGTTGGAATCCTTTAACGACCAATCGAGCCTTATACTTCACCAATTTCCCACCGCCGTCTTTTTTCAGCTTGAACACCTATTTATTCCTCTGTGCTTTCTTGTCTTTTGGAAGTTTCACTAGCTCATATGTTTGATTTTTCTATAAGGAATCCATCTCATCTTGCATGTCTTGCATCCACTAGTCTTTATCCGTATGAGCTTGTGCTTCTTAGAAGCTCTTCGGCTCCCTCTTATCAGTAAGCAAAATATAATGTGACTTCGGATATCTACTCAACGAAATGCGTCATCTTTCGAATCTTCGTGATTGAGACTCATCAGCTACATGAGGTACACCATCCTCTAGTTGTTGTGATGGTCCTGCAACATCTGGTGGAGGGGTTGTTGTTCTCCCTACTTAACACTTTTATCATCGTCTTGCTATGCTTTTGTAGCTTCATCCTCCACTTCGTCAGTATCTGTGATGAACTGTAATGGTGTAGGGTGTGGAACAATGTCATGTGCACTGGAACTAGAATCGCCAGACTTTGTGGAATTTTTAAAGTCCTCATATGCCTAGTTTTCATGAAACACCACGTCTCTGCTTCTGATGATCCTTTTGGCCTTTGAGTCTCACAATCTGTATCCAAATTCTTCATCTCCGGAGCCTATAAAGAGACACAGATTGGTCTTGACATCAAGTTTCTGCCTCTACTCCCTGAATACATGTGCAAATGTTTTGCACCCAAATATTCTTAAGTGAGAATATGAGGGATTCTTACTAGACCACACCTTATCTGAAATATCAAAATTCAATAGTACTGACGATGATCTATTTATTAGATAACAAGCGGCACAAACAGCTTCACCCTAAATGACTTTGACAACTTTGTCATACTAAGCATGCATCAGGATTTTTGTACAATGGTTTGATTCATTCTCTTCACTACTTTATTGTACTGTGGGGTATGTGGAATAGTTTTCCCATATCTGATATCATAATTTTCATAGTATGCTTCAAACTCTCTAGAAGTATATTCTCCTCCATTGTTTGTTCAAAGACACTTTAACTTTGTTCATGTGTCCCACTCTACCATGACATGAAATCTTTTGAAGCATTCGAGTACTTGATCCTTCGTCTTTAGGAAGTACATCCATACTTTCCGTGAAGCATCATCAATAAAGGTCAAAAAATATTTGTTGCCGTCCAATGATTCCACCTCCAGGGGACTACAAACATCAGAGTGTACCAGACTTAACAACTTTGATCTCCTCTTCATAGAGGAACTGAACGAGACTCAATGTTGTTTACCAAATAAGCAGTGATCACAATGATTTAGTGCAACATCTTTGACAACTGTGATGAGATTCTTCTTTGCCAAGGTAAACAATTCTTTTTTCCCCATATGATCGAGTTTCTAGTGCCACAAAATTGGTGAAACCTCATTTTTAAATACATTGAGGCTATCTGAGCAAACTTTCACATGGGTCTTATAAAGCGTGCCACAAATATGTCATCGGACGATAACCATTGCACCTTTCATGAGCTTCCAAGTGTCATTGCTGAAATAGTTATCGTAGCTCTGTCTGTCGTGTGCTATACCGAAAAGTAGATTTAGCCAAAGGTCGGGCACGTGTCGAAACATCCTTCAATACTAGAGTACAACCAACATTTGTTTTTATCTGAATATCACCAATTCCCACGATCTTGAAAGAACTAGTGTTTCCTATCCTCACCGTACCAAAGTCTCTAGTTTTGTACGTCGAGAAGAAATCGTTGTGAGAAGTGGCGTGGTATGAAGCTGCAGTATCTACCATTTACTCAATGTCATGGTTTAAAAAATGAAGGCACGTCTCCTTATTGACAGAAAGAATGACCACGTCCTCTAAGAGAGTGATTAGCGTCTCTCCATCACATTTTTTCGACTGATTACTGCTTTGGCCTTATTCTCGTAGCAACTTGCGGCAGTTTTTCTTCATGTGGCTTTGCATGCCACAATGGCAACACTTGTATGTAGGTCTTCCTTTGTCATTTGATCTCACTGGATCTAGTGATCTTCATGTACTCTTACTCCTTTCTCTTCCCCTACCTCTGCTAGCTCTTATTGTTTGTGTCTAGTCTCAGTGACGAGGGCATTGGATTGGTCAATGCTAACATTCTTCCTCCTGGCCTCCTCATTGAACAGAGCATCCTTAACCATTGACATAGTAAGTTTGCCTCCTGGAGTCGAATTGCTGAGAGAGACTACCAGCGTCTCCCCGCTGTCTGGTAAAGAACTGAGAAGCAAGAGAGCTTGTACTTCATCCTCCAAATTCAACTTTATCAATGATAATTGATTTACCAAAGTTTGGAACTCACTAGTGTGCTTGAAAATTGAAGTTCCACATTTTAACTTCAAATTCACAAACAGACTCATCAAAAGGGCTTTATTCCGAACAGTCTTTGTCTGGTACATGTATTTTAGCTTCTTCTAGAGGACATGTGCATCAGTATCTTGTGCAACATGGTGACATATACTGTGGTCAATCCATTGCCTGATTTGACTGATGGTTTTTTTGTTCAATTTATTCCACTTAGTTTCTTTTGTCGGATCTGGATTTACACGTTCTGCCTCCAAGGGATCGTACAAGTCTTTACAACTTAGGAGATCTTCTATCCGAGGTCTCCAAAGTGTATAATTAGAGGTAGTGAGTTTGATCATGGCTCCCATCGTTCATAAATTTTGTAGATGTTTTTATTAATTTTAAGTCATTTACAATTGTTGGGGATTTTATACAAATTTGAGGGTTATTTACAATTTTTTGTTAGTACTTGCAATCAATTTTTATTTTGATCAAAAGTAATTCCAAAAGTTACAAATGACTCCCAAAAAATCATAAATTGTATTATAAAAGTTGTAATACAACTCCAAAAATTACAAATTTTCTTTGTAGTAAATAAACTTAAAAATCTATATCCTAACTCATAAAACTTATAAAATTTGATCTGAATCTATAATATAAAATAAGGCAGGTTTCAACAACCTCATTTAACGGTCTCAAATCGACTCATCCAACGCCCATCAATATCCCTCTTAAAATTATTCACATTGAATTCCCCCTCCCCAAATTCATTACTTCTCACTTATGTTGTACCGTAGTTTCGGATACGAGATAGTGCTAATCATAATTAAAACATTTTTTTCGAGAACAAAAAAGTTTCTTGAGAGTTGTGCCTAATCCCCTCGAGTTGTGAGGGTATATGCTTTTGACTAGATATGTATCATCTATTTGGAATAGACAAATGGTATTAAATATTGAAAAATACTACGTAATCCAAATTTACAACTCAAATTTGCATCTCAAATGAAAGGGAATCATTAGATCAGTGGGTCCTATCAACTTTTTTAAATGGAACTCATTAATCTAATGGTCCTCTTTCATTTGAAATGCAAATTGAGGTTGTAAATTTGGATTACATTGCATTGCTCTTCAATATTATAGTTAGGAAATTAAAATTTTAACTTATAAAAATATAATAATGACTAAGATTGATTCAAATTTTTATCTACTTTAATCTAATGTTACAAAATTTACCTTCAAATTTTTTTCCCTAAAAAACATCATAATACGACCTTCAATATCAGATAACTCAACCAACACACTCCGCAATACCAAACAATCTCGTTTATTCTCACATACATGTGTCTCTTCTATCTCTCTTATTTTCTGTATGTTTAAATATAAATATTGTACGATCAATGATTAATTTTTGATAATTTAAAGTATCTTCAGACGTAGGACTATTACCATTCATTCAATATGTGAAAGATATAGTTACCCAATATCACAAGTTGTGATCATTTAGACAAGATAATTCTATTTCTTTAAGTATACATTTGAAGTTTTTGGGCATGTCCTGAACTATATTGTATATACACATTTTTTGAAAGTAGTATTTTTATTTATCTAAAAAAAATAAAGTTTTTTTAGGAATACACAAAAAAGGGTAAATTACATTCACGCCTCCTAAACTTTGTCACTAAAACACATAGACCACATCTGGCATGACATATTATAATTACACCCCCTATAAGTCATGGTCAACTAACTCATTTAACGGAAATATTAGAAGGACTATTTTACCCTTATTCAAAATAAATAAAACCAACCTACCCCAAATCCAATACCAGAACCCTCCACCGACATAGAACCTCTCCATTCTCCCTTTTCACTGCCCACCACCGACCCTTTCTCTGTCTCTATGTTAAAGCCACCATCAAAGCCGCCACCATAACAACCGCCACCATAACAACCACCACCATCAAACCCATCACCATAACAACCACCATCCAACCCCCCACCATAACAACCACCATCAAACCCCCCACCACCGATCCCTCTCTCTCTGTGTTCTATCCCTAATCGCCTATCAAATCCACCACCATAATAGCCACCATGAAATCCACCACCATAACAGCCACCATGAAATCCACCACCATAATAGCCACCATCAAACCCACCACCATAACAACCACCATCAAACCTATATCATCGACCAGCCAAACCCATCAATACATCACCATCGCCGCCTACCCAACACCCTCTTTCTTGTCGCTAGGTCTCGTCTGTGTGTCCAGTGTGGTGTTTTTGTGTGGAGAGGGAAAGAGAGAGAGAAAAAGTGGTAGAATTTTTCATTTGGTGGAGTTGGCAGTTGGGACTTCGACGGGGGTAGGTGGTGTGGTGGCTGCACAAAGTTGGGGAGGTTTTGCTACAAACTCAAAAATTTTGGGTTTTGCAGATATTTAGTGATTTAATTGATGGGTATTTCAGGGGTAATTTAGAAATTTTGTTACAAGAATAGGTTGAACTCATTGAGATTTAACCGTTCTTTGGACAAACTTTAACACCAGGGGGTTATTTGTTACATCATATCAAACTTTAGGGGGTGGTGGTGTTATATTTTATATTTGAGGGGGTTCGTCTGTATTAGTGACAAACCTCAGGGGGGTGTTGATGTAATTTACCCCCAAAAAAATCATGATTTATTGACTTATATTATATACTAGTTTGTGCACACGCGCGTTGCGCGTGAACTATCTTAAATTATATTTTATGTATGTAATAACTTCATTTATATTTTTTTTAATAACATAAAAAATAATATTAAAGCCCGTCACAAAATAGGAAAAAAATGGAAAAGTATTATTAAAAAAATAAACATATAATATCAAGAAAGCTTGAAAAATTCCTTGGGAATCAGTCAATCCAATTACAAAATCCACATTTGTATCAATTTTTTTTTATCATAAACAAGACTGGATGCATTGCATTAAGTTGAAAAATTTTGATTACAATCCGAAAGAAGAAAAGCCTTAAGCTCGGGAGGGGGGGAGCCTAACCAATCTAACGGAAAAGAATTGGTTAGAGTAGAAGCTGCCACCCAATGAGTAGCCCTATTATAGGCCCTCGGCTTGTGTAAAAAGCGAAGATTATGTAACCTCACATAAAACCTAATATCATCAACTATAACACTGATATCCCACGGTGGCACATCTTCCGTAGAGCTTAACTTAATAATATTTAAACAATCATTCATAATAGTTACATTAGAAAGCATGAGAGCAGCAAGCAAACAAGCATGGCGAACCGCCTCAGCTTCAGCGGAAATGGAAGAGACGGCAGGGAAAGATTTTGCAGCACCGAAGACCAGCTCTTCAGCCTCATTGCAAATCACCACACCCGGTATCATTTCAATCCACATTACATAAGAGAAAAAAAAAACAGAATGATCAAAAATAAAGAACTCATGACATAGTGGCGCATTAAAAATGTACTATAACAACTCTTAGTCCAAATGTCTCTAACCATTAAACTATCAACTACTACTCATCCAAGTATCCAACCTTAATTTCTGGGGGAAAAAAAAAGTATTCAACCTCAATCCTCCCCGCACCTGGAGTAATGTTCGAAAAAACAAACAAATTTTCATGAAAAAACAAGCTCATGTTGGATTCAAGTGAACATGACAACAATATATAGAACATGGAAGCAAACATAGAGAAACTGATAGACACCAAATACATTACCTATAACTAGATTACAAAAAGGGGGATTGGGTAGATAAATGTCCATGAAGTATTTTATTCAATTTCATCACTAACGGAGTTGTAACAACAACATGAAGTTGGTATGGTGGTGCCCACATCGAAGGCTTTCAATATAATAATCCATAATTGATCCTTTCATATGGAGATGAACAAGGTGTAACAATATTTATCGAATTAACCAATCTTCCATAGTCAAGTAAAGCTCTGTAGAAAAAATTCCAATCAAGAACATACTATGCCAATCTTTGATGTCGGCTAGATCCTGAACAAACTCGCCAAGATTTTAAATACATAACAAAACATGAAAGAGTACACAAACTTTGAGACCTTAACTTTGTGAGGTAATATATGAAAATGCAAGACATATATGCAGATGTGTGATAGAGAAAAAAGTCATAGAAGGTGTTCCAGTCTTTTTACATTTTATTGAACAATGAACAACAGTTTTTTAGGCAATAATTGAGTTTATTACTGCCACTTTCCCATTTCCAGAACTAAGACATTATGAGAGTGAAGAAAAAACCCCAGAAACAATTCCATTTCCTCCCACAAACAAACAACACATAGAGCTAAGTTTAAAAAGAACTTATTTTTTCCACGTCCTACCCACAAATAATCTGAGGCAACACACAAAGCATACAAGTCTTTTATCACTCTAAAAATTCAATGTTCCATTTTAAATAACAAGTTTACACCAAAACTCATCTCCCATTGATCCTAAAATCATATAATCTCTCGGAAGGCATACCTTAGATCCCAAAAATTGTGGTAACAATTAATCTACACACCCTAAAAATTCAATCTTCCATTTTTTTTGGGTTAAACCTCAACAGTCGGGGGTGCAATTTTATTAATCATTTAAAAAATTACACCTACTAAATGAGCCTTGCCCTTGAAATGCATTCTAAGCTACATCATTTCAAAAAAATAAAATATTTTTAAAAACCAAAATGCATACAATTCATAAAATAAGAAAATTAAACAATAAAAAAGATAACGTCCAAGCATCTTTTTGAGCTCCTTGCGAACATTCCAACTGGAGCTGAATTCTTATTCAATTGGGAAGTTCATATCACCAACTTTTGAGAATATCCCTTAGATAGATTTACACATGTTTAAAAAACCAAGGAAATGTTGGAGAAGTTGTTGACCCATGAAAATTTTTGCCACTGTGTTCCCTTCTCGATAAATATTTGTCATCACAAAATTTAAACCATGAAGGAGTCTTTGGGAAATTTTGCCACATATACCACATCTTCCAGCTAGGCTTGCATTGACTATTAATCTTATCAACCATCAACCAAATTTTAGAATCAGATTCTACAATAAAATTTCCATTACTGACATCATCCACATTTAAGTTGAAACAGCCCACCAATGGAGGAGACCATCTAATCCATTTTTGGTTATACTGCACTCTTTGGACGTTAAGACTACACATCAATAATTCTTCTTGGAAATCACCTTTTATGTAGGGTTAAATTTAAGCGCATTCCTCGCTGCATCACAGAAACTAACCAGTCCAAATATTGATTTCTCAGATCACCAACTCAAGTATGTAAGTGATAATTTTCGCACCAGTAAATAGGGTAAAATCGTCACAAACAGAAGTTTTAAATTAAGAAATCAAACTTAATAAATTTTGATAACTTTAATGAACAAGATATGATAAAAGTGATAGCATATTCTTTTGCATTTCAGTTATATGAGACAAAATCACGAAATATGTTGAAAAACAACCAAATGCATACTTTGGACCAGTACATCCCATTGTTGCTCCCAAACCTCCATTAAGCTTTACCATGACAAGTTTTTCCAAAAGCTTTTTGGTTTCTGTGGGATCTGCAGTCATACAAGTAAATACAGCTTTCTTAAGAAAGAGAACAATGAGATAAAAAATAGGTAGATAATCACTAATCTGAGAAACACATATTTTTGGTACGGTATTGAAGTACATTACAATGAATCCAAAAAGTCCAGATAATTACATCAACCAAGGGTGCTAAGCTATCATAAGGTACAACCACCTTATCTATAGGAGTCTGGATCTTACTCCACTCGACGTGTTGTGTTGCGCCATTTCAATTCAAAATGCCACAATAAACGAATATTTATTCAAACATATATACATATATAATTGTTCACTTCCTAATAATATTCTAAACAAAATAATTTTTGATTTTTCAAAATCCAAGACTCATGAACTAAAGAACCTAATCTATAACTAATTATTTGGCCATCAAACAAAAGCATTAAATAGAACCTAATCTCCTCAACATAACTTATTAGTCTATAGCAAAAGCATTTAAATCACTCGAATCTCTCCATTTCTCAATTCCTTAGCCAAAAACATGACATGAAGGAAAAAATTGTCTAACAAAAGATCCGTATAAAAAGGTTTAGAACGGGGAACAAAAATAATTTGAAAATTAAGAAATTCGTATGAAATACTTAAAATTTTCAAAAATTGGAAGATGATTAGTCAGATAAGAAATTTCACTGCACTTGAGATGGCAAGCGATAAGGTTTATGAATCCAGATTTCTCATTCTCACTACAAATCACCAAACTAAAACAAAAATCAACTGGACATTCACCACTCAAATCTGTGATACAATGCTAAAAGATGCACCAAAAAAGTCACATAGAACATCAAAGCGCAGCAAAAACATCCAAAAGAAGAAGAAGAAGAATGAAGCTAATACTTGCTTGATTTGATTGAAACTAGCAACAGTAGACTTAAGCTTCAAGAGATTCTCGATATCAATAGGGTTCAGAGTAGCGGTAGCCATTGAAATTTAACAGGGGATGAGACTTTCGGCAATGGGAACAACCACAGTGTAGGAAGAGAGCAGAAGAAAAATGAAGAACTTGATAAAGAACACCACCGCTGGATCGTAATTATTCAACTCCCCATTCGTAACTGATGTAGCCATTGCTACGATTAATGTGTGGAATCTGTAAAGCCAAAAGGGAAGAGATGAAGGTGGAGAACTTTGGGCAAAAGAGAGGCAGATGAATGGGTGAAATGTGCGTTATTTTCCGATGTCGAAGAGAGAAATGAAGGGTCACCGTCTATGAGACTAAGGCAGAAGAGTTAGCGAGAGAGATGAAGGGGAACCAGTGTCTGAGATTTAAGCGGAGTGTTATGCTTACTGATGGAGTTAGATTTAGGAGGAATTAACTACATTCTTAGGGGCAATAAAAGGAATTCAAAAGTTTTGACATCAGCTAATAAATATCTACACTAAGAAACAGAATAATGATCATTATGAAATATTTAATCACCCATTTATTATGATAAATGTCACAAGTGTTTAGTATTCTAATTCTAATGGTAATCTTGACATTTCCAAAAATTTGTAGGACAATAGTGTCCAAATAATATTTTTCATATATCTTGACATTTTAAAGTAATATAGATTTAAAATTCACATTATAACCACAAGTGCAAGTGACACGTATTGGTTCTGGTTTTAAAACAACAACAAAATTATGTAAATATTTATTTTTTTGCGGGTAATTGCATACATTGAAAACTTTTATTACAATCACGAGTTCAAAAAATGTCTAACTAAGGTAATTCTTAGAGCGACCGAATCTTGTGAATGCTATAGTTGAAGATTGTACATATCTAAAACTTACCTTTCTTGTCACGAGTTTAAAAGATGTATAATTTAAAGGACACAAATTCAGATTAAGAGTGTTAATTTGTGTTAGAATGATGCATTTATCAATAACATCAATTTTAAAATTATATCCTTTCAAATTCATGTTGTTCGTATCAAAATAATATACTATTCAAATTTTGATAGACACAATATGAATGACACCCTAATTGTTCCAAATGATGCACAATTCCAGATGGGATTGTAAGTACAACAAGTATAACGTGCATTCTTTAGTAGGTGAATGTACACATCCCAAACACGAGAAATTTTTGGTTGCTTATACCGAGAGGAAGAATTACTAATTCGAGTAACACGTGGACAACAGGCTGATAATTGAATCCAACTATTCGAATTCTTATTTAATAGGAGTCAACTCGAGTTCGGCTCGTGTTCCAAGTAAGACAAGCTTGAAATTTTCTTAGGCTTGCTTAGAAAATGAGTTTAAAAAACTTGACTCAAGTTCATAAAACTCAATTCATTTATATGTAAAACAATCGAATTATTTGGACTTAACTCATTTTTGACTCGACTCATTTTTGACTTATTTTAATAGGTTTGACTTAATTATCAACCCTATGCATCAATGAAAACAGCACAACAAAGTCTACAATATATCAAATATTATAAAAGTAAAATAATGATTATTGGTCCAACTTTATCTACTTAGATTCAATAGTACAAAATGCAATCCCAAAATTTTTTTTCGCTCACCCCCCCAATGCCAAGCAATTAAACTAACATATTTTTTAATATCAAACAACCTCAGTAACCCAAGAAATATTTCAATACGTTTAACACACCACATGCAGTGTACGTCACTGATAAAAAATTATACATGTCCAATCATTCACCATCACATATCTCATTATCAAAATTCTTTATTTTTTAACAAACCAACTTATGTCACTGCTAGAGTACGTGTAACTCATATTTACTGTGTGCACAATGACAAGGAGGCAGATGTTGGAGCAGAACCGGCGACGACATCTGCCTTGCAGGGTTGATATATTTTATGTATGGGAAGACGCTGATTAGTTGGAGGTGCGGGGGCAACGCCTCCTCGGTACGGTACAGGGATATTTCTGTAAATACGTCCGTACTAGGGTTATATAAATACTTAAGATGTAACTCTACTTTGATAAAAAATGAAAGTAACGGCCGTTCGCTCCTCGTGGATATAGGCACATTGTCAAACCACGTAAATCTATGTGTTATTTTTCTCTTGTTCTCTTGATTGATTGTTTCATTATTATTCACTATAATTGCTGCACGATCACAACATAAACAAAGTCTTTGACGTTTTAAAAATAGAAAGAATGGTAGATGGTCCCTCCCTCTATCCTCTATATAAATGTAAAGCTTTACACATTGACTTACATCCTCTCATAATCACTCTTAATTAAGCAGGCATTTGTGATCCTTCTATTTCTTTCTCTCACTGTAAGTTCATTTTAAGACAAGAAAAACAGATGAAGCTTGTGTTTGCCACTTTGCTACTTGTCACACTCATTCTAGGCTCCACTTTCATGCATGCCACCATGGCTGACTTAGGTAAGAGTCAAAACCTATGCTGTTTTTATTGCTCAAATTCACATTGTACAATATTATCAATTTTAAGTTAGGCCACTCTAGAGATGTGGGTCAGTGTGCATGAACTTGGCACTATCAACTCACCTTATATGCGTGGTGTACCCTAAAACGAACAATATTGTACGATGCGGGTTCTAGAATTTTTTTAATTTTTAGAGTATTTTATTTCTTACCATGGGTTTTTGTGGTTCTCTTGTGTATACCCTGGTCAGACTTTTGTAAACACAAGTGCAAATTTAGGTGCTCTGAAGCTGAAAAGAAGCCGCATTGCTTGAAGGACTGCCATCTCTGGGGCAAGGAATGCCACTGTGTGCCTTCAAGGACGTATGGGAACAAAGATGAGTGCCCATGCTACAGAGACAAAAAGAACGAAAGGGGTGAGCCAAAGTGCCATTAAATGAAGCCCATGCATGCATACATGTGGATCTAGATTTTGTTCAGTACCCGTTTTCTTAAACTTTTCTTAACGGTAGATCCTCAATGTATTTCATTAAGAGAAGCACTTTTGGATTTTACTTGAATCCATCGGGAGTGATTTATTATTAAGGAAAGTTAAGAAAAAGTCTACTGAACAGGAACTCGGTCCCGTACACGTGTGTCTGTGGGTGTCAGTCTCACTTTCTTTGTTTAGTCGTTTCTATTTGTAGTGGAGAGGCATAGTTCACAAATAAAGGTAGGATTCAGAGGCAACTAAAGTTGAAATAAGTGGAAAGTCCCCCCGTTTTTAGTTGTGTTGTAGTGTCTGATCACAGTGAACTATACCTCTTTGTTTGTAAAGCTTTGCCTCTTTGTTTGCTATTTCTCTCAGGAGTTAAAGTTTCATTACACTGTAGCAATTGATATCAATGTACAAGTAAAGGAAAACTCCTCTCCAAACAAAAGTCAATCATAGCCACATTAGGTTACTTTAATTTTAAATCTGAGGGGTGCTCTAGTAGTAATGACTAATGAGAGTACCTAACACAGATTTGTCAACCTCTTGCATCGCATTACCATAAGAAAAAGCAAAATTCATAAAAAAATGAAAGGGTTGCTCTTGTGACTCGGAACAATTATTAAATATCTCCTAATATTTAATAATCAATTACCGTAAAAACTAGATATTGTTTTTTTTTATAAAGAGTTCATTAACTTATAAAGTCAGATATCGCTTTTTTCGAGGAATTAGGCTTAGTGTAGGTGAATATGTGCAAGGATGCGGGCCAATTACATCTATCTAACATAAAACCACACTTTCCCTCTCTCAAAATTTTGTTTTTCAAAGTGAATGGGTTGAAACACCCATAATTCTAGTCTATGGGGGAGGGGGGTTTGGGATAAGAATAGACAAAATTCACTTTATATCTGGTATAAATCCAATCTAATCCAATTTCTTTGAATTTCTTAACTTTCTATTTTCACATAAATTTAACTCTTCCATACGTTGCTTTCTAGGGCTCGTCTAAGTGATGTAGACGGTACAATAACACTCAAATAATAGTGAGCATGTGATTCAGTTGCCTCTCTACATAATATGCATTTGTCATGAAAAAATTTAAACTTCGACAAAAAATTAAATTTTCAATGACAAAAAAAGTGTAGCATGAAACGACGAATTTATTTTTTTTTTCACAAAAAATTTTAAACTTGGCCAAAAAAATTAGATTTTCAGTGACAAAAAACGTGTAACGCCATTAAAAGTCGTGCTTTAGCTATGAAATTTATTTTTTCGTCACAATTTTTTTTATTTCAACAACAATTTTTTTTCGTCACTATAAAGAACTTTAGATGATGAAATAAATTTGATTGTTAAAATTTCGCGCTTAATACCCCTATTTGTTGTAGTGTACCATGATAAAGTCGATGGATGTCACAGGTGCTCTGTTAGATTTTTATCAGTGAAAGAAAATCAGTGATGAGGCTTAACAAGGTGAAGGGCTTGTGGTGAAAGGTAACCTGGAATGTGGAAGAAGCAAATCTTGGAATGGATCGGGTAACAATAAAGTCTGGTCTAAGTCGAAAAAGAAGAAGGACGTTTCCGGCTCGTGTTACAAGTGCGGAAAAAAGGGGCACTTTAAACGAGACTGTCAAAAGAAAAAGAAAAGGAATTTCGAGGACAAAGAGGGTTCATCAAAGTCTGAAAACGTAGTGGAAGAAGAAGGTTCAGAGAGCGGTGACGGAGATATGCTTTCTGTTTCATCCAGTTCAAATCATCTCATAGATTCTTGGATTCTGGATTCGGCATGCTCTTATCACATGACACCCAATAAAGATTGGTTTCACACTTACAGGTTAGTAAATTCTGGTTCTGTTCTGATGGGTAACGATGCTTCATACAAAGTTGTTGGAATAGGGAGTATCAAAATTAAAATGTTTGATGGTGTGATTAGAACATTGTGTGATGTTAGTCACGTACCTGATCTAAGAAAGAATCTGATTTCATTGGGCACTTTAGATTGTAATGGGTATAGTTACAAGTCTACAAGTGGAGTAATGAAAGTGAGTAAAGGTGTTTTAACAGTGATGAAAGGGCAGAAATTATCTGAAAATATTTATACACTACAAGGTACCACAGTTGTAGGTGGAGTTGCAGCTTTAGAGTCTGAGTCAGATTGTACAGTGTTGTGGCATATGCGGCTAGGACAAATGGGTGAACGTAGGATAATAGAGCTTCATAAGAGAAATCTATTGAAGGGTGTCAAAACATGCAAGCTTGATTTCTGCAAGTTTTGTGTTCTTGGGAAACAGAATAAGGTGCAGTTCAAGGCAGCCACACACAAGACACAAGGAGTTCTTGACTATGTTCATACAGATCTTTGGGGGCCAGTAAGAGTAGCATCACGAGGAGGACATATGTATTTCGTGACTTTTATTGATGACTACTCACGAAAGGTTTGGGTATACTTCATGCAGCACAAGTCAGAAACGTTTTCCAAGTTCAAGTTGTGGAAAAAATCAGACAGGGAAAAAGATTAAATGCCTCATGTCAGACAATGGTATTGAGTACACAGATTCAAAGTTCAGGGAGTTGTGTGAGCCGCATGGGATTAAGAAACACGTCACAGTACGCAGGACACCATAACAGAACGGTGTGGTGTAAAGGATGAACAGAACTATAGCTGAAAGAGCTCAATGTCTCAGGTTAAATGCAGGGCTTACAAAGAATTTCTGGGCAGAAATAGTGAATATGACATGTTTCTTGATTAACAGATTACCTAGAGCAACACTAGGTGGGAAAGTATCAGAGGATGTGTAGACAGGCAATGAGGTCGACTACTCTGGTTTGAGAGTGTTTGGATGTCCAGCCTATGTACATGTTCCTAGTGAAGAGAGGTCAAAGCTTGATGTAAAGTCTAGACAGTGTATTTTTCTAGGATATCAGAAAGGGGTGAAAGTTTTCAAGCTCTAGGATCCAAAGGCAAACAAGATGGTGATTAGTAGAGATGTGATTTTTGATGAAAAATTCATGTTGCAGCGTACTCAAGAAGAAGAGAAACAAGTGCCAGAAAACTGTAGCAAAAGTGAGCATGTGGTGCAGGTGGAGCTAGAGAACCATGGTAGAGAAGAGAATTCTCAGCATGTAGAGAGTTCTATCTCAGGTCATCAGCAACATCACAGTATAGCCACAGACAGACCCAAACGCAATATCAAGCCGCCTACCAAGTATGGTTTTGAAGATTTGATTTCTTATGCGCTTATTACTAGTATCGGGGATCCTACAACTTTTCAGGAGGCAATACAAAGCCAAGAGAAAAGTAGATGTATGGGTGCTATGGTCGAGGAGATGGAGTCTCTGCATAAGAACCAGACATGGGAGTTGGTGGAGCTTCCCGAGAGAAAGAGAGCAATAGGGTGCAAATGGGTGTATAAGAAGAAAGAAGCAGTATCAAAAAAGGATGGGGAAAAATTCAAGGCTCGTCTAGTAGCAAAGGGTTACTCACAGAGAAAAGGAGTTGACTATGATGAGATCTTCTCCCCTGTGGTCAGACACACTTCCATTAGGGAAGTGTTGGCATTAGTAGCACATTCAGATATGCAGTTGGAGCAGATGGATGTAAAGACAGTTTTCCTTCATGGTGACTTGGAGGAACAGATTTACATGGTGCAGCCAGAAGGGTTTAGTCTCCCTGGACAGGAACATTTGGTCTGTAATTTGAAGAAATTATTTTATGGGCTGAAGCAGTCTCCGAGGCAGTGGTACAAGTGATTTGACTCTTACATGATCCAGATTGGCTACAAAAGGTGTGAGCATGATTGTTGTATTTATGTGAAAAGCTTTGATGATGATTCATTTATTTTTCTGTTACTTTATGTGGATGATATGTTGATTGCTGCCAAGAGTATGAGTGAGGTCAACAAATTGAAGACTTTGTTGAGCAGAGAATTTGATATGAAGGATTTGGGTGCGGCCAAGAAGATTCTTTGGATGGAAATTCGTAGGGACAGAGCTTCCAAAAAATTATGGCTATCTCAGCATAGCTATGTTGAGAATGTGTTGGACAGGTTCAGCATGAGTGATGCAAAACCAGTAAGTACACCTTTGACAAATTATTTCAGAGTGTTTACCACTCAGTGCCCGAAGACAGATGATGAAGTTCATGACATGTCAAAGGTCCCATGTGCTAGTACAGTGGGGTATTTAATGTATGCTATGGTTTGTACAAGACCAGATTTGGCACAAGCTGTCAGCGTGGTTAGTAAGTTTTTTCAAATCCAGGTCGACAGCATTGGGATGCAGTCAGGTGGATTTTAGATACTTGAAGGGCACTACAGACTATGGCATCATATTTAGCAGACAACAGAGTGATCCTTCAGTTGTGGGATATGTGGATGCAGACTATGCAAGGGACTTGGATGACAGGTGGTCTACCACAGGTTATGTGTTTACTCTTGTGAGAGGACCTATTTGTTGGAAGTCCATGGTACAGCCTACAGTTGCACTATCTACTACTGAGTTAGAGTATATGGCAGTAGCTGAGGCTGCCAAGGAGGCTTTGTGGCTTACAGGCTGGTCAAAGAGCTGGGTGTCCAGCAAGGTGGAGAACAGCTGCATTGTGACATTCGTAGTGTTATTTATTTGGCAAAGAACCAGGTGTATTATGCGAGGACCAAGCACATAGATGTGAGGTTTCATAAGATCAGGGAGCTGGTTTCTTCTGGTGAACTATTACTTGAGAAAGTTCACACTTCTGAGAATGCAGCAGACATGTTGACAAAGCCGGTTATTACAGACAAGTTCAAGCACTGCTAGGACTTGATTAATATCTCTAGTTGCTAGATGGGAGATGCCCCAACTTAGCGTCTCAGGTGGAGTTCCCGGATACATATTTTTTCTCCTAAGGGGTGAATATTTGTCAAGGTGGAGATTATTAGAATATGTGTGACTCATATTTGCTGTGTGCACAATGACAAGGAGGCAGATGTCAGAGCGGGCGAAGCAGAGCCTGCGACGGCATCTGCCTTACGGGGACTCTGATTAGTTGGGGGTGTGGGGGGCAAGACTTTCTTCCTCAAATTTTGGAATTTGCTTTGTGTACTGCATCATAAGTAATTTTATTTGTGATGGTAGTGTAGCTGTAGAATTGTGAGTGAAGGACTGTCTATCTAAAACTCCTTTATTTGCCAAAGAATCTGCAAGCCTATTCCCTTCCCTATATGTATACTACAGTTGAAACGTAAACCGTCTTACCAAAGAGAATATGTGATCTAAAAGACTCCAAAATTTCCATGCTGCCTTGGCCTTCTGATTGACCATATCCACCAGTAGTTTAGAATCTGTCTCAATAATTAACTCATAATATTATAGCCCATATTCTTGTAAAAGAAGAAGACCACTTAGCAACGCCTTTATTTCTGCCTCCATTTTAGAGCATATGCCACAATAATAGGAACCAGGAAGAACCAATTGTCCATTTAAATTGCGTAGAATTGCCCCACCTCCTGACTCCCCAGGGTTACCCTTAGATGCTCCATCAATGTTAAGCTTAAGCAAACCCATAGCTGGATATTTCCAGGCTATCCACCATGAAAACATTTGGACATCTTTGTATTTAGAAACATTAAGCGAATGAAGCAGCTCCTTCTCATGAGCTGAATCTAATGCTTTTGGTCTAATAGTATACACCTACAACCACAAAAAAAATGCATTACTTTTCTTACCAGTGTGTAGGGGTGTAATTTTTAATCCTCAAAGAGTCTCCTGCATTGCTCTTGATGTAGTTGCCAATTGACTATTAAAGCTATCCCCCTCATTAGAGCATGACTCACAGACAAATGTTTAAAAGTCCTAACATACCTCAAAAATCTAGTAAGTGGGTCTTCATTTGCAATCAACTGAAGACCCAATTGAATTAAGATTTAACCCCATATAGCCCTTGCATATTTACATCCAACAAAAATATTACCAGTTTCACAATCCTCTTGACAAAAACACATCTACTTGTCAAAGACACTCCTCTCTGTTGATAGGTTTCATCCATTGGTAATGAGTGGTGCAATATTCTCCATCCTAACAATCTTGCTCTAGGTGGCACATGTTGTTTCCAAATTGCTACTTCTGGTAGAAACTAGAGGACAAGTTCCACACTCAGTTATATCGCATTGAACCAAAGGTAACAATGGCTGATTTGGCTAGGTTGTATCAGATGATAGGAGAAACGATGAAGCAATACATTACACATTTCAAGAAAGCTAGGAACCAATGTAGGTTGGCGTTGCTCGAATTGGAATATGAACGCATTGCGCAAAAAAGTTTGGGTTCCAAATTCCAGAAGAAATTGAGGGGATGGAGTTCAATGACTTGTTCGAGTTGGCAACATGGGCTAATCGATACGAGTAGATCTTATGTACTACAGGGATCCCAACATGGAAATCCTCATAGTTGAGCCAGACTAGGAGCTTAAAATAAATATGATAGAAATCGTGGCTAAACATCTACATGTGTGCAAGGCCTTAACGAAACCCTCAAAGAATCAAGCACAGACTTTGCCAAGTGTCGATAAAGGAGCCGAAGAAGGTAATGACCAAAAATATGACTTTAACATCTCAAAGGTGGGTCAGATTTTTGACCATTTACTCGCTGACAGCATTCTCAAGTTGTCATTTGGTCATAAGATTCCATCGGCCACAAAACTAAAAATAAGATATACTATAAATGACATAATCTGTGGAGCAATTGTACTACTAACTCATTTAGAACGATTTGACCAAAGGTCATTTGATCATCGAAGACAAGGGAAGCTAGAGATAGGGGTGGATAAAGACCTTTTTAAGAAGACATTCGCAATTAATATGATGGAGGTGGGGCAATCAAAGACTCCATGGAAGAAGATAGACTTAGGCGATGACAAGTAGCCTAGCTACGAGAAACCTAAGGGAGAAAATGACAACAATCCCCAAGATGATTCTTCAAAAGAGGACTATGGCAATAAGCTGGACATTCCACCTAGAGTCCAAGAGCAACTTGACATAGTTAAGAATGACATGTGCTGCTGATAGAAGGCTTACTATGAAATTGTTCCAGAGGACAAGAAACGAGGAAAAATAGACAAAAGGTCGCGAAAGAGTTGGCATTACAAGGATACCCACTGGGAGCGGCCAGGTGAATGGTCGTTGCCTAATCGGGATTACAAAGATTGGCCAGGTAAGTTCATGAGACCAAGTTACAAGGAACACAACAAGGACTTACCGGGACCACCATGAGGTCGGCTTGAGTCGAGGTATGAAGAATTTGCCACCAGGTTGATACTTTGTCAACCCCTCCAGGTTGAGGGTTATTGAGACCGACCTAGAATAATAAAGCCAATAGAGCCATTGAAAGGTCACTGGTACATGGCCCAACATTGACCCCAAGTTCCCACAATATCATCAGCCATGCCCGTTGTCCAGAACTTGGAAATGTAGGAAGCAGTGCATTCAGGCAGACCTACGTAGGTGGGAGGAATACTAATACTCTGTTTGGTAGGAATAATTGAATGTAAGAGTGATACGTTTTCTTTCCTCCAAAGAAGGAACACTTTCATTCCTTTGTGTTTGGTAGAATGGATGAAAAATAAAAATGATTATTTTTTTGTGTGCTTGGTAAGATGAAAAAAATATTTTATCATAGTATTTATATATGAAATTAATGTATACATAATATACATGTGTGAGTGCGTGTGTATATAAATAAATAAATATATATATATATATATATATATATATCATAGGATATATAAACAAATAAGATACATTTTAATACAAATAATTGACTTTCTATCTACCTTTCTTCTAATTTTGGAGGGATTGAATTTGGTGAGTTGGAAATAAAACTCATTCATCCACTTTTCTGTCATTCATATATTCCTTTTTTACTGAACATGGTGTTCTATTTATCCTTTCAATTTTTTATCCTTCTAACTTTTTTTCATTCTATTTTTCTATCGTACCAAATAGAGTATTAGTATATAAAATTATACATATACATAGGCATATATGGACTACGATATAGACAATTAAGCTTAGAAGAAGTGAGCAAAGCAAACTCTGACAAGAAAAAAAAAAACAAATACTTTGAAAAAAGGTTTATCAAGCAATACCTCGTTTGGCGATCAAATGTTGGATTCGTACTTACCGTTTTTTTATCTATGTTTTACTCCTTCCTTGAAGGTCTTAATAGGATTGGTATCAGATAGTATACTGGGTTCTTGTTCTAATTGCTAACTTATGAGTTTCTCTTTCATGGGATACAACTTTGTTCTCCATCATGGGATACTAGGTTTTTCTCCTAGTTTTCTCCTAGCATTTATATAGGCCTTGCATCATAATTATCAAATGTAAGAACTCTTACAATTATAAATTGTGAAATTAAGTAATTTAAATGTCCCATGCTCCATCTGTTCCTGATCAAACCAAAATAAATGACAACTTATTGCTTTCAAATGAAATGGTATTCATTTATTTTTGTTGTGTTTTCCTTGTAAATTTGCTCCAACTCATAAGTCATGCCCAATCCAAAATAATGTTTTTTTGAATTTTAATAGGGAAATTTCATGAGCCTTAGTTCATGGAGTGGAGGGCTACTTTGGCAGTGGACCGTATTCAACATTGGAACTTACTCCAAATTCACTGGCTACAATAAATTAGGTTAACAAATTAGGTCTAATTATACTACCCTTTTTCAGCTAACCCATTTCTTAAAATCTGATTCACTTAAAAAATTAGTATTGTTCTGGAAACCTGGTCTAATTAGAAAACAAAGGTTTTGATCTATATAGATTATAAATTGTAAATTCATGTTTTTAACAGTATTTCAAATTCATGTTAGAATGGAGTAGTCGTTCTCCTTCTCTTGTTTTGGATAATTCTTTTTAATCTTCATCGTTTTATAGTTAGACTTCAGCTACTACATTTCAACTACGAATGTAGACTTTTGAGCCAAATCATGTCATCTTGTTTATTCCAGACATAAAGTTTTTATGCAGAAGTTAAGGAATTAGTGAGTGCAATGGTAACAACTCAAAAACCTTACATGAGGAGCTAAGTAAATATCAGTAAGAAAAGTAGCGACAAAGCCATTTGAAGAGGCTATATTCAACTAAGAAACGAAACATACATCGCATTTAAAAGGAAGGAGTTAAGGAGTAGAGCACTGTCCTTGTGATGAGGCATCTTTGGCTAGAGCTGATAATTGAGTCGAGCTACTTGGGTTCGACTTGAATAAGACTCGATTCAAGCTCGACTTATTTTTTAAACGAGACAAACTTTAGCAATTTTTTAAGCTCATTTAGAAAATGAGCCTAAAAGGAGGCATGTTATATGTAAAATAGTCGAGCTATTCGGGTTCGGCTTATTTTAAGCTCAGTTCGAGCTTGACTCATTTTCTAAGTAAGCCGAGCTTGAATAATTTTTTGGGTTCGTTTAAGAAAACGAACTCGTAGAGATCGACTCGATTATCAGTCCTCATCTGGCAACTCTTCAATGATAAATAAAAAAAAATATGAACTCATACATACCATGTAAAAGGAAGGAGCTTGTGGGAAATCAGATACTCCAAAACTAGCTCATGGAATTTGCAAAAACTTCTTATATCAAGAGAGATCTTCGGATCATATCGTGTTTGTGTAATAGGCATTGAGGGAGCAAATTAAAGAGCTTATGGATTGATAAGTGGAACCCTAGAGGACCTCTGCTACTAAAATGAAATCAAGAATTCATTACTCTTGGATTGTCTAAGGAGGCATGTTATTTTATGGCTCGTATCTCACTTGATTTGGAGGACATCATTTTTTTCTTCATTGGGTGAATCTTGCATTACAAGAAGTTCTTGACTTGGATAGTCCAACAAGTTATGAACTTTGATGAAGACTTTATTTTTGTCCAAGTACATAATATCTTATTTGACATCAATTAGGAAAAGGTATTCTAAAAGGACTAGGACTTTGACTTTAGCAATTCAATGGCAACACAATAGTTTATCCAGAAGCTTGATAAAAAGGACGTCTCCTGTGTCAAGTTGGTGGTTGGCCATCGACGACGGTACAAGAGTTTTTTTGTGTGTGTGATAAATTGGTATTGCTCTATTTTGCTAAATCTAATAAATATTGTAATAATAGAGTAGATATCTAGTTCTCTTGTTGATTTATTTTGAGAACGTTGAAATCTCTAACCTTTAATAATGAAATCTTGCCGATGTGTTTCGTTCGTGAACGAAGGCTTGCTTATTGAGTTGAACCATATAAATCTTTGTGTTCTATTTTTTATATTTCGTTGTGTTATTATTTTGCTTGTGGTTTTAGTTCATAACAAATTGGTATCAGAGCTATTGAATTCGGGATGACTAGAACAAAATTTGAGATAGAAAAATTTGATGGTAAGAAAAATTTTAGTTTATGGCAGATCAAGATGAAGGTATTGCTTCGTCAACAGGGTTTGGCAAAGGCCATTGATAAAACTTTATCCAAGGAGACAGATCAGACTAAAGTTGCTGATATTGAAGAAAAAACACACAGTGCAATTAAGTGGTCTCTTGTTGATGAAATTTTTTGTGAGGTTATCGATGAAGACAAAGTCGAAGGACTATGAAAAAAGTTGGAGAGTTTATATATGAAAAAATCTCTCACCAACCGCTTGTATCTAAAGCAACGGTTGTATACACTCAAGATGAAGGAAGATACGTCCATTAATGAATATCTTGATGAATTTAACAAAATTATTATTGACTTGAAAAATATTGATATTAAAATTGGGGATGAAGATCAAGCCTTGATTGTGTTATGCTAGTTGCTTGATTCATTTGATAATTTTGTTAATTCGATGTTGCATGGGAGAGACTCAATCTCTTTAGTTAATGTGAAATTATCTTTGAATTCTAAGAAGTTGCATACTAAATTGAACGGTAAGAGCAGTGATGCTCAGGTTGAGGGTCTGTTTGTGAAAGGTCGTCATGATAATTCCTCTAATAATAATAAAGGTCGATCCGTTGAAAGAAATTCAGATAATGGAAAAGAAAAATCTGAATATAAATCACAATCTAGGAAGAAACATAATAATGTTGAATATTTCTTTTGTCATAAATAGACCATTATAAGCGTGATTGTTTTAAGTTAAAAAATAAAAGGGGACATAAAAAATCAAATCCTTCCGATTCCTTTGGTGTTGTTGGTATTGCAGAAGATACATTTGATAGTTCAAATAATGTCCTTACCGTTGTTGTCTCTGATAGACGTTTTAATGATGAACGAATTCATAATTTGGGTTGTTCTTATCATATGTGACCCAATAGGGATTGATTTACCACCTATGAGTTAATCATTGATAGTTTGTCTTGATGGGAAATAATATTACTTGCAAGACTGTTGGAATATGTACTATCCGAATTAAGACACATGATGGGGTTGTGAGGACTTTGACAGATGTACAACATATTCCAGAATTAAAGAAGAATTTAATTTTCTTGGGAAAAAGATTAATGGCATCTATAATCTTTAGGGTGATACTGTGATTGATGTAGCTAGTGTGTCATCTTAAAAAATTCCAGATTCAAATACTACCCAGTTATGACATATGCATTTGGGTCACATGAGCGAGAAGGGCATGAAAGTCTTGTGTAAACAAGGTTTGCTTGGCAAACAAGAAATTGAGAAACTTGATTTTTGTGAGCATTGTGTCTTTGGGAAACAGTACACAGTCAAGTTCAGTACAACTATTCATAGGACTAAAGGTATAGTTGATTATATTCATTCAGACATTTGGAGTTCTATCTAAGGGTGGTATTCGGTTTCTTTTGACCTTTATTGACGATTATTCAAGTAAAATTTAAGTATATTTCCTGAAATGCAAGAGTGATGTTTTTAGAACTTTCAAGCAACGAAAGACTTTGATTGATAAACGGACAAGCAAGAAAATCAAGCGTCTCATAACAGATAATGGTTTGGAATTTTGTAGAGGTGAATTTAATAAATTATGCGAAGATGATGGTATTGTCAAACATCATACTGTCCGGTCTACTCCACACCAAAATAGGGTTGCACAGAGAATGAACATGACATTTTTGGAGAGAGTACGTTGTATGTTATTTAATGCATGATTGTATAAATATTTTTGGGTTGAGGTTATCAGCACTGCTTGCTATTTGGTTAATCGTTCTTCATCCACTGCTATTGAGTTGAAGACTTCATATGATGTATGATCTGGTACTCCTGCTGATTATTCTAATTTAAAAATATTTGGTTGCACTACTTATTGTCATATAAATGATAATAAACTTGAGCCTAGGACTAAAAAATTCATATTTATTGGTTATACTAATAGTATGAAATGATATAGATTGTGGTATTCTGATTCTAAATCACCTAAGTTTATAGTCTGTAGGGATGTTGTATTTGATGAATCTTTCATGTTTCATCCGAAAATGAATTTTGTAGTTTCTGTAGGGAAAGAGCAGAGTTATAGCAAAGAGGTGGAGCTATAGGTAGAAGCTTCACATAAAGTACTTGAAAAATGCTCCAATTCAATCTATTTCAAATTTTTCTGGTTCTAGTTTAGGAGATAATCCACAAGAGCAACAGGAGTATGATATTGCAACAGATAGAGAGATGAGACAAATTAAACCCCCTCAGAAATGTGAATATGCAGACTTGGTGGCTTATGCACTAACTATAGTAGAGAAGTTCAGTGTTTAGGAGTCTTCCACATATTCAGAAGCTATCACAGGTAATGAGTCTACACATTGGTTGTTGCTATGGCTAAGAAAACTGAATCTCTTCATAAGAACTAGACTTGAGAATTAATGAAGTTGCCTAAGGGCATGAAGACTGTTGGTTGCAAATGGGTCTTCAAGCAAAAGGAAGGAATACCAATGGTCGAATCTGCAAGGTACAAGACACAATTGGTTGCAAAAGGTTACAGTTAGAGAGAGGGTGTGGACTTTAATGAAGTTTTCTCACCAATTCTAAAACATAACTCTATTCATGTATTGTTTGTCATGATTGCTTCACCCAATCTGGAGTTTAAGCAACTTGATGTAAAGACAATTTTTCTACATGGTGAGTTTGAGGAAACTAACTACATACATCAACCAGAGGGATTTATTGTTCAAGGTAAAGAAGATCATGTTTGCTTGTTGAAGAAATCATTATATGGTTTGAAACAGTCTCTATGACAGTGGTACAAATTTTGACACTTTTATAGTAGATCATGGTTACTCTAGAAATAATTATGACAGTTGTGTACATCACAGACAGTTGTCAGA
This sequence comes from Ilex asprella, assembly GCA_023539305.1. Lineage (NCBI taxonomy): Eukaryota > Viridiplantae > Streptophyta > Magnoliopsida > Aquifoliales > Aquifoliaceae > Ilex > Ilex asprella. The sequence continues at coordinate 18,152,071 of CM042198.1, read as the reverse complement.
TAGTTCTTTTATATATTTATTGTTTTATGTGGATTACATGTTCATTTTGCTAAGAGCATGTTAGCGATTGACAGGTTGAAGAAACAATTGAGTTTAGAATTTGAGATAAAAGATTTGGGCGCTACAAAGAAAATTTTGGGTATGGAGATTCACAAGGATAGAAGAGCATGGATGTTATATTTATCCCAAAAGAAATATATTGAGAAATTTATTGAGCGGTTCGTGATGCAGAATTCGAAGCTCGTGAGTGCTCCACTTGTCGATCACTTTAAGCCTTCAACAGCTTTATCATCATAGAGTGAGAATGATGAGCAGTTTATGTCTCATGTTCCTTATTTTAGTGTAGTTGGGAGTATCATGTATACTATGATTTGCACTTGTCCAGATATTTCACAAGCAGTTAGTGTGGTTAGCCGTTACATGGCTAATCCTGGGAAAGTTCATTGGCAGACTGTGAAATGTATACTTCGTTATTTGATAGGCACTACAGATGCTAGCTTAGTATTTGGTAGAAGATATGACATCGATTCTACAGTTGTTGGTTTTTTTGATTTAGTTTATGTGGCTGATCTAGATAATAGGAGATCTCTAACATATTATATTTTTACTTTAGTTGGGTGCACTGTAAGTTGGAGGGCAATCCTACAATCTACAGTTACTTTGCCCACCATAGAGGCTGAATACATGGCAGTATCAGAGGCCGTTAAAGAACCAATTTGGTTAAGAGGTTTGATCTGTGATTTGGGCTTGAAAAAAGAGGTGACTACTGTGTTCTGTAATAGTTAAAGTGCAATAAATTTGACCAAAAATCAGATGTATCATGAAAGGACCAAACACATTGATGTTAGGTATCACTTCCTTCGTGAGATTATAACTCAAGGTATTGTCACACTGAAAAAGGTTGTTACAGCAGAAAATTCAATAGATATGTTTACTAAGTCGGTACCAGTGCTCAAGTTCAAGTATCGCTTAGACATAATTGGTGTTTGCACTGTTTGAGATACTCTTCGAGGTATTTGACTATGGTTGGATGACTTAGTTGAATACAAGCCAAGTTTACTATGGTTGGATGATTTAGTTGAATACAAGTCAAGGTGAAAATTTGTTATTTTATGACTTGTATCTCACTTGATTTGGAGGACATCATTTTTTTTTCTTCGTTGGGTGAATCATGCATTACAAGAAGTTATTGACTTGGAGAGTCCAATAAGTTATGGACTTCGATGAAGACTTTCTTTTTGTCCAAGTACATAATATCTTATTTGACATCAATTAGGAAAAGGTATGCTAGAAGGACTAGGACTTTGACTTTAGCATTCAATGGCAACACAATTGTTTATCCAGAAGCTTTGATAACAAGGACGTCTTCTCTAGCAAGTTGGTGGTTGGCCATCGACGACGGTACAAGAGTTTTTTTTGTGTGTGATAAATTGGTATTGCTCTATTTTTTTAAAATTCAATAAATATTGTTGATGATGCGCAAAATGGTCTTGCACACCACCTGTCAATTGTAAGCAATAAATGCGATTTTTAAGGTATGGGAGATGGGGAGATACAAGCTATTTATAGTGGTTCAGTCAATCTTGACCTACGTCCACTCTTCAATGGCTTTTGTTGCCGGGTACTTTATTCATTCAGGTGTGTAGGGTGCAAAGAGTACAAGTTGATAGAGAGAGATGCTTAGGAATGTATTGAGTGTTCTGCCCCCAAGCATTGGTGGAGCTTACAATTTATAGCCGCCCCCTAACAGATTGGGGCGACATAATAGCAGCTAAGTAACTATTCTGGTGGAGCTGACTACTTCTCCTCAACAGGTGGGGTGCTCTCCATGAGACTCGGCCGAAGGATGAGGTAAGGGCTGACCTTCTCCAAGGCGGCGAGGGTTAGGTTCCTAGATACTGATGTAGCTCCTCGGTGAGTGTGACTGATCCTTGACCATATTGGGGTTAGTAGGCCTTTATAAGGTTAGCCCCTTAGTTGGGTTTGGACTTTTCCCATGGATTGGGTCATTTGGGCTTGACCCATCATTTGCCCCCAATGCCCCGTGTCCAAGGAAACTTGGAGAAGGGGGCATTTATTTTGAATCTTGAGTTCCGGGTGATGGAGACTTCTCTCCTACTATTTTCATGTTGCTTCGATAGGTCGCGGGGTTCCACCTTCTATTTTCATTGATGCCGTGGAAGGTGCTGTCGTGTGGGCTGAAATGGGTGGACATGGCGCCTTTGAGGCTTCAAAATCTGGAGGAAGAGGAGGAGTAGGGTCTCCACTGCTCGCCGCTGCCGTGGGTGCGGACCAGCAGCTCGCGAGGGAGGCTGTAGGCGTTGTGGTGGGTGCCGATTTGATCGGACTGGGCGAAGTGGAGCAGGCGCTGATTGCGCGAAGTGGAGCAGGCGCTGGACTGGGCGCCTTTGGTGCTGGTCTGGGCACATCTGGTGCTGCTGAGGGCGGATTAAGAGAGTTGGGCGAACTGGGTGGCCGCGGATTGGGCAGCGGTCAGAGTGCCCTGGGCACTGCTGCCAGCTGCGGGCCAAGCGCCTTGGGCGCTACAGGCATGAACGCCTTGGATGCTGCCTCCAAGGGCGCACGCCAACAGCTTGTGGAGGAGGCCATGAAGGCTGTTTTGGGCGCTGGTTTAGGCGCCACTGGCGCTGGTTCTATGGGGGCGCTCCAACAGCTCGTGGAGGAAACGGTGGACACTGTTTTGAACACTAGTTCTTGTGACCTTGGCGCCACTATAGGCACTGGAATGGGCAAATTGGGCGCCACTGTTGGTGTTGAACCGGGCGCCACCTTAGGCGCTAGTGTGGGTGCTCCAATGAACAAATAGGCGCTGAGATCTCTCCCCTAGACAACTTGGGCGTTAAGGCTAGTTTGGGCACATACTCCGTGGTGGATAATTCGGCTCCTGAGGATGACGGGTCCAAGGCGGGTATTGTCTTTAGTATTTTAAGGTCAGATGACATTTCACGGATTATCTCCACTTATTGCATTCCTCCGGTTGTGTCGTGTCGTCGGGCGGAGAAGGACGAGCCTGCCAACGACGACTCCTCTGGAGACCTTGCTGTTTATGAAGAGATGCTTGAGGTTGGGCTTAGGTTCCCAATGCCACCTTCTGTATGTGGCGTCTTGAATTATTTTTCCTTGGCACCTGGGCAGCTGACTCCCAACGGTTGGAGGGTTCTATTGGCCTTTCTGGAGTTGTGGAGAAAGGTGCATAATGAGGACGCTTCTCCTAGTGAATTTCATGGGGCTTATTACTTGAACGAGACTCGCTCTCCTAATCGAGGTTGGTACTATTTTTTCCCTAGAGGAGGCCAGCTGATTAGTGGGTTGCCCTCTAATTGCCATAGTTGGAAGTCTCGTTTCTTTTTCGTTGGTGGAGAGTGGGCTTCGGATGTCAATAGGGCACTGGTGCCATCTCGATGGGTTGCTCCAAAGAATGTTGGTAAGCTCCATTCACTCGTACTTCCTTATTATACTCCCTGTGGGTTATGTGCTCACCACATTCTTTGCAGGCTCTCCTACACTTTCCAACGAACAAGAATGTAAGCTGGAGGCTGTGCGTGCTTATCCCTCAAGAGACTTTAAAGCTCTCCTGCTCGGGGATGGTGGAACCAATGTTTCTCCTTCAGTTCGAGCTAGGGCTTCTGCTCCCTTCCTGAGGTCCAGCGGCCCTGCTTCTAAGCGGAAGGGCAAGCTGATTCTTTCGTACCTTCCTATTTGATTCGGCATTTTTGTCTAACTTTCTATACTGTTTTCAGCAATTTATAAAGGAGTGATCGGATCTCGCCTTTCTGGCAGGAGCCCTCCCCCTTTGAAGGTGGCGAGGGTGGGAGATGCTCCCAGAGAGACTCTTCCAATGGTGTCACCCGAGGTGAATTCTCCGCAGGCGCCCTCCCCGGATATCTCCCCTCGGCTGGTGGCTCCCTCAGTTAGGTCTTCTATTCCAGAGACTTCCTTGCCGGGCACGCCTACTCACGTGGGGACTTCTACAGAAACGCCGTTTTGGTCTCGTCCCATGCTTGGCAATCCGATGATCATCAAAGAGAGACTTGAGAGGTTCGTGTTCCCACCCGAGGTCAATCAAATTAATACATTGAGCACCGAGAAGATTATCAACATGCACTTGGAAAGTCTGGCTCAAGTAAGGGTTTTTTATTCCCTTTTTTTTTTGTTGTCTTTCCCTATTCCGCTCACTTTCATTTCTTTCAGATTTCGAATACATCCCTCTGCTTGTCTTCAAGGGCCCACGCCCTCGGCAGGATGAAGGAGGATCATGTTGTTCATCAAGAGAATCTTCTTACCGCTAAGAGAAGAATTGCTAAGCTCGAGACCGCTGGCAAGGCTTTCAAGGACTTCGCTGAGAGAAAAGTTGCTGAGCTTGAAGCTGCTGGTAAGGCTGTCAAGGATGAGCTTGAGGTAGCCCAAGGGATGGTGTCCAGACTTGAGTTTGAGCTTTTGGCATCCCGTGAGAGGGACAGTGAGCTAGTTTTGACCCGTGAAAGGGTAACTGAGCTTGAGGCTGAGCTTGCAGAGACCCGTGAGAGGGTCATGCTCAGTGAGGCTGCTACGGAGGCGGAGTTGGCGACGGCTCATGAGAGAGCTTCGCAGGCTGAGGAGAGAGCTGTCATGGCCGGGAAAGACTTGGCGAACGGCCTTGCGGATGCTTTTATTGATGGTTTTGAGGAGCTCCGAGGGAAGATCTCCGCCGCCTTTCCTGATATTGATATTTCAGGTTTCATGCCTACTGGTGAGTCTGATGGAGAGGAAGGAGGATCTGATGACGCTGAAGGTGATGCTGGAGCTGGCGAGGAGGGAGAAGGAGAGGGCCATAAGAGTAGCTAGAGTGTTGTCTACTGGGGGCCATGAGAGCATCTAGAGAGTTGGGGATTTTTAGTTTCTTTTTCTTTTTTCTTTTTTCTTTTTTGTTTTTTGTTTTGTTTTTTTTTTTTTTTTAGGAAGACATTTTGTAAAGGCAGTTTGTAGCCTTATTTTTGTACTCCTTCGAAGTTGAATGAAAATGGAAAAGATCAGTTTTGGAGTAAAATGTAGAAAGATTCTTATTCATCTACTGCTTTCATGAAGTAATATTTGGGTAGTGATCCCAAGAAGGTACATTAAAAAAGATAAAACCAAGTCCCAACATTCACTACCTTATGCTCTCAAGGCGTCATTGATAATGCCTCTTCAAGTGTTCTGCATTCCATGGATGGAGTAAAACTTTTCCCTCCAAATTCTGGATCTTGTAGGTGCCCGGCCTCACTACTTTTGTTATGAGGTAGGGTCCCTCCCAGTTCGGCCCTAATTTCCCTTCACGTGCATTTTTTGTGGCAAGGATGACTTTTTTGAGGACCAAGTCCCCTGGTTGAAAGGAACGAGGCTTCACCCTCGAATTGTAGTATCTCGTCATGCGTCGTTTATATTTCGCATTGCGGACCACTGCCATCTCCCTTGCCTCCTCTATCAAGTCGAGGTTGGTGCGGAGTCCTTCCTCGTTGACAATGGGGTCGTGGTGTTGGACCCTCAGAGAATGCACCCCTATCTCCACAGGAATAACTGCCTCAGTTCCAAAGGATAGGGAAAAAGGAGTCTCTCCAGTAGGAGTTCTTGGGGTTGTTCGATAGGCCCACAATACGCCTGGTAGCTCGTCGACCCATAGACCCTTCGCCTTTTCAAGCCTAGTCTTCAAGTTGCGTAGCACCGTTCTAACCATTACCTCAGCTTGTCCATTTGCTTGCGGGTGCGCTGGGCTAGAGTGAGGTTGCTTTATTTGGAGGTCGGAGCAAAAAGAGTTCAGGAGCTTGTTGTCGAACTGTTTGGCGTTATCGCTAACAATGGCATGGGGTATCCCGAAGCGACAGACCAGGTTCCTCCAAATAAAGTCTTTCACTTTTGCATCTGTTATTTTTGCCAATGGTTCCGCCTCTGCCCACTTTGTGAAATAATCAATGGCGATCACAACGAACTTGCATTGTCCCCTACTCAAGGGTAAGGGGCCTAGAATGTCGATGCCCCACTTGAAAAAGGGCCATGGACTCATGATTGTCGTCAGCTCCTCTGGTGGTTGCCTGGGCACAGTTGCGAAACGTTGACATTTGTCACACTTCTTGGAGAACTCTTGGGCGTCCTTTACCATGGTAGGCCAGAAGTAGCCTTGCCTAAGTACTTTATGGGCAAGGGAACGCCCCCCAGAGTGGTTTCCACAGATTCTCTCGTGGACCTCACATCAGACATAGTGAGCTTCTTCGGGTGAAAGGCACCGCAGTAGTGGCAAGGAATAGTCTTTCTTGTACAAAGCGTCTTGGAGGATGGTGAACTTGGAGGCTCTTATTCTCAACTTCCTAGCCTCTGAAGGATCATCCGGCAACACGCCTTCTTGGAGGTATGCCCTTATTGGGGTCATCCAATTTGAATCTGTTGAGGCGCAGTTGACGTCTGTGGCTTCTATGTCCACCCTGCTTGGTTCGAACTGGTGACCAAGAAATGCTGGTTCTCCTGGTGGGGCTTCCATGGATGAGGCAAGCCTTGTAAGTGCATCGACAGCTATGTTGTCTTCTCTTGGTACGTGGCTTATCTCGAAGTATTGGAATTTTACGATTATGCTTCTTGCCACACCAAGGTATTTTTGCATCCTGGTTCCTTTGGCCTCGAACTCCCCCTTCACTTGATTAACTATCAATTGAGAGTCGCTGTAAGCTGCGAGTTGTTTAACTTCCATTTCGACGGCCAACTTTAACCCAGAGAGGAGGGCTTCATACTCCGCCTCATTATTGGAGGCAATAAAGTGGAGCTTCACCGCATACTTGAGGGTGGTTCCATCCGGACTGATCAAGATTAGGCCCGCTCCTCCTCCTTCCCTGGTTGCCGAGCCGTCCACAGAGTTTCCATAGAAGAGGAGGTCGGGCGCCCAGAGGAGCTACTTGGTCGCCGGAGGGAGTGAGTTGGGTGCTACGGAGAGTTGCCTGGGCGCCAAGTGGGTGAGCTTGGGCGCCAGATGCTTCTTGGGCGCCAGCTTTGGCCCCAGGTGGGGCTTGGGTGGCAACTTGGGCGCCAAGAGGGCCATTTTGGGTGCCAAGAGGGCTAGATTGGGAGGCAGATCGACTTTGGGCGCCAGCTGGGGCGCCAGGTGATACTCGGGCGCCAACTTGGGCGCCAGTTGCTCCTTGGGCACCAGTTTGGGCGCCGGACACGTCTTGGGCTCCAGCTTGGGCTCCGAATGCTTTCCGAGGGTCTCTTTCAGGTCCATGTATGTCTTCATTGGGCACCTGAGTGTCTTCGATACTCTCTACCTCCGTTGGCGTTAGCTCCGCAATGAAATCTGCTAGAGCTTGTGCTTTGATGGCTGCCCTTGGTTGGTACTGTATGTCAAACTCGCCAAGCTCCACCGCCCACTTAAGGAGTCTCCCAGATACGTCCGGCTTTCCCAGGATTCTTTTGAGAGGTTTATCTGTGACGACAACGATGCTGTGACTCTGAAAATAGTGTCTTAGACGCCTTGCTGTTGTGATGAGGGCGAGCGCCAATTTCTCTAATCCTGAATACCTGACCTCTGCTCCTCGGTAAGCTCTACTCACATAGTAAATAGGTTTTTGTGCTCCATTTTTGTTCCTCACCAGAGCTGAGCTTACTGCTGAGGGGGAGGCAGAAAGGTACAATTGTAATACCTCGCCCAGTGTAGCATGAGAAAGGAGGGGAGGTGCCACTAAGTAGGCTTTGAGTTTCTGGAATGCCTCCTCAGCTTCAGGTCCCCATTTAAAAGCCTTTCGGAGAATTTTGAAGAAAGGTAGGCACTTGTCTGCAGACTTGGAGACGAACCTGTTAAGTGCTGCAATTCTTCCATTGAGTCGCTGGAGCTCCTTGGTTGAAGAGGGTGACTTCATGTCGAGAATGGCTTTGATCTTGTCGGGATTTGCCTCGATCCCCCTCTGGTTGACATGAAACCCAAAAAATTTCCTGATCCCACGCCGAAGGCGCATTTCTCCGGATTGAGCTTCATGTGATAGGACCTTAGGATATTGAAAGTTTCCTGTAGGTGATCAATATGGTCTACTGCTGCAAGGCTTTTCACCAGCATGTCATCCACGTATACCTCCATTGTCCGCCCGATCTGAGACTGGAACATCTTGTTCACCAGTCGTTGGTAGGTTGCTCCTGCATTTTTCAAGCCGAAGGGCATAACCCTGTAGCAGTAGGTCCCCTTTGGGGTGATGAACGCTGTCTTCTCCTGGTCTGGGGGGTGCATGCTGATCTGGTTATAACCAGAGTATGCATCCAGGAAAGTGAGCAACTCATGTCCCACTGTGGCATCAATAAGGAGGTCGATCCTAGGCAACGGGTAGCAATCTTTTAGGCATGCCTTGTTGAGCTCCGTAAAGTCGACGCAGAGGCGCCACTTCCCATTAGCTTTAGTGATCATCACCACGTTGGAAAGCCACTCGGGGTACGTTACTTCTCGAGCGGCCCCGTTCTCTATTAGCTTGCCCACCTCCTTGTCCATAGCTAGGGCCCTTTCAGTGGATGTGCCCCTTAGCTTTTGGCGTATAAGCTTGTGGCGTGGGTCAACATTGAGACAAGGAGGTGTGGCCACTTCTGGGTCGATGCCCTCCAGGTCTGCATGTGACCATGCAAAGACGTCCATATTGCATCTCAGGAAGCTTACGAGCTGGTGAACCATATCTGCACAAAGGGACGAGCCAATGTACACTCTCCTGTCTGGATATTCCTCATCCAAGACAACAGGGGTGAGCTCCTCAACTGGTTCTCCTCTTTCTACCGTAGAGTCATCTCTTGGGTCGAGGACCTCGACTTGCAATGCTTCTTGTGGCTTCCTGGTCTTCATTGAGGAGACGTAGCACTCCCTTGTCGCTGCTTGGTCCCCTCTGACCTCCCCGACTCCATTTGGGGTTGGAAAGCGGAGCATGAGATGATAAGTGGAGGGCACAGCTCTTAATGTGTTAAGGGTTGGTCGCCCTAATATAATGTTGTAGGCTGATGGGCAATCTATGATCAAGAAATTGACCATGACTGTGGAACATCGGGGTGCATTTCCGGCTGTGACCGGTAGGGTGATGGACCCTAGGGGATACACCTTTTCCCCCGAGAACCCGATAAGGGGTGATCTGATAGGCTGCAGTCTTTCCCTACCCAGATTAAGCTTGTCGTAAGCCTCTGCGAACAGGATGTCCGCAGAGCTGCCGCTGTCTATCAGGATCCTGCGCACCTGAAAGTTTGCAACGGTCATGGTGAGCATGAGGGGGTCATCATGGGGGTGCGTCGTTCCTTCCAAGTCCTTATCCGAGAAGGATATGACCTCGCTGGTACCTTGCCTGGGAGCCTTGGGCGGGCGCTGTTCGTCAACATGTCTTGCTTTTCTGGCGTGGGCCTTCATTGCAGAGAGTGACTCTCCCCCTCCTGCCAATCCTCCAGAGATAGTGTGAATTTCTCCGATGGGTTGTGGATCCTTCTGATTGTGACTGTGAGGTGGTGGGGGTGCTTGCCCCTGCCAGCAACATACTAGCGAAGATGACCACGTTGAATCAAGTCCTCAATTTGTCTCTTGAGTTCATAACAATCGTCGGTGTCATGACCATGGTCGCGGTGAAAGTGACAATACTTGCTCGAGTTCCTACAGTTCGGAGGAGACTTCATCTTACCAGGCCATTTTACTGCGGGGTCATCCCGGATCTGGTATAGGATGTGCCCAACAGTGGCGTTGAGGGGCGTGAAGGTTTGTCTGTCCCTCTGAGGGGTTGGACCTAGCCGGTCTTTGGTAGAAATCCTCTCTGTTCTGCGCTTGTTGCTAGTTTCCTTTTTGTCGTTCCTCTCTCTTTCTTTCCGCTTTTCCCCAGATCTGGAGGATTCGCCTCGTCTGGCCCTCGTGATGTCTTCAGCGTTCATATATTTCTGGACTTTCGCTAACAACTCTGGCATGCTCTTTGGTGGACGTTTCATCACCGAGAAAAGAAAACTCGAAGAGCGGAGGCCTCCCAAAAAGGCGGTCATAGTCACTTTGTCGTCGGACTCGTCAACTTGGAGTACCTCCTCGTTAAAACGAGTGAGATAACTCCTCAGGCTCTCATCTCGGTCCTGCTTTATGCTCAGCAGGTGGGTGATAGGCTTCTGGTGGCGACGCCCTACAATGAAATGGGATACGAATGATCTGTTCAGCTCAGCGAAGGAGGCGATGGAGGCTGGAGAGAGCTTGGCAAACCACTGTCGGGCGGACCCCTTCAATGTGGTTGAAAACGCCCTGCACATGATCTGGTCTGGGACGTTGTGCAACTGCATCAGCGTTTTGTAGGTGTCGAGGTGGTCTAGTGGGTCCTTCGTTCCGTCAAAGGTCTCCATGGATGGCATTTTAAACTTCGTAGGGAGGGGGTAGTTCGCCACATCGACTGTGAAAGGAGTGTCAGTACGCCTCACCAGATAATCCACTGTTTCGGGTCCCTGCGCCTTCATGGCGTTGAAGACATCGCCCAGTTGATTTTGTACTTCCTTGATTTTTTTATCCCAATGATTGGGGGCTCCCTTTGAAGGATAATGGAAGTGACTCCCATGTTCCATGCTCTGGTTTTCACCCTCATCCTCTTGGAGACGGGGGTCCTCACCGTGGGAAGCAGAAGGGAGTGGAGGTCCCTCGTGATGGGGCCCCCTGTAAGCGGTGTCCAAGGGGACTCTTAAGTGGGCGCCCGGTCGTGCCCCATGGTGGGCGTCAGGAGCATCAAGGTGGGCGCTAGGAGCATCAAGGTGGGCGCCAGGAGCAGCAAGGTGGGCGCCAGGAGCACCAAAGTGGACGCCAGGAGCATCAAGGTGGACGCCAGGAGCATCAAGGTGGGCGCCAGGAGCACCCAGGTGGGCGCCTAGATCGGGAATACCTTGATGCCCTAGGCTTGGAGCTACTTGTCCGGCGAGCATGAGTTGGAGAATCTGCTGGTTTTGGGCCACCAATTGCTGCATGGTCTCCAACATTTGTTGTGGATTGGGAACTGGTGTATTCTGGACAGGATTGGTGAGTGGAGGAGCAATCTCTTCCTCTCGTGGGGGATTGTCTTCAAGTTGATTCATAGACCTGGTAGTGATGGCCATTGGTTCTTCAATGGGCTTGATTAGAAGTGAGAAGTTTGTCTGTTCCCACAGACGGCGCCAAACTGATGATGCGCAAAATGGTCTTGCACACCACCTGTCAATTGTAAGCAATAAATGCGGTTTTTAAGGTATGGGAGATGGGGAGATACAAGCTATTTATAGTGGTTCAGTCAATCTTGACCTACGTCCACTCTTCAATGGCTTTAGTTGCCGGGTACTTTATTCATTCAGGTGTGTAGGGTGCAGAGAGTACAAGTTGATAGAGAGAGAAGAGAGAGATGCTTAGGAACGTATTGAGTGTTCTGCCCCCGAGCATTGGTGGAGCTTACAATTTATAGCCGCCCCCTAACAGATTGGGGCGACATAATAGCAGCTAAGTAACTATTCTGGTGGAGCTGACTACTTCTCCTCAACAGGTGGGGTGCTCTCCATGAGACTGGGCCGAAGGATGAGATGAGGGCTGACCTTCTCCAAGGCGGCGAGGGTTAGGTTCCTAGATACTGATGTAGCTCCTCGGTGAGTTTGACTGATCCTTGACCATATTGGGGTTAGTAGGCCTTTATAAGGTTAACCCCTTAGTTGGGTTTGGACTTTCCCCATGGATTGGGTCATTTGGGCTTGACCCATCAATTGTAATATTGAAATAGAGCAAATTTTTAGTTATCTCGTTGATCTGTTTCGAGAACGTTGTAATCTCCAACCTTTAATAGTGAAATTTTACTGTTGTGTTTCGTTCATGGACATAGGTTTGTTTGTTGAGCCGAACCACGTAAATCTTTGTGTTATATTTTTTCTATTTCGTTGTGTTATTATTTTGTTTGTGATTTTATTTAATAACAAGGCAAAAGTCAGCAGCATCATTGTCAACAAGCAGTGAACTTGGCCTAATGTTATCTCTCCATAATTGGTAGAAATCTCAAGTTCTATTCCTGCATACCTTCCAAGTGCTAATTGAAAATTCTATACTAACTTTTCCTGGGAGATGACGGAATGTATCACCAACTATATCATGGTATTACTTGTCCAGTTTAGTCAATCAATACCTCAAATGGGGTTATCCTCTTGCTTGCAACAAGATGAAGGGTTAGTACCAAGTATAGGATTCAATCATCTCATTCTCATATGGGGTGAGACTGCATATTATGTAGAGAGGCAACTGAATCACATGCTCATTATTATTTGAGTGCATTTGTACCGCTTACATCACTTAGAAGCAGAGTGTCAAATGTATTGGGTTGGGCCATTTCGTGTCGTGTTAATTTCGAGTTTCTGTCTAAAATTCTAAAACCCGAACCTGACATGTTTAGTAATCGTATCGAGATGTGTAAACACTAACTTAACCTGATCATTAAACGGGTTACCCGAACCCTTCCTGTTTGACATGTTTAATAAACATGTCGTTTTCGGATTAACACACATAACATGATCTATTTAACCTGTTTAACACACATAATACAGACATATTTAACACACATAACATGTTTCCACGCCTGTTTATTACCATTAAATACACCATTCAATCTTTCACCCAAAATTTCAAATAATTTTTTCACAAATAACATATCACAGTCATAATAATTTTAAGAACTATACTGTCAATTACTACAGTAGAACAAGGACTAATAAATAATAAAGTTAAGATCACATCAGTGATACATAATAAGCAAATTATACTGTCATAAACGTCTTAAACGGATTTAGAATGAGTTAGGTCGGGTTCGTGTTTGAATTATGTCAACCGATTTAAAATAAACGAGTTAATCAAGTTAAAATCAGGTTGACCTAATTTTAACATGAACCCAACATGATTTTTTTTGTGTTTAAACGTGTTGACCATTTTTAACCCATTGACTCATTTAATTTCGTGTCTAACCCATTAATTTCATGTTCGGTTCGTATCGTGTTAACATGTCGTGTCGAAAATTGACAACCCCTACTTGGAAGAAACCTAGAAAGCCATGCAGGGAAGAGTTAAATTCATGTGAAAATAGGAAGTTGAGAAATTCAAAGAAATCAAATTAGATTGGATTTACACCGGTTATGAAGTGAATCCTATCTATTCGTAATTTCCTATCCCAAAACCCCTTAGACTAGAATTATGGGTCTTTCAACCCATTCACTTTTGATAGATATGGAGTATGCTAATTGTTTTTTAACCCGTAGGAGTATTGCTTTGAGAGAGGAAAATCATGGTTTTATGTTAGATAGATGTAGCTGGCCCGCAGTCTCCTTGCACATATTCACAAAGGATCTGGAAGTAGCTAGTTCATGCAACTCGGTGGTCAACAATGGGAAGGGGGAAACACCTTCTGGAGACTGAGTTTGTTCTACTTGGTGGAGAAAAAGAGTTGTAGAGTCTTCAGCAACCAATGCAGAGACTACATAACCACACTAAGCCTAATTTGGCAACCATTAGAGGTAGGATGTCATCTTTTGAGAAAGTGATATGCGACTTTATAGGTCAATGAACTCTTTTTTAAAAAAATAGTAATATCTAATTTTAGTGGTAATTGATTATTAAATATCATGAGAAATTTAATAATTATTTTGAGTCACAACAGCAATCTCTCTTGTTTTTTTTATGAATTTTTGCTTTTTCTTATGGGAAAGCAATGCAATTGATTGGCAAATCTGTGTTGGGTACTCTCATTACTACTAGAGCACACCACACAGATTTAAAATTAAACCAGCCTAATGTGGCTATGATTTACTTTTGTTTGGAGTGGGGGCTATCCTTGTACGTTGATATCAATTGCTACAGTGTAATGAAACTTTAACTCCCGATAGAAATAGGAAACAAAGAGGCAATGCTTTGCAATTTGGAAGAAAATGAACTACTGAACGCAGATCACTATGATCAGACACTACAACACAACTAAAAACAGGAGGACTTTCCACTTATTTCAACTTTAGTAGCCTCTGAATTCTACCTTTATTTGTGAACTATGCCTCTCCACAACATATTGAAATGACTAAAAAGAAAGTGGGACTGACAACCAGAGACACACACGTACGCAATCGAGTTTCTGTTCAGTAGACTTTTCCTAGACTTTCCTTAACGATAGATCACCCATGACGGATTCAAGTAAGATCCAAAAGTGCATCTCTCAATGAAATGCGGTGAGAAATCAACAGTTAAGAAAAGTTTAAGAAAACGTGTATTGAGCAAAATCTAAATCCGCATGTATGCATGCATGGGCATCATTTAAGGGCACTTTGGCTCGCCCCTTTCGTTCTTTTTGTTTCTGTAGCATGGGCACTCATCTTTGTTCCCATACGTCCCCGAAGGCACACAATGGCAATCCTTGCAGCAGAGATGGCAGTCCTTCAAGCAATGTTCCTTCCTTTTAGCGTCAGAGCACCTAAATCTGCACTTGTGTTTGCAAAAGTCTGACCAGGGTATACACAAGAGAACCACAAAAACCCATGGTAAGAAATAAAACAATCTAAAAATTAAAAAAATTCTCGACCGCATCGTACAATAGTGTGAATTGATAGTGCCAAGTCAATGCACACTGACCCACATCTCTTGAGTGGCCTAGTCTAAAACTGATAATATTGTACAATGTGGATTTGAGAGTAAAAAAAGCATAGGTTTTGACTCTTACCTGAGTCAGCCATAGTGACATGCATGAAAGTGGAGCCCAGAAGGAGTGTGACAAGTAGCAAAGTGGCAAAGACAAGCTTCATCTTTTTCTCTTGTCTTAAAATGAACTTACAGTGAGAGAAATAAATAGAAGGATCACAAATTCCTGCTTAATTAAGAGTGATTATGAGAGGATGTAAGTCTAGGTGCATAAACCTTTATATTTATAGAGAGGATAAGGGAGGGACCATCTACCATGGGGGCATTCTTTCTATTTTTAAAATGTCAAAGACTTTGTTTAGTGCAGTAGAGAGCTGAGGAAGGAGATTTAAACAATTTTCACCACTGCGTAGCACTCCACAAGTTGTGTACTGGTAGTTTAGGACTTGCGATTTCAAGGAAGGTCACATTATTCGCCTTGATTCCCATGTATCGAGGTCATCGGTAGGTATAAGTTGGGTACAACTAAACATAGCCTGTATTATTTGTGTTGACTAAAATTTAGGGTTAATTATACCTGAAGTCCCAAAAGTATAGAGTTTGTCTCATTTTAGTCTATAATATTTTAATTGTATCATTTTAGTCTATGAAGTATTAAATATATTTTTATGTGGTCCCTCAAACACACAATATTCAGATTGTTAATAACTTTTTATTATAAACTTATCACGTGATACCTAAATATAGGTAAAACAATAATTTGGATAACTTTTGACCAAATTTATATCCAAATTTTGGTCAAAGAGCTACCAAAATTACACAAATTTGATAATAAACTATCCAAATTTTAGACAAAAATTACTCATATTATATATTTTTGGTTAAGAGCTACCTAAATTATTTTTTTCCCATATTTAGGTATTACGTCACAAATTTATAATAAAAAATCGTTAGCAATTTGGATGTTGCTTGCTTGGGGGATCACATAAAAACATATTCAATATGCTGGAGACTAAAATGATACAATTAAAATATTGGAAACCAAAATAAGACAAATCTTATTCTTTGAGGACCACCAATGCAATTAACTCTAAAATTTAATTTGAGCTGTTAATGTCCTAGTTATTAACTCAGACACTTTTATCGGTGCAGTGACTGCACAAGATCCTTCTACTTTGGGGTTTTTCTAGGAGATCCAAATAATAGATTTTTAATAAAGCAATAATGACAGTAAGAATTGAAGCGATTGAGACAAATCAATACATGAGTGTCGCGTTAATATAGTTGATATAGTACAAGTAATATTATTCGGCTCTCTTTTGTTCCCATTTTTAGCTATTTTATTCATGTTTTTTCGATCCTTCAATTAAAAAATTGATTCATTCTAATTTAAATATTACGAGTTGTCATAGTACTTGAAAGCTCGTGCACTTAGTTATTCACCAACTCAAATGAAACCCAGTATTCGTTGGATGAGTATTGAATGAGCGGCTCTTATTGAAAAAATTGATGGGTCTCATTCATTAAAGGAATAATATGCATTTAAATTATAATTTTTTGAGTTTTATTTAGGTTGTGTAGCATTATTCTACTACTTAGATGACACCTTGGTTTGTGGGAATAGATCCTCTACTATATAACAGGGGTATTGTTCCTCAAAACGACCTCATTTTGCACATGAGCGACACCATTTTGTGTGTAAAATAGCATTATTTTGAGGAACAATACCCTTACTGTACAGCGAAGAATCTGGACTCTTGGATTGTTGTATCTCTTTTGGTTGCAATCAACACCAAATGCTTATGATTTACAATATAGGTAGTTTTTGATGAAATTATGAATAGTATATTTACAGTCGATGCCTAAAAAAATTGCATTGAAATTTGATGCCACCCAGCTGTGTTCATAGGGGTGGCTTCATTGGAAGTCAGCATAATCTTCCACAACTTCATAATAATACATTAGCTACGTTGTGTAGCTTCGAGCCTCAACTCTCAGTCACTTCAATTCATATTGTCATTGTTGTTTTTATTAAAAATCTATTATTTGGATATCCTAGAAAAACCCCAAGTAGAAGGATCTTGTGCAATCACTGCACCGATAAAAGTGTCGAGTTGACAACTAGGACATTAAGAGCTCAAATTAAATTTTAAGGTTAATTATATTGAAGGTCCTCAAATTATGAGATTTGTTTCATTTTTATCTTTAATATTTTAATTATATCATTTTAGTCTGCCAGGACATCGAATATGTTTGAACTGTCCTAGAGACACAAGACAGCCACTATTTTCCCCCGTACGGTCAATGTCACAACTAGTGCTTACTTTCTATGTGCCGCCCCTGTGGGCGCAGTAGGCCAAAATGGTCATTGGAGAAATAATAATCATTTTTTTCAAGAGAGAATTGCCTCCAATCTTGACTCTTTTTTTTTTCTTTTTGGGAGGGGGGGCAAAAAAGGTAGCCACCAATTGTTCTTCCAGCAGTGTCCCAAGTGGTCATGATTGAGACCAACTAGATGAAACAATTTAGGAGCACGTCGGCCTCACCATGAGGTGAGTAACTAAGTCAAAATATTGAAAACCATATTCTAACTAAGTGGACAGGAAATACGAGTATCCTCAGAGATACAAGGTCCTAATGTTTGCAGCTTTTTTTTTGGGGGGGGGGGAAGAAGCTTAGTCAATCGTGGAGCACATCAATCGTTTCATTGTACAATGCAGTGAAACAGGGGCTAATGAATTTTTGAAGACTTTTCGTCAATTCCCTAATGAGAATGGTTTCTAGATGGTACATCCATTTATTGACCAATTTTGTGTTAGGCTGGTAGAAACTAGAGGACAAGTTCCACACTCAGTTATATCGTACTGAACCAAAGGTAACAATGGTTGATTTGGCTAGGTTGTATCAGATGATAGGAGAAACGACAGAGTAATACATTGCGCATTTCAAGAAAGTCAGGAAACAATTTAGGCAGGCGTTGCTCGAATTGGAATATGTACACATTGCGCAAAACGGTCTAAGTTCCATAGTCTAGAAGAAATTGAGGGGATGGAGTTCAATGACTTGTTCGAGTTGGAAACACGAGCCAGTTGGATCGAAGAAATGCACCCAAAGGTATGTACTACAGAGATCCCAACATGAAAATCCTCATAGTCGAGCCAGACTAGGAGCTTAAAATAAATATGATAGAAATGGTGGCTAAACAGCCACATGTGCACAAGGCCTCAACGAAGCCCTCAAAGAATCAGGCACAGGCTTTGCCAAGTGTTGATAAAGGACCCGACGAAGGTAATGGCCGCAAATATGACTTTGACATCTCAAAGGCAGGTCAAATATTTGACCATTTACTCGCTGACAGCATTCTCAAATTGTCATTTGGTCATAAGATTAGCCACAAAACTAAAAATAAGATATACTATAAATGACACAATCTGTGGAGCCATTCTACTACTAACTGTGTGGTGTTTCGAAATGTCATTTAGAATGGTTTGACCAAAGGTCATCTGATCATCAAAGACAAGGGGAAACCGCAGATGGGGGCAGATAAAGACCTTTTTAAGAAGACAGCCGCAATTAATACGGTGGAGCTGTGGCAATCAAAAACTCCATGGAAGAAGATAGACTTAGGCGATGAGAGGTAGCCTAGCTACGAGAAACCTGAGGGAGAAAAAGATAATACTCCCCCAGATGATTCGTCAAAAGAAGACTCTGGCAGTAAGCTGGACATCCTGCCTAGAGTCCAGGAGCAACTTGACATCGTTAAGAACGACATGTGCTACTGATAGAATGCTTACTATGAAATCATTCCAGAGGATAAGAAATGAGGAAAAACAGACAAAAGGTCGCGAAAGAGTTGGCATTACAAGGGTACCCACTGGGAGCGGCCAGGTGAGTGGTCGTTGCCTAAACGGGATTACGAAGATCCACCAAGTAAGTTCAAGAGACTGAGTTACAAGGAACACAACAGGGACTTGTCGTGACCACCACAAGGTCGGCTTGAGCCGAGGTATGAAGAATTCGCCACCAGGTTGATGCTTGGTCAACCCCTTTGGGCTGAGGGTTATTGAGATCGACCAAGGATAATATAGCCAATGGAGCCATTGAAAGGTCACTGGTACTTGGCCTAACATCGATCCCCAATTCCCACAGTATCATCAGTCATGCTCGTTATCGAGAACTTAGAAGTGTAGGAAGCAGTGCATTTAGGCGGACCTACGTAGGTGGGAGGAATGCTAATGTTCCATTTGGTAGGAATGATGGAAAATAAGAGAGATAAAAAGTAGGGAGGATACACTTTCTATCTTTCAAAAAAAAAAAGTAAAAATTATACACTTTTCTTTTTCTGTGTTTGGAAAAATGGATAAAAAATAAAAATGATTATTTTTTTGTGTATGCTAGATAAGATTAAAAAAATATTTTATCATTGTATTTATATATGAAATTAATATATACATAATATATGTATATATCAATGGATATATAGACAAATAAGATACATTTTAATACAAATAATTGACTTTTCATCCACTTTTCATCTAATTTTAGAGGGATTAATTTTGGTGAGTTGGAAGGAAAACTTATTCATTCACTTTTTCATAATTCCTATTTTCCTTCCTTACCAAACATGATGTTATATTTATCCCTTCAACTTTTCATCATTCTAACTTTCATTCATTCCATTTTTCTATCGTACTAAATGGAGCATTAGTGTACAAAATTATACATATACATAGGCATATATGGACTACGATATAGACAATTAAGCTTAGAAGAAGAGAGCAAAGCAAACTCTGACAAGAAAAAAAAATAATCAAATACTTTGTTAAAAACTTTATCAAACAATACCTTGTTTAGCGATCAAACGTTGGATTCGTACTTACTGTTTTTTTATCTAAGTTTTACTCCTTCCTTGAAGGTCTTAATAGGCTTGATATCAGATAGTATA
Organism: Ilex asprella; assembly: GCA_023539305.1. NCBI lineage: Eukaryota > Viridiplantae > Streptophyta > Magnoliopsida > Aquifoliales > Aquifoliaceae > Ilex > Ilex asprella. Next base: position 18,132,515 of record CM042198.1, on the reverse strand, counting down.
TTGGGTTCTTGATCTAATTGCTAACATATGAGTTTCTATTTAATGGGATACAACTTTGTTTTCTATCATGGGATAGTAGGTTTTTCTCCTAGTTTTCTCCTAGCATTTATATAGGCCTTGCATCATAATTATCAAATGTAAGAACTCTTACAATTATAAATTGTGAAATTAAGTAATTTAAATGTCCCATGCTCCATCTGTTCCTGATCAATCCAAAATAAATGACAACTTATTGCTTTCAAATGAAATGGCATACATTTTTTTTGTTGTGTTTTCCTCGTAAATTTGCTCCAACTCATAAGTCATACTCGATCCAGAATAATTTTTTTAAAATTTTAATAGCGAAATTTCATGAGCCTTAGTTCATGGAGTGGAGGGCTACTTTGGCAGTGGACCCTATTCAACATTGGAACTTGCTCATAATTCATTGGCTACAATAAATTAGGTTAGCAAATTAGGTCCAATTGTATTACTCTTTTTCAATTAACCCATTTCTTAAAATATGTTCCACTTAAGAAATTAGGATTATTTAGGAAACCTGGTCCAATTAGAAAACAAAGATTTTTTGTCTATATAGATTATAAATTGTGAATTCATGTTTTTGAACATTATTGCAAATTCATGTTAGAATGGAGTAGTTGTTCTCCTTCTCTTGTTTTGGATAATTCTTTTTAATCTTCATCGTTTTATAGTTAGACTTCAGCTACTACATTTCAACTACGAACATGGGCGGAGGAAGCAAGGGTTGAGGGTGGGCACGTGCCCCCCTCAATTTTTTTTTATTAGTGAGGTATACGTATTATATATTTCAAACCTTCCTTCAATTTTTTTTTTATATTTCACCCCTAAAATAAAAGGTTGTAACCCAAAAATATTTCAAACTATTTTGAATAGGAAATTTTTCTATAAGATTGATAATGATCTCAAATAAATTTTATAACTAAATAAAGAATAATTTTACTACGTACTTATGATTGTGCGCATTGATAAAAAATTAGTGAAAAATTAATTTATATTTAATTCATATACAAAATTTTAGAGATTTTAAAAGATTTTTTATTTTAGTAAAATATATAATTAGGCTAAAATGTACTAAAAATATTATTTTGTGTCTTTTTGTTAAGATTTTGCTTCGGCTAAATAAAAATTGAATTTACTATTTCACAATAATTTAGTGTTGATTCTTACTTTTTTTTCATTCTTGAACTGATTTTTTTTATATTAATTTCGGCTAAATATTTTTTCATCCCAATTATATTTTGCCTCCATTATAAATATTCATGGTTCTGCCCCTGACAATATACATTATGTTTTGGGATTTTTTTATGTTAAATGAACTTCATGTATCAAATATAATATAATAAATATAAATATATTATATAGTGTGATGGGTTTGAAGAAAAAAAAATTAGAGTACATAACTAAAGTGCTCACTCTGGACAAAAGTTCTGGCTCCGCTCTTGACTACGAATGTAGACTTTTGAGCCAAATCATGTCATCTCGTTTATTCCAGACATAAAGTTTTTTATGCAGAAGTTAAGGAATTAGTGAGTACAATGGTAACAACCCAAAAACCTTAGATGAAGAGCTAAGTACATATCGATAAGAAAAGTGGGGACAAAACCATTTGAAGTGGAAATGTTTAACTAAAAGAAATTATGGAGCCTTCCTTGAATTGAGATCTTAAATTTTGGAAAACTTTTATCTACACCACTTGTAATTAAATCTAAATTTAATGACACTCCTTCCTGATTCTGATACTTCACTATCACCCTTTGTCAGTATTTGTCGGGTTACGGTGTTAACGGCAATTGTTAATTTATAAAAATATCCCTGAATATTTTATAGGCTAAATTTTATCCACACTCCTTATAAATACCCCTGTAAATAGACATATTTTAAAAAAATACTCTCCTGATTCTGAAATTTCAACGCACCCCCTTTTAGTTTTATTATATTAACATTTAGGTTCATCAATCTAATATTTAATTTTATCAAATTAATGTCCTTTATTTAATTTAAAATAAATTAACATTCAATTTCATCAAATCAACACAAATTGATATTTAATTTTATCAAATTATCATTTAGTTACATTAATTTAATATTTTATTTCATCAAATTAATATTATTTCTTTAATTTAACATTAAATTTTTATTTAATTTCATCAAATCAATACCAAATTGACATTTAATTTTATTAAATTAAAATTTAATATATTAAATAGAATATTAAATTCTATTAATTTAACATTTAACCTTATCAAATTAATGTCAATTATTTAATTTAACACCAGATGAATATTCAATTTCATTAAAGCAACATTTAAAATTATTCAATGAACATTAAATTTTATCAAATCAACACTGGATTAATATTTAATTTTATCAAATGAACACCAAATTAGTATTTAAATTTATCAAATTAAGATCAAATTTATTCAATTAATATTAAATTTTATCAGTATTTAAACTTTATAAATAGATGGTGTTGTATGAAGAGTGGTCAAGTAACATTGTGGAGAAAAGATGATAAAAAAAGAATTAAAAATTGATGGGATTTTGACATTGACTTTATCGATTATAATTTTTATTATAGAAAAAATATTTTTAACTATAAAAATTCGATTATGTACGTAATCAAATGAGTGATAATATGATGACTAATATTATAACAATGTTATCATGCAACGCTTTAAAATAATAAAAATTCATTGAGAAAATATAATGATAGAAATCAAGCTTACGGGTTGGCTCGGGCATATACAATGGGAAAAAGATTATGAGCATTTTAGTCTATTTACATAAGAAAATGTAATTTTGACATTTTCACAAAATATTTAGTCAAATCATTACTTTATTTACTGACAAAGGTAAAAAGTTACCATTAAAAGAATGTTATTGATTTGAAAGTATAACAAGAATGGTATGCCATAAAGTTTTAGAATCGAGAAGGGGTGTCTTTGAATTTAGACTTAACTATAGGGGATGTAGATGAAATTGTTCCTAGATGTAATGGGGAAAGGGTTGAGGTCATTTCAAAAAATATATAATCAAATCGTTACTTTATATATTGGTAGTCATAAATTACTGTTAAGGTAGTGTCGTTGATTTGAAAGTTTAAACCAGAAGAGAGTATAGTGAAGTTTTAGAATCGGGAAGCGATGTCATTAAATTTAGACCTAGCTAGAGAGGGTATGGATAAAATTTTTCCTGAACTTTTTTTTATTAGACTTGTATTTTTATAAGGCCTTTATTGTAGGGCTTAAAGTATTTATGAATTTAATTTTTTATATGGACTATGTATAATGTCTAAAAATTTGGGACATTCTTTAAATATGAGACTTAAAGCCTAAGTTCTTTTTGATAATACTGTTGAGTCGGCCTGTCTACCATGGAGGCATTCTTTCTATTTTTAAAATGTCAGACTTTGTTTAGTGCAGTAGAGAGCTGAGGAAGGAGATTTAAACAATTTTCACCCCTGCGTAGCACTCCACAAGTTGTGTACTGATAATTTAGGACTTGCGATTTCAAGGATGGTCACATTATTCGCCATGATTCCCAAGTATGGAGGTCATCGGTAGGTATAAGTTGGGCGTTGTGTTGACTAAAATTTAGGGTTAAGTATATTAGAAGTTGTTAAAGTATAGAGTTTGTTTCATTTTAGTTTTTAATATTTTAATTGGATCATTATGGTTCTTGAAATATTGAATATATTTCTAATTGATCCCTCAAACAGACAACATCCAGATTGCTAACAATTTTTTATTATAAATTTATCACTTAATACGTAAATATATGCAAAATAATAATTTGAATAACTCTTTACCAAATTTCTTCCCAAATTTTGGTCAAAGAGTTATCCAAATTACACAATTTTGATCATGAATTATCCAAATTTTAGTCAAAAAATTACCCATCTTATAATGTTCCTCAAAATAATGTCATTTTGCACATGAACGATGTCATTTTACGTGTAAAATAACATCATTTTAAAGAACAATACTCCTACTGTATGGCGAAGAATCTGGACTCTTGGATTGTTGGGCCTCTTTTGGTTGCAATGAACACCAAATGCTTATGATTTATAATATAAGTAGTTTTTGAAGAAATTATGAATATTATATTTACAGTCGATGCCTAACATTACCCCTCAATTCAAACTGTCATTATTGCTTTTATTAAAAATCTATCATTTAGATCTCCTAGAAAAACCCCAAGTAGCATGATCTTGTGCAATCACTGCACCGATAAAAGTGTCGAGTTGATAACTCGGACTTTAAGAGCTCAAATTAAATTTTAAGATTAATTGTACTGACAGTCCTTAAAGTATAAGATTTATCTCATTTTGATATTTAATATTTTAATTGAATCATTTAATCCATGATGTATTGAATATGTTTCTATGTGGTCTCTCAAATAGAAAACATTCAAATTATTAACTATTTTTTATCATAAATTTGTCACGTGATACCTAAATATGAGTAACAATAATTTTGATAACTTTTGATCAAAATTTTGATAGCTCTTAACCAAAAATGTATAAAACGGATAGTTTTTTGTTAAAATTTGGATAACTCATGATTAAAAATGTGTACTGATAATTTGGATAAAAAATTGGTCAAGAGTTATCCAAATTATTATTTTGTCTATATTTAGGTATTAAGTGATAAGTTTATAATAAAAAATTGTTAGTAATCTGGATGGTTTCTGCTTGAGGGACCACATATAAATATATTCAATATTTCAGGAACCAAAATAATGAAATTAAAACATTAAAGACTAAAATGAAATAAACTCTACACTTTAAGGACTTTTAATGCAATTAACCCTAAATTTTAATCAACACAAATAATACAGGCTATGTTTAGTTTTTACCCAACTTACACCTACCGATGACCTCGATAAATAGGAATCAAGGCGAATAATGTGACCTTCCTTGAAATCACAAAGTCCTAAATTATCAGTACACAACTTGTGGAGTGCTACGCAGGGGTGAAAATTGTTTAAATCTCCTCCCTCGGCTATCTACTGAACTAAACAAAGCCTTTAACATTTTAAAAATAGAAAGAATGCCTACATGGTAGATGGTCCCTCCCCTTATCCTCTCTATAAATATAAAGGTGTGTGCACCTAGACTTACATCCTCTCATAATCACTCTTAATTAAGCAGGCATTTGTGATCCTTCTATTTCTTTCTCTCACTGTAAGCTCATTTTAAGACGAGAAAAAGATGAAGCTTGTCTTTACCACTTTGCTACTTGTCACACTCCTTCTGAGCTCCACTTTCATGGATGTCACCATGGCTGACTCAGGTAAGAGTTAACACCTATGCTTTTCTTACCGCCCAAATTCATATTGTACAATATTATCAATTTTAGGCTAGGCCACTCGAGATGTGGGTCAGTGTGCATGGACTTGGCACTATCAACTCACCTTATATACGTGGTTTACTCTAAAGCCTGCGGGTTAAAGAAGTTTTTTAATTTTTAGATTATTTTATTTCTTACCATGGGTTTTGTGGTTGTGTATACCCTGGTCAGGCTCTTGTAAACACAAGTGCAAACTTAGGTGCTCTGAAGCTAAAAAGAAGCATTGCTTGAAGGACTGCCATCACTGCTGCAAGGAATGCCACTGTGTGCCTTCGTGGACGTCTGGGAACACAAATGACTGCCGATGCTACAGAGACAAAAAGAACAAAAGGGGCGGGCCAAGGTGCCCTTAAATGAAGCCCATGCATGAAAACATGCGGATTTAGATTTTGTTCAATACACGCTTTCTTAAACTTTTCTTAGCACGGTAGATCCCTCACCATGTTTCATTGAGAGAAGCACTTTTGGATCTTACTTGAATCTGTTTTCGTGGTGATCTATCATTAAGAAAAGTCAAGGAAAGGTCTATTGTACAGGAACTCGGTCCGTACATGTGTGTCTATGGTGTCAGTCGCACTTGCTTTTTTTAGTCATTTCAATATGTGGTGGAGAGGCCTAGTTCACAAATAAAGGTCGCATTCAGAGGCTACTAAAGTTGAAATAAGTGGAAAGTCCTCCTGTTTTTAGATGTGTTGTAGTGTCTGATCGTAGTGATCTTGGTTCTGCTGTTCATTTTCTTCCAATTTGCAAAGCATTGCCTCTTTGTTTGCTATTTCTATGGGAGTTAAAGTTTCATTACACTGTAGCAATTGATATCAATATAAAAGTAACTGATAACCCCAGTCAAAACAAAAGTAAATCATAGCCACATTAGACTGGTTAATTGGGGAATGTTATTGTGATTTAATTTACTAACTTATTTCGCTGTAACATTTGGATTGACTGTAGGTCTCATCAAACATTGAAATTTGTTGTTGATATAATAATTCTAATGAAATTACATCATTATGTTAATAAATTATGTCAAATTTTTAGATCTAAATAACCTTACTATAATTTTAAATCAAAGTGAGGGGTGCTCAAGTAATGCGAGTAACCAACACATATTTGTCTACCTCTTGCATTGCATTACCATAAGAAAAAGCAAAAATTCATAAAAAACGAGAGAGATTGCTCTTGTGACTCAAAATAATTATTACATATTTCCTAATATTTAATAATTAATTACCGTAAAAGCTGGATATTATTTTATTTTTTTATAAAGAGTCCATTAACCTGTAAAGTCGGATATCATTTTTTTAGAGATGACATTGTATCTATAATGGTTGCCAAATTAGGCTTAGTGTGGTTATGCAGTCTCTGCATTGGTTGCTGAAGACTCTACAACTCTTTTTCTCCACTGAGTAGAACAAACTCAGTCTCCAATACTGCTAATAAGGTGTTTCCCCTTTCCCATTGTTGAGCACCAAGTTGCATGAGCTGCTTCCAGATCCTTTGTGAATATGTGCAAGGAGACTGCGGGCCAGCTACATCTATCTAACATAAAACCATGCTTTCCCTCTCTCAAGACAATGCTCCTATCGATCAAAAAACAATTAGCATACTCCATATATATTCAAAGTGAATGCTTTGAAAGACCCATAATTCTAGTCTATAGGGGTGTGTTTGGTATGGGGGTTTGGGGGGGTTTGGGAATATGGGTTAGGGAGTAAACCTTCTTAAACCCATGTTTGGTATGTCTCAAGTAAGGATAGGATTTCAAACTCGGCTCGGTCTTGGTCCGGTCATGAAACCCTCATTCATGAGTTTCATGAAACCCAAGGGAGGGGTGAATTTCATATGTGGGTTTGGGGGTTTAACATATCAATGACATTTATATCCCTATATATCCTATATACCTCATATATATAAATTAGGTAGAGGGCAAAATAGTCATTTATATGCAAATATATTATCATAATAATCATATATCCCTGCGCATACCAAACATGGGAATGGACAGCATTAAAAGTTGAATCCCATCTTTGAATCAAACTCAAGTTTTATCAAGTCAATCCAAACTCATTCCAAAAAACATACCAAACATGCCCTAGAGATTTGGGATAGGAATAGACAGGATTCGCTTCACAACTCCAATCTAATCCCCCCCTTTTTTTTTTTTTGACTTTCTTAATTTCCTATTTTCACATAAATTTAACTCTTCCCTACGTGGCTTTCTAAGGCTCATCTAAGTGATGTAGGCAGTACAAAGGCACTCAAATAATAGTGAGCATGTGATCCAGTTGCCTCTTTACATAATATGCAGTCTAACCCCATATGAGCATCAGATGATTGAATCCTATACTTGGTACTAACCCTTCATCTTGTTGCAAGCAAGAGGATAACCCCATTTGAGGTATTTGATGATGCACAAATTAATTTTATGTATTACCTGTCAAGTAATTAATGCAATAAATAAAAAATGAGAGCAAACACAATTTAAATGATTCGGTCTAGATGACCTACTCCACTACGAAGGGTTAGAGTGGGTCGAATGTTTTATTGCTTTAAGGAGTATTGAGTGATCGTGTGTGAGTAATAAATGAGATGCAAGATGTAAGAGATGCCCCCCATGTGTAAGTGGGGCTTATAATTTATAAGTGTCTGCTAATAAATTGAGGCGCCTCATTAACAGAAAGGTTGATTTAGTGGAGTGGGCGTCATCCTCGCAATAGGTGAGGCAGTTGCTAAGAGGGTGTGGAGATCTCCTCAAGACCAAGTCGTAGGACGGCATGACAGATCTCCTCACTCTATGATGGCATGAATGAGACTTTAAGATGACATTGTTGACTCCTTCACGCCAGAATGGCGTGACTGTCGGGGCTTCGGTGAACCTCACTTGATCTGGATCTCTTTTGGGCCAGACCCACTACCCGAGTTGGTCCTTGGCTAGGTTGGGCCCACTTTTCAAGTTGGGTCTTGGGTCGGGCCCATCACTATTGATTAATTAAACCGGACAAGTAATACCATGATATAGTTGGTGATACATTCCATATTCTCCCAGGCAAAGTTAGTATAGAATTTTCAATTAGCACTTGGAAGATATGCAGTAATAGAACTTGAGATTTCTACCAATTATGGAAGAGAAAACATTAGGCCAAGTTCACTGCTTGTTGACAACGATGCTGCTGACTTTTACCTCCTTAGGCGACCCAAGAGTAATGAATTCTTGATTCCAGTTTAATCGTAAGCACTTTTGCTTCCTCAATGCCTATTACATGAACATGATGTGATCCGAATATTTCTCTTGATATAAGAAGCTTTGCCAATTCCACGAGCTAGTTTGGGAGTATCTGATTTCCCGTAAACTCCTTCCTTTTACATGGTATGTATGAGTTCATAGCTTTTGTCTATCATTGCAGAGTTCCCAACGGTAGGACTGATAATTGAGTTGAGTTTTGTGAGTTCGAGCCGAGTCTGTCAAACTCATTTTTTTAAACGAGACTAAAAAATTGTTCAAACTCGGCTCGTTTAGAAAACGAGTCAAGCTTGAGCCAAGTCCAAAATGAACCAAGTCCAAATAACTAGACTATTTTATATATAAATGAGCGCGGACTTGAGTTGAGCTTTTTAGGCTCATTTTTTAAACTAGTTTAAAAATATTACTCAAGCTCGGCTAATTTAGAACACAAATTAAACTTGAATCGAGTCTTATTTAAATCGAACACAAGTAGTACGATTCAATTATCAACCCTAGCCAAAGCTGCCTATCATAAGGGCAATGCTCTACTCCTTAACTCCTTCCTTTTACGTGGTATGTATGTTTCATTTCTTAGCTGAATATTACCTCTTCAAATGGTTTTGTCCCTCACTTTTCTTATTTATATGTACTACTTAGCTCCTCATGTAAGGTGTCTGAGTTGTTACCGTCGCACTTACAAATTCCTTAACTTCTGCATAAAAACTTTATGTCTGAAATAAACAAGGTGACATGATTTGGCTCAAAAGACTACATGGTTGAAATGCAGTAGCTGAAGTCTACTATAAAACGCTGAAAATTAAAAAGAATTATTCAAAACAAGAGGAGGAAAGCAACTACTCCATTCTAACATGAATTTGCAGTACTGTTAAAAAACATGGATTTACAATTTATAATCTATATAGATCAAAAACCTTTATTTTCTAATTGGACCAAGTTTCCAAAATAACCCTAATTTCTTAAGCCGGTCAGAAATGGGTTATTTGAAAAAGAGTAGTGTATTTGGACCTAATTTACTAACCTAACTTATTGCAGCCGGTAAATTAGCACCAAGTTCCTATGTTGAATAGGGTCCATTGTCAAAGTAACCCACCATTCCATGAACTAAGGCTCATGAAATTTCACAGTTAAAATTCAAAAAAAATTATTTTGAATCTGGTGTGAGTTAGAGCAAATTTATACACAACAAGAATAAATTAGTGCCATTTCATTTGAAAGAAATAAGTTGTCATTTATTTTGGTTCGATCTGGAATAGATGGAGCATGGGACATTTAAAATACTCAATTTCAAAATTAATAATAGTAAGAGTTCTTACATTTGATTATGACGCAAGGCCTATTAAATATGCTAAGAAAAAAACTAAGTCATATCCCATGAAAGAGAAAACTCATAAGTTTGCAATTAGATCAAGAACCCATTAAGACCTTCAAGGAAGGAGTAAAACATGCTTTTTGTTGTAGTGTTAAGATGAAATTAACGTTGAATGAGAAAGTAAAAAATTATAATTAATCATGTGACTAGGGACGAAACTATATGGAGACCACCCCTCCTATTTTTAAAATTACCTATTCCCCTTTAAGTATTTGAAAATCCTCTATCAATTTTTATTTTAAAAAATGCTCATATATAGTAAACATATTTGTTTAGTTTATTCATAGACCTTAATGACCTAACTTTGATAACCAAAAGGAAGATATCAATCGAACGACTATTTTTTTTTTTAAAATCAATGAAGAAGAATATTTAGATGAACTTGATAAATAAAAGAAAAAAAAGGAGGAAAGGTGCTACAAAATTAGATTAGAAACCTTACTAATATCATTAATAATACACACTCACAATTAAATTTTATGATAATATTGAGTGAAACTAATATTTGTGACGTTATATAATACGTAATTAGTACATTATGTCATAAACGAATGAAGAAATAAATTGTAATATTTCAAATTAACTGTCACACAATAAGTACAAATTAATTTTAAATTCTATGACCTAAACTTACCATATAAAATTGATTGGATAGGTTCTATACAATTAAAGTGTGACATTAATAATAAAAATTTGTTGAGTGATACCATTTAATTTAATTTTAAACATTGCACTTTTTTTATTGGGTCTTATTATTCCCCTCCTCGTGACAAAATTTTTAACCGATGCATGTAACTATTGATAGTAGGGATGGTAGTGAAACAGGGCAAGCGCAGGGGGAGTAATCTTCACCGCATATCTCCTTCAAATATATACATGTTATGGGTTTAGCAGGGTGGGGATTAGTTTCAATCCAACTCCCATACCATTTTATAAAAATATTTTCGTATATGTTTACCGTTTAATACGTACGGTCAATCTCCGATCTAAATGGAACTAGTTTATATGAATATTCGTTTTTCTCTTATCCTCTGTCGTAGAGCGCAATAGCAAAGTAAAATTCAGATAACAATCTCGGCTAATTGGAATAAGACTTTATTAAATATAAAAATGGTTGCTTATGTAAGAATCTTGGAATGGTTGCCGGAGGAAAAAAGATTGCTTTGCCATCAGCTCGAAGGAAGTATTATAGATCTGGGGCAGTTACTATGCCAACTCTTTCTCTCTCTCTCTCTCTCTCTCTCTCACACACACACACACACACAGCTGAAGGAACCTTCAGTGTAAGCTCATTGTGGTCTAACCAAAACAAGTGGGACTTTTAAAACGTTGAAGTATCAAAAGCACCATCCACAACTAGGCCGGGTACGTTCATGTTCCGAGTTTCAAAATATCCACTCGGAGACAGCCTGTGCAGCATTAATGTTATTAAAATACATGATAAAGAAGAAAGGCATCACCCGAAACAAACCAGGAAGCAGCAATCCACCTTCTATTCAGGGACTCAGATTCAAGGTGGACTTGATTATGAAATGTAACAATTGAGAGAATCGATCTTTCATAGAAGAATGATTGAGGTCAAAATGGGTTTAGTTTAAAATTAGGGTATGCAGAAAATAAAACTCTCATATCTACCAAGATAAATGGAAATTCTAACCTATAAGAATCCTAATTAGTGAACCTAAAAAAGATACGGACTCTCCGAAATTACATATTTTTCGCTTGAACCTGAAACCGCCGAATTACCAAAGGACAAACTAAACTACTGGACCACCACTAAGGGTTAGCCACCCTTGTTGTGTCCCTTTGGGGACATATTCTAGATCAATTCAAGTCACAGTAGTCAACTGCCAAACTCGATGATGTAATCGACACAAACTTAGATGCCCTATATCAAAAAAAAAAAGTGATGCGGTCTCATTATTATTATTAGAGACCTAGTCAAACCCACCAACACAAAGGTTAAACTCAGCTTATCTACTGAAGGAAAAAAAGATCAGGCTAAGACTAATTCAAGTGTATCTCAACCTCCCTAGTTTATCTCCTATTCTTGTGTATAACCTCCCTAGTTTATCTACTACCTTTGTATATACGGTTACTCTCATATTATAAATACAAGACCTTAACCTGAATTATGGTAAGGCAGCCAACAGATTTATATTCTATTATATGGTATCAGAGCAACCTGACTTATGTCAAATTCCTTTTCTCTCCCTCACCATGTCTACTGTAACAACCTCCTCCTCCACTCAAACATCACCTTCACCTTTCGTCATCTTCACCAACTTCAATTCTATTAAACTCACTCGGGACAACTATCCTCTATGGCTCTCTCAAATCGTTCCTCATCTCAGAGGCGGAAATCTCTTCGAGTAAGTCGATGGCACTGCACTTTCCCCACCGTCTACTGTCTCTTCCACCATTGATGGGGTTACCACCACTTCTCCAAATCCTGCCTTCTTACATTGGACTATGCAAGATCAAATCATTCTTGGTGCAATCAATTCGACCCTCACCGAGAAGATGCTTACCCATGTTACATGGTGCACTACCTCCAAATCTGCCAGGACAACATTGGAGACACTATTCAAGTCCCAATCCCAGGCACGCATCATGCAAGTCCACTATCAATTGGCCACCTTAAAAAAAAGGAGCTCCTCCATCGCTGACTACTTTCAGCGGTTCCAATTTCTCATTGACTCCTTGGCTGCCGTGGGTCAGCCCCTCAATGATTTTGAAATGGTGTCTTTCTTACTTGCTGGACTAGGTCCCAACTATGATCCTTTTGTGATGTCAGTTACAACTCGGGTTGAACCCCTCTCCGTGGAAGAGATCTATGGCCATCTCCTCTCCCATGAACTCAGACTTGAGCACCATCAGTCCGCCATTGACCTCACTGTTACTGGGGCTCATTGTGCAGCCCGTGGAGGAAGCTTTTTTCGTAGCTCTCGTAACAGCCACAATTCCATCCTCAGAGCCCCACCTTCTGGCCGGGGGCCTTCAGGTGGAAAATCCAATTGACAATCATGTGGCAGGGGGCGCAACACTCATTCCTTTTCTGGTCGCGGCTCTTCATCTCGTCCTGTTTGCCAAGTTTGCAACCATGTGGGTCACATCGCACTTGATTGCTATAACCACTACGAGTCTTTCTCCAGAGACTCCACTCATCAACCCCATGCTTATATCTCGGCCCCTTCCAATGGTCCTGACCTCAATTGGTATCCAGACTCTGATGCGACTCATCACGTCACCTCTAATATGACCAACGTTGACCTTAAAGCGAAGGAATTCCATGGCTCCGATCAAATCCGAATTGGCAACGGTAAAGGGTTGTCCATCCGTCATATTGGAAACACCCATCTCTTTTCTCCGACTCTTCAATTTGACCTTTTTAACGTTCTCCATGTCCCACAAATTTCCAAAAAATTCTGTTCATAAATTCACGACTGATACTAACACTTTCTTTCAATTTCACCCCGATTATTTTCTGTTGAAGGATTGACGTTCGAAGAAATTGCTACTCCATGGCCCGAAGAGTCATGGTCTCTATCAATTTCCATTCCGCAATAATAAGACATCCCCTTCCACTGTAGTTGGTGAACGCGTCTCTCTTCCTCAGTGCACTCACGGCTTGGCCATCCTTCCTTCAAGCTGGTTCGACGAGTCCTCTCCTCCTTCAAGCTTCCGGTAACCACTTCTAAAGTCACTGTTCCATGCTCCGCGTGCCTCAGCTCCAAATCCAAACAATTATCATTCTCTGCGTCTATCTCCAGCTCCACTTGTCCATTAGAGCTCATTCATACGGATGTTTGGGGTCCTGCTTCCATTTGCTCGAATTCTGGTTTTAAATATTATGTTTCCTTTTTACATGATTTTAGTCGATACACTTGGTTGTATCCTATTTCTTATAAGGGTGATGTCACTAGCATTTTTAATAAATTTAAAATTTATGTTGAATACTTCTTCAAAGAAAAAATTCGTGCTGTCCAAGCTGATTGGGGTGGTGAATACCGTCCATTTCACACGCTTCTCCAATCTTTTGGCATCTCTCATCGTGTCTCTTGCCCACACACACATCAACAAAACGGCAAAATTGAGCACAAACATCGACACATTGTCGAAACTGGACTAGCCTTACTCTCTCACGCTAAAGTCCCTCTCCAATTTTGGGACGACGCCTTCTCTACGACATGCTACCTTATTAATCGTCTGCCTACCCCTGTGCTCCAAAACAACTCACCCTTTCAAACTCTTTTTCGACATGAACCCGATTATTGTTTCTTATGAACCTTTGGTTGCGCCTGTTGGCCAAACTTACGTCCATACAATAAAAATAAACTCCAGCCACGGTCTCTATCGTGTCTCTTTTTAGGGTATAGTCCTCTTCACAAAGGGTACAAATGCCTTCACTTCCCATCAAATAGAGTTTATATTTCAAGGGATGTAGTTTTTTATGAGAATTCTTTTCCATCCAAGTCTACTTCTCCTCAATCCTCTTTACCCACTAACACGACTCTACAGGTGTCCAACAATCCAAGTCCACTGCTACTTCCTCATGACTATGGGCCCACCGCAGCAGTTTCTTTGGACACTCTATCATCTACAGACATTATCATCAGCCCAATGCTTGCCACAACACCATTCCCCAGTCCATCATTCTCTCTGCTAGATCCCATATCTCCCCCTCCCTTACCTACTCCTTCCCATCTAACTCTCCTTGTCACCAATACACCAATGCCCAACCTCTCATCCAGTCACCCTATGACCACACGTGCCAAGAACCTCATCACCAAACCCAAAATTCCTACTGATGGCACCGTCCGTTACTCCTTGCCTTGAGCCCTCCTTGTCGAGTCTACTCCATCTGCCATGGAACCCACCTGTTACTCCACTGCCATGAAAAACCCAAATTGGAGGAACGCCATAAATGTTGAGTTTGATGCTCTTTTAAAAAATCAAACGTGGTCCTTAGTTCCCCCTTCCGAGGCACAAAATGTTGTCAGTTGTAAATGGGTATTTCGGTTAAAAAGAAAGGCAGATGGCTCCATTGATCGCTACAAAGCACAACTTGTTGTCAAAGGATTTCACCAACAACTTGGGCTAAACTATGGTGAAACTTACAGCCCTGTGGTAAAACCCACTACGGTATGTCTTGTCCTCTCTCTTACTCTTTCTAGTGGTTGGCTGATCCATCAGATTAATATACAAAATGCTTTCCTACATGGAATGTTAACTGAGGTTGTCTACATGACATAACCGCCTGGTTTCGTTCATCCCCAACACCAATCTCATGTTTGCAAGTTGCACAAAGCTTTGTATGGATTAAAGCAAGCCCTACGGGCTTGGTTTTCACAGTTGAGCTCCAAGTTAATTCAACTTGGTTTCATCAGCTCCCGCTCGGACACCTCTTTATTTATTTATCGCTCTGTTGATTATCTTATGTTGGTTTTAATTTATGTGGATGATATCATAATCACATGCTCTAGTCAAGCAGCTATTCGATCACTACTCCGAGAACTCCACAATGACTTCGCAGTCAAAGATTTAGGGACTTTAAATTATTTTTTGGGTATTGAGGTTTTGCCTTGTGCCTAGGGACTTATACTCTCACAGCTGCAATATATTCTGGACATCCTCAAGCGCACAAACATGGTAGATGCAAAACCAATCAGTACTCCAATGGCTTCCTTTACCCATCTCTCTAATTTTGAAGGTGATCTCCTCTTGGATCCAACTCTGTACAGAAGTGTTGTTGGAGCCCTTCAATATGTTTGCATCACACGCCCCGATATCTCCTTTTGTGTAAATAAACTCTCACAGTTTATGCACAAACCCACTGAGCTTCATTGGCGGTCTATAAAACGTTTACTTTGGTATCTCAAACAAACCATCCAACATGGGCTTCAGTTTCATCAGTCTTCATCCACTATTTTGTAGGCATTTTTAGATGACGACTGGGCTAGGAGTCGTAATGATCGTCGATCCACTGGGGGTTATTACATTTTCCTTGGTTGAAACTTCGTCTCATGAAGTTGTCGCAAACAGCAAATGGTTGCCCGCTCAAGCACTGAAGCCGAATACAAATCACTAGCCAATGCTGCTGCAGAGTTATCTTGGCTCATGTCCTTATGCTATGAAATTGGCATTCACATGTCTCACCCCCCGGTTCTATGGTGTGATAACATCAGCGCCACCTACCTCTCTGCCAACCCAGTGTTTCATGCGCGAACTAAGCATGTGGAAATTGACTTCCACTTCGTTCGTGATATGGTAGCCAAGAAACTTCTCTCCATCAAGTTCATCTCCAGCCAAGATCAACTCGCTGACATCTTCACCAATCCCCTCTCTTCCTCACGATTTGGTATTCTTCATTCCAAGCTCAACGTTCTTCCCATACCGTTGGGCTTGCAGGGGAGTATTAAAGACCTAGTCAAACCCACCAACACAAAGGTTAAACTCAGCTTATCTACTGAAGGAAATAAGGATCAGGCTAAGACTAATTCAAGTGTATCTCAACCTCCCTAGTTTATCTCCTATTCTTGTGTATAACCTCCCTGGTTTATCACCGACCTTTGTATATAAATACAAGACCTTAACTTGTATTATGGTAAGGCAGCCAACAGATTTATATTCTATTATAATTATTGACTCATGTCAATGATACATTATCAGGCCAATGAATTAGATTTTTCTATGTTTTAATAGCACTGTTCTTTTTTTATATGAGCTTATCAAGTTTTGTATCTCAAATCAATGAAAGTAATCGAATCAATTGGGTCTATTAACTTCCACCAAATATTTAATGCACATAATTTTGATACGTCATTTGAGATACATCATTTGGTAAACAAATTTAGGAAAAAATAATTTTATCCTTTTTTGTAATTTCTTTTTCATTATCATAAACTTATATTACATGCTTGCTTGAGTAAAGAGTACATATATAATTAGCTTTAGGATACTTTTTTATAAGACTACTATATATATAAATGGAACACATACATAGTGATACAGATAGACATACACAAATTGAACCTCCTCCTGTTAGGCTAAAAGATAAACAAATAAGAAGAAAAAAAACAGCAATAATAACCGACCCACAAATAAATAAAACCATTATCTGTGCTTTTCTCCATGCTTATGCTTCAAGTGTCAACCTTTCAACTTTAGTAAAAAAGTCAGACAGCCTGTAATCTACCATGCAGTAGTAGGTATACACCTGCATTAATTTTGAACAAGTATTCGATCCACGTAAAGTAAACCGCTAACTTGTTTCTCAATATTTGGCGGGACTGGAGTCTAACTGGGCAAAACTACAAAAGAAGCTACCAACCTTCAAAGAATTGCTTAGATAAACAAGAGAATGGAACCACCAAAGCCACCATATACATCTGTATGATGCTATTCCCCAACCCCACCCACACACCAAACCCACCTTCCCCATTTGGACACAATAAACATATATGCCTGCATGGCCATGGCAGATAATCCACCACCTTCTACAGCAACTATAAATATCCACGTAAACTCTCCTAAATTCTTCACTGCAATCTATTGTTAGCCTCTTCGAATACTTCTGTTCCATTTCCCTTTCTATTTTTCCATTCTAACCATTGGCTTCTCTTCAATTAAAATCTGAAAAGAATGAAGCCTGCCCTTGCTACTTTGTTGATTGTTTCACTGCTTCTGAGCTTCTCTTTCCTTCAAACCACCATGGCTTATTCAGGTAATTAAGATTTTCTACTCTTGTCTCCACTTCTTGTTGCCTAAATTGTATCTTCAAACTAGGAGCATTTTATGTTGATTAATTAGTTCTCTTCCTTTCATGTTATTTGGTAATTACTTACAGGTTTCTGCAATTCAAAGTGTTTGGTGAGGTGCTCAAAAGCAGGCTTGAAGAATCGTTGCATGAAGTACTGTGGAATCTGCTGTGCAGCATGCAATTGCGTTCCTTCGGGTACATATGGGAACAAGTCAGAATGCCCTTGCTACATGAACAAACTCAACTCCAAAGGAAAGTCCAAGTGCCCTTAGATATTAATTTTATTTACTCGGTTTCGTGTCGACCCATTTCTTCTACTTCTTCTACTTCTTCTTCTTCTTCTTCTTCTTTTGCTGGTTGCTGCTACGTTGGATGTGTTTGTTCTTATCATACTCACATGGGAGGCTAGTTCACCTGTGTGAAATAAAGTTGTAGAGCGAGACTTCTAGTAGATCTCTCCTCTGGTGTTGATTAAGTATCATTTGTTATGTCCAGGACAATGTTAATCGAAAACATTGAAATAAATTATCATTTTCGATATGCTCTCACTCAAAATTAGGAATGTTATTACTTTAATCCATTAATTCGACACCAAATCAATAGAATGTTGCAGGTATAGGTTTAACTTAATAGGTTTGAATCATAACCGGTTTATACGCTTAACTCACTTAATCAAAAAGTTAACATGAATCTTAATTGTACACAACACAAACATGACTACATAAAATTTGTATAAAACTAATGTGACTTACTCGACTTGGACATCCAACAATATAAAACTATGGTCTATCTTTAACTGGATCGTAAAATGATTGAGGTGTGCGTAAAATGATCCAAGCATCCCTTATCATTGAATTAAAAATACAAAACAAAGGCTCCACATACCTCAACAAGAAAGCCCAACCCAACCTTGAGTTCGGCTAGTTCAATGCAGAGACAAACCTTGAATCAAAATTACCAACTGGTTAAATCAAAATTACCAACCTTGAATCATTATCATTAGCATCTTATAGTAAAATAATAAAACTTTACCCACAGCAATTTTTATTTATTTTTTGATTCATCAATTAGGTATATTCAGACCAGTTTGTGTTTGTGCGTATCTCAACTAATCCTCTTGTCTAGTTAAACGCAGATATTCACGTTAAAACTAAGTATTCATGAAAGATAAATCACACATGACCTCAAAAAATTATCAAAATTTAAACTCAAAACGTTTATATTTACAATTTATCCTTGTCAGCTATCCTTAGAGTTTAAAAAATGAAAAATAAATATCTCTAAAAAGCATATTTGGATATGTAACAGACTCTACAATCATTATTCTAACGTATAAAAGACAGCATTTACACAACTGTACCATCAAGTGACATATGGTTTCCAATAGTTCTCTCTTGCTGATGACAAAATGGCAAAAAAATAGCAAAACTAGTTGGAACCATATGAAAATCATTCACCATTCCTTGCACAACCATATAGCTTGTTGCCTCAAATTCAATGAACAAGAA
Source organism: Ilex asprella (assembly GCA_023539305.1). Lineage (NCBI taxonomy): Eukaryota > Viridiplantae > Streptophyta > Magnoliopsida > Aquifoliales > Aquifoliaceae > Ilex > Ilex asprella. The sequence continues at coordinate 18,113,263 of CM042198.1, read as the reverse complement.
CTGGTTCTCGGACAAGGGAAAAGGTACAACATTATTTTAAGGGACGCACTCAATTCTGTAGTCCCTGGAGTGCTTCAAAGCCTAAAGGCCCCGAGGCCCCCAACCCTCTCTCATCACCAGCTCTGATCCTATTTATACAAAAATTATATTGTCCTGCAACAGATTCAAATCTATACCCGGTTTAAACGCGACTCATGGAGGTTTGAGCCTCTCCATTCTAGGCGCTTCTGCATATTTTACCTCGAGTTAAGTTTTTTCTTCATCGCATGTTCTCTTAGTTTAACCAACCATGTGGATGGAGAAACTGTGCCTGGATCAAACACCAATATTCTCAAAGAATGCAATTCATACTTCACACCAAATAAAAAAACTCCATTTATTTTAGCCAAGCAAGTCTCTGAACAAGTTGGGATTCTGACTTGAAGGATTCACGCCCATCTGCCTCACAAGAAAATCCTTTTCCAAAGAATCTTTAGGATTTGAGCCCGTCCTCAAATGCTTCGGTTGACTGATTATACTTCCTCCATGAGCAATTCTGTTAGCAGCATTTGAGAACCCAGAAATTATATAAGCATCATCGATAGTGTTTGAAAGAGCATTTGCAACACTATCATTCTTTCCGCTTGTAGGCATCTCTGTATACAGTGACATTATATCAGGCCCTTTGCTAGCACCAGCTGCATCAGAGTCTAGAGATGAAATATCTTGGGATAGGTCAAGAAGACCTTCCAATTGCTTGAATGGATCCGCAGCTGCGGCACTATTATTAAGAATTGGTTCACTCAAATCAAGCAAGTCTGAAGGTGGCTGCAGAGGAGTTGTCTGCACTGAAGCAGTTTCAGAAGAAATTGCTACCTCGGCTCCATGAGACTTGTCCACTGCATGACTATTTCTCTCTGAAACCTTATGGCTGCTAGAAGATTGCCTTTTCTCCGATTTTGAAGCACCCCCAAAGAGTGAAGCAGCAAGCTTCTGCTTTTCGAGAGAAATCTCAACTTGCGGACTTCTTGAACCATAAGAAATCTCACGTGATGTTGAGTTTACACTGCCAACCACATCATGTGTCACTCCATTCACAGTCCTGTGGGAATCAGAGTTTGAAGTAGATGGCACAGGAGAGTATGCTGACCTGCCCCACTTCCTTTGAACCCCATCAAGTCGTAGCTTGAGTTCTGATGACATCGTATCAGCAATTGATACAGCTTGGTGGACCTCACCAGGATAAGATATCTCAGGTAGTGGAACAAGTTCAGTTGAGGATGCTAGAGCAACAGGAGTTGTCCTTGATGGCAAGGAGGGCTTTGGACGCTCATAGGCTTCAAACTTAAGAGCATGTGTTGAAGCTTCATTATGGTCTTGGCTTCTAAAGTTGCTGATATTTAAGATTCCAGAACGCTCACTCTCAGGAATATAGGGCTGAGCCCCCTTTTCCAATGCCAGTTGGACGTAACTGTTGAGAAGTGGGAGGCTCTTATTGATCTGGAATAAGAATTTATAGATGTCTCTCAGTATACCAGAACGATCTAACATAACAAGAAAGTCAAGTAGACGGATAGTTACGAGTTTGCAAAGCTGAACACAAACAAAATAAAACACGATTCCAATCATATGTAGACATATGTGTGAAAGCACACAATTTTTTGGTTCACTGCATAATGCATGACGTGCACTTGCTCTCTATCAATACATCCATCCATCAAGACATCAAGCTATTCATGATCTTTCAGACACTGAGAAAAAATGAAAACAATTAATAACTAAAATCATTTATATATAATATTTATCTATTGATCCACAATACTCAATTACAAGTGCAACTTAAGTGAGGCTTCACGAAGAGAAAGATTTATTGAAAATGTTTGGAACAGCAAATCAACAGGAAGAAGAGACAAATATAACCAAGCAATCAAAACAGAAGACACAAAAGCCGACAAGTGAAAGCCAGAAATTATACACTACGCACCCGCAATTTGTTGGCATGTTATGCTTCAGTAACCTGTGCAAAACTGACAAATTCGAGCTGCACATAGTCAGTTCTTTCTCCCTGATTAATTTGAATATAAAAATACTCAAAATAATAGTTTTAACGCAGTTAGCAATCTAATTACTATTGAAACTTAAAATCATGCTTATACCTTATCCACTAGTCCACGTAAACTTCGCAACAGACAGCAATTTATAGCAGCTAAGTTGACGAGTATCAATCAAATGGATTCAAAATCTTATAATAACTATGCACACAATCTGATATTTAATGGTCATGCCATTTCAAAATGACTTCCTATAGTTTCTGTTTGACCTAGTATAAGAATCTGCCAAGTATAACAGGGGTGGCATTCATTGATACATGGAACATAGACCACTGCTATAAGGCATGGAAACAGCCCCATGGTAACACAACAAACTCAAGCATTAAACACTCGGAATAATTTTGTGAAGTCACTGAACTCAAACAAGGTAATCTAACTACTATATCTCTTTCAGCTGAGCAGGAAGAATACCAATGGGACAATAATCCCGAAAGTGATTTTTAGAAGAACTAGATTGATTCAGACATAAAGATAACCTCAATGTCTTCACAACTTGCATCCAGTGGCATTATATCCTCAATAGCATGAGCATCCAAACCAACGACTGCTTGAAGTTCATAAGCACGTTGCTGCAGATCCGTTGAGTGGGACACAGATAATTCTTCAATCAAGGATTGGCACTGCAGCAAAGGAAGAAATTTTGAGAGTTTCTTTATTGGTTAAAAGATCTTAAATAAGTGAGGTTCTTATGATGCTAATTAAACAACACACTGACAAGCATATTGCTTATAATATGAAAACATATCTTTTGTAATCATGCAAATGTATTTGGACCTAACATGTTTATCTTAAACAACCAAATTACCCATTGAATAAGAGAAACAAGGCAACAATTTATGCATAATAATATGCATATAAAAGTAGAATTTTTTCATGACCAACCAATTGACTGAATTACTCTCAAGGGTTCAAGCCCCGTTCCCCCTCCCCCTTCCTCCCCTTCCCCCCAAAAAAAAAATAACACTCAAAGAAGTAACACAACACATTCTATTACAACCTTGACTAGGCCCAAGTATTAGACACCGTATTAAAAATTTGCATCCAAGAGAGATCTTTATACACCCAGGATTTTTTTCATGAAACGTCACCTTCACAGCTACTTGACTATTTGACATCATGCAAATATGTAGTTAGAGTACTTCCATAAAAGTTGCAGAAGAAATGTCCAGATAATAGAATTCAGAAATACCTCAAAGATCCACACGCAAGAACAACTAATTAGTATGCTCCCAAAAGATTAGTTGCAGGATAAGTTTTTGAATTAAGAACACAACAATAACAACCAATGTTTCCTTATTTCCCCACCATACCTGCCGAAAAGACTCCAAATAAATTACAGCTCAGATATTTTACTGAAACACGAGAAGGAAATTTTCATAATTTTTAAATAATTTCAGATTCGTGCCAAGTTTCCTGGACCTTCATCAGCAAACAACCCATCCCACCACGGGAAAAACTTCAACTCTCGTGTGCAATTTACTAAATAGGTATGTATATACAGCCCATAAGCCCCTGGGGTATCCAAGTATAATGAATCCTTACTTCAAATTGTTGAAAATACTACTTAGCAGAGTCAAATGTCTTTCACATAAGACGTTTATCCATGAAACCCGCTTATACCAACTTCTTAAACAATTTTTTCCCATTCGTCACCTTGAAATTGCATGGATCAATTCTCCAATCAACTCAAGACGAACTTCTGATAATTTCCATCACACAAACAAGGATGCAGTCACTACCATTCTATTTGTTTTATTCTCAAAAATTCTTCATTCCAAGAAACACCAGTTCATTTGTCATTTTTTCTTTGTTCTTTTTTTTTTTTTTTTTTGGGTGGGTATTAGATGGTGGGAAGATGGAGAGCAATATTCTAGTATTATTCAGCCCGTTCGACCTCCTAGTGAGAATGGAGGTCCTTGCGCGAGCGTCTCCTCCCTAAGAGTTGCTTGCTCTGGCTCTATCGAACATATACAGGTAATTGGAGGTAGCATTCTACCGATGTCAAGTCATGGGCTGGTTCCTTCAGCCCTTTATAATTTTCACAATTTATCACTACCCAATCATTTTAATACTCATTCTCCACTACCAAACATTTCACCAGTTAATGGCCAACTCACAACCTTAAAAAAGAAAAAAACTGAACTTCAAGAAAAATTCGAATATGCATGCAAATGCAACTCATTGTCCAAAGCTTATCTGAACCAACGTGATATATCAACTCGTAATTATGGAATATTGAGTCCCTAAAAATTCTTTTTCTCATTTTTCCACTTTGACAAATAACTATATCTTATCACAAAATACGCAAGTCCAAGCACACGTGAGATAAGCTCAAAACCTGCAACAAGGAAAACAAATCTAGAGAAAAAGCCAACAAAGAGCTAAAAAAAAATCTAGGGGAATCACCAAAAAAAAAAATTTACTTTGGCAGCAAGGGCTTCATCTTGAAAAATAAGTACATTGTCTAGAAAATTTTGACCATTTTTATCCATCCAAAATGCACAAAAACATACATTGGGAACCACACATTTGCTTCCAGACCATCCTGTCAAGTCGAAAGAACGTAGTAAGGTATCAACAGTAACACCAACTCTATCCCAAAAGGCAAAAAGACAAAATACCCAGGTCACATATCAACCTATGAAAAAAATAATAATAAAGAACCATCAACGCATATACCTTCTTACATGTTTTGAACTAACTGGACTGCACCTTTGCACTCATAGACCAATTAATGCGAACTACAAATCCCCATCTTCAACCAACTTTAAGTAGAAAAATACAGCCAAGTGGGAGATAATTAGGATCGTAGAAATAGCCAGTGAAGAGAAAAAATGAAGACAGATATTTATCATTACTACAAGGAAATAAAGCTGTAAAAAAAATTTAAATAGTATGGGATACAATCTCATCAAAATATGTTCTGACCCAAAAACAGTGAACAAGCTTCATTTAGCACAAAAGGCTAGACTCAAAGCTAAAATGCAGCACATAGCCACATGTACTCAACTTCTTAAGTACAGAAATAGTGTTGGATGATAGGGCAAACCAAATATGGTTAAGGGTTACTTACCTCAGGAAGCATTTCCAATTTTCTCCCAGCTGCTATTTCAAAAGAGTAAATTTTCAGAAGTGCCGTTACTGCATATGCCTTCAAAAAATAAGCAAAAAAAGCTTCAGTTGCAGCGAAATTCAATTCAACAATAACCTATAAAATCTTTAAACACATCTTCAACTACAAACTATCATAACACACTCAAGTGCACAAACATTCAAGTGGGATATTTGCCTTTTTACAATTCCCACACACTCCCATCTACTTTAAACAATTCCCACACTTTTTGATAGCAGAATTGAAAGTAAAGCATTCTACCCATCTCTATAGAAGCCCAAATGCATCTCCATAGTAGTACAAACTTCAAGTTAGAAACAGAAAACCCCACTGGCTCAGCCAATGAATTCTGCGTCCCCTATTTTCAGGAACAGAAAAAAATTCATTGATACCTTGACAGTGTCATCGCTTGAATGTGCCTCTGTCACATCACACAGCTTCCCAGAGATATATGAGGCAGAATACCTCCCATCAGCGGTTCCATATTCCCCTAAGACCCAACAAATGACCTGAAACTCAAAACTATCACATTAGATAACTAGAGAATTGTGCATTTACGGAAATTTTATTGTACGGAACAAATATGAAAGGTGAAACCTATATAAGATAGAACTTACTTGAAGAAATGCGCATGGAAGTTTAGGCTCTCCAACAATGCGCAAATATGACTCCACCTGACCCAAGAAAATATTACACATTAAAACAGAAGAAAATTGGAACCAGAAAATGTTTACCCAGGATTACACTAATTGATGTATTTAACCAAAGGGAAGACAAGAAAAAAAAAACACTAGAATTGTATCAATTGTGAGCTGCATAAATGACACTGATAAGCAAAATAAGACTGAGGCCATGAGAGGGAGAAAGAAGAAGACCGGGTAGGAGAGAAAAGATCTCAAGAGTTAAGTAACATACAAATAAAGAATTTTTTTTTTTTGAAAAGGCCAAAGTATTTGTCCTCAAACTTTAGCTATTGCGAGAGAGAGAGAGAGAGAGAGAGAGAGGGGGGGGAATAAAATGCTTGTTGATCTCGAGAGGTGGAACACGATATTAGGACGCAAACAATGTCTCCAAACTGAAAAGGAGAGAGGATCACATGCTTGATGCTCAAATTTTAGGTGGTCTGGCCTGGAAAGTAGAAACTCAAATTTAGAATTGCAGAGTTGAATCAAGAAAGGGTTATAATATTTTTCTTTGATCAAACAATAATTGGAATTACCATCCCAAAGTACACAATGATCGAAGGAAACAGGAGAGAAAGGCGAGGGCCCTCAAGTTTTTCCTTTCTTTCTTTATTTATTTATTTATTTTTGGGGGGGAGGGGGGGAGGGGACTGACCTCGAGTACTCCAATGCCTGAAAGTTTCATAACAAATTAATTTGAGAAAATCAGCTTAAAAGAAAAGACAAATGATTCAGATTATTTTGAAACTCATTTAAGCTTCCAGATGTACTCGCAATTGTAGGGGATTACTTTTTAGTACATATAAAAGACTCAGATGGAGAAAAAGAATTATATGAAACTCAGGGCAGTGAACATATACACTTACAAGAAGACAAGAGTGAGAACCTGAAAAACCGAAAGGTTTTAAAAATCTTGAAGAGAAGAAAGCAGGAATTCAAGATAATGTTGATATCGCAGGTATGGAGAGAGAGAGAGAGAGAAGTTTATTGCAATCTCGTGATTGTTACTCTAGATTGAGAGTGGAAGGTTAAGCGGCAAAGAACATGGTCTAGGGCATCTTCCCACAATTTGAAAATACCAATATGTGAACTGGGGCCAATTCCAATTAGAGGATCCGATCGTGGAGTACAGAGAGAAAACACAGTGAGGTTCATAACATGTGCTAGCATATTGATCTACAGTACTATACAGCTAAGGTCCAAACTGGATTCCAGTCTCCAGTACACATACCAATTAATCAACCAGATAATAGTAAGTGTTGGATAATGCACCAGGATATGGGTCATCACCTGGATCTAGTGCATTGTATACCACCAGGACCCAATCCGGACTAGAGGTATGATGTGAAAATCAAGTAAAGAACAAAGGCTTTATCAAGTTAAATCAGGGCTCACATATTGCAATGGCATAATGTAATTTGGAAGACAAACAACACCACGAAGTGTGGATGATTGACAAAAAATATGATAGGTTTATCGAACTGTATTGAGACTCCATTACCAAATCAAAAAAAAAATGAAGAAAAAAGGATCTATTTATTAAATTGTTTCAAGAAGCATCAAAGTTCCCGAAAAATATGTCACCTTGATTTAGCTTTTAAACTACTAATTTAGGGAGTAACCTAGCAACCATTAATAGTGATGGAAAACCAACTAGCTATCTTGCTTCCATAGGATCTGTACTTGCATAGACAACTCTAGGTACTGAGTGCTGACACAACACTCTTTCATTTTCTTTCATAGGGGTTGCCTGGATTCCATTGCTACCACCCCTTACACGCTCCAAAAAGGGAGATATAGGCATCCAACATATAAGTCCATCAGAATAGAGTTGCAAACACAGCAAAATAGCCAAATAATGGAACTTGATGATCATTACATGAACATCAAGCCAACTACAAATGTGGGAGCTGCCACATTAATGTAGAGGGAAAAAAATATATAGATAACTGAAAGAGGCCCAAAATATATGGATTAAAAGCAAGAAATAAAATCCATCAGGAAACATACAGCAGACAATCTCAGCTGATTATCTGCAGTACCATTATCCTCTCCAAATCCCTCTGCAATTAACCGCATCAAGTTATGTGCCACCTTAATATTCACTAAATCCCCAGAATGCTCGAAGACTTTATTCATGGTCTGTAAGGTAAAGTTGGGAGAAGCTGACCATTAGTAGTTTTAGAAAGCAAAAATATGAAGTTATCAGCATACAATCTGAAGCGAAAATTGCAACCAAAAACAAAAAAACACCTGAATAAACCATTGGTTGCTTGGCGCAAATTGCTCCACAAGTTCAACACATCTGGATGCTATTTCAGTTTTGTAATGATTGTCATTGATGCTTATCATGTAGTCAATCATACGGTCCACAATCACTTCCACGTTGGAGGACTTCGTCATTTTATACAGCAACTCAAAGGTTTTTCGCTTTAGCGTATCATCTGGGTCCTGTATTACAAATCATCAAATACAGGCGATGAACTCATTTAAACAAATCACTTAGTGTAGACTGAAACAAGTGGGATTAAGAACATTGGCCAGTAACTCAAGTAGTAGTCATTCAACACTCCTTTGAGGAAAAATATTGTCTCTTACCTCTAAGCAATCAATAACAGCCAGTTGATGTTTTTCAGAAATTTCTGGACTTATCATTATCAATCGACCAAGAGCATCAATACCCATATATTTGAGATTATGACTATCACTCTGCCCACCAGAAAAGAAGGTATTTAATGAGTCAAAGCGTACAAAAACCCGAACATATGCATAAGCTGCATAAAACAAACCTTGAAATATTTGGAAATTGCATCAGCTGCAGATTCTAACAATTTAGGGTTTGGATGTAAAGAGGAAACACAGTATATGCACTCATAAAGAACAGCATTTCCTATATTACTTGTCAAATCACACTTTCTCATAGTGTCACCCACAACAGTATACATGTGTTCGCTAGCCTGCTTGTCATCATTCCCCAGTATGGCAAGAATTTTTAGCAACTTGATCTGCATAAAAAGGAATAATTGTCACATGAATGTGATCAAGATCCACAAATACAAAAATAAATAAGCAATACAGTTAACGAATAACAATAGTAGAAGTAAAGTTTTTCCTCAAGATGGAGACATTCACCTTGCCATAGCATTTTCATATCCTTAGCAGTTAACACCGAGAAAAATATGCAAAGAGAAACATACGGACATAACAATGTTTGTGAGACAAAACCAATACTCAAAAAGTTAACATATCAACTAACTTAGATCAATTTTACTACTTCAGCCGCCATTAAAACCAAGAAGCAAAAGTTTCCCCTGTAATTAGAAACTAGCATCCCTTTTATAATATGGCCCACCTGTTAAAAAGTTCCAACTACTTCAAAGATATAATTACAAATCTAGAGGTTTCCCCAACCCATTCTTATAAGACTACTCTGCTACTGTCAATATCAACTGCATTTGCAAGAGTTGATATCAGATCTGCCAGTCAAAAATCCTTTTATGGGAAAATCCTTCAATTATTGATTTCTTAGGAGCTACAAGTCTTTAAGTGAGTTTTGCTTAGTTCCTTCTTTTTGCACCCCCTGTGGCACCTTTAGTTAAGTGTTTTTATATATCTGCAAAACCTGTCTGAAAAATCAAGTAATCATGATGCAATATCAGTATCAAAGAGCTAAAACCCCAAAATTGTCTAGAGCACCAGCAAAAGCTTCTCAATATTCAAACTCTGCTCAGCACTCATTTGAATGACATCCAGAAGGCTTGCCCTTCAAAGTGAAGAAAATTCAAGGAAAAAGGGTAATTCTTTCCACATTAAGGAACAAGTGTGTAATAGGGAAGGGGCAAAGTAACAATCCCATTGTTAAAGTTTCCTATGGCACCTCTAAAAATAAACCACGGATTATCATTACTTCTGGCAAAGTTCCCTTTAAGTTTGAAAGATAATTTCACATATGCTTATTTTCTTTTACTCATTCCTAAAATATTTTTTTAGAATCCGCTCTTTAGTTTGTTGGAAATCACTTGCTGCTAATGTCCATGCTATTCTTTTTCAACCTTGAGTGTGTTGGTTGGGATGAAAGCATTTGTTCCTTTTTCCCTGTACTGCAGTGTAAAAATGCAGACCTTGTTTGTGTTAGGCTCTAAGCAACTTCTTGTTAGTTCTTTTTCTTGGTTACACATACTTCTTTTTCTTCGTTTATTGCTACCCTTAAAAAGCCTACTTACCAAAGGAAAAAAAAAATAGAAAAAAGAAAAGAGATATCATTCTTGATACTCAAGAAATATTCAGAAAGATGAAACAACAAAAGCACAATAACCTATGCATGCTTCCAACATTATCAACCCTTAAGAAGGCACACGTCCATCTACAGATAGAAATTCTGGCAAACAGACAATAAAAATTACAAACTTAGGTGAATTGCAGTGTTTCATGCAACAATTTTGCATTAAGACAGTCAAGTAAAAAAATTGTTTTTTATCAAGTCAACCAATCTTTGACAAGTTTTCTGAAGGAATACGATCATCTCCTTAATTATTCCTGTGCAAGAACTCTTTATAACAAACATTGTTTGACAGATAAAAGAATCTGAGATACAGAAAAAGAATATGTATGTGGCATACCTGAATGAATGGAGCAGGCATCTGATGGTAATCATAACTCTTTGGCAATCTACGTTCAGCTACTTGCTTAAGAATGTTAACAAAGCTGATGACTAAATCCTTGTAAGAATTTACATCAATTGTGATAAGATCAAAGAGAGGGTAAAGTGTCGCACCCATAACCCCTGGATCATTATCACAAAGCATCTGCAACAATAAATTTTTTTAAGATTTTAAAAATTATCAGTCTCAAAAGCAAGTAACATTTGAATTCTCTTTTAGGAATATATTACAGAATAAGTTACTTACAAATATACTGAGTTAAGTCAACTAAACTTTAGCTTACATATAAATTCTTCCGTAAGTAGTTTAAGTATATAGTTTAGCAGAGAGAACATCAACATCCCTTATGATTGGTTTATAGCAAGATACCCTCCAGACAATCAGAGAGTGAAGAGGTGCAAGTCTTGTCATTGAGTGAAATTACATTGCTCCAGTGTCTACATTGTAATCTATGGTACTAAATCATAAGCATACATTAAATCCACTAAAAAAAGGACCCATATTATAGATAATCGTCATTATTGGCATCAATTGGTCCCATTGCGTTCTTATAATCCCTCTTCACCGCATAGTACACACAAAATTTATAAAAAATTCTTATAAAGATACCCAATGTGGCAGTTAAATCCTTTTTACTGCCCAGCTCATAATTAAAAAGAATAATCACGCTAAACTGTTATTTAATGGAAATATATTCTTTGGAAGTTCATTGTGCAATGCAGACTCGATTATATCCCTTACATTGTCAACAAATATCCCACACACACACACAGAAGCTGTGCAAAAAGGACATACTTTTCGGAAATTGGAGACAAGATGGGTAACCGAAGAAGACGACCGCTGATAAAACCGATGAAGCGCCATTACTGCCTTCTTCCTTACGTCTTCTTTTGGGTGCCTCAAGAGCACAACCACCTGGGCCAAGACTGCAGGAATAGTCTCCTCATTGATCAACTTACACACCGCATTCAAAGCCGCACAGACCACCAAATAATTGTCTGATTTGAAGTCCTTCTGAATCGTATTCACAATCAATATAATCAAATCATGGTCCTCGTTCAAGAACAATGTCACCGCCAAATACCCAGTTCGTTTTAGGTGTAAATTCTCGTCGTGGGTCATTTTAACAGCGTGTATGTACCCAAAAGAGGCGTCATGGCTAGCATCTCAATGTAAACGAGGCGAATTATGTACTCTTTGAGCTTTCCTTTAGGGATCTCAGGCTCGGCGATTCGACGTTTTAGGGTGTCGACCTCATGGAGGACTATTCGATCCTCTTCGGCTTTGGAACCAGTTTCACCGATTGATTTTACCAGGCCCAGAAATTCTTTAGACTGTCCGACTTGGGAGCCCATTGCGAGCTCCCTACCGATTGTTTTCAATTGCTCCATCTTGTTATTTGGGATAAGTGTTTGAAATTGGGTCTTTAGCGTTTGAATTCTGTAGAGCTTCTGGGTTTAAGGTTTGAATGTGAATAACGCATTGGGATCGTAGGAAACTGTAGTAAAGAATGGTCTGGGAGACTGGGACAGAGAGTGGGACTCTACTACCGAGCAAACGAAGATCTACATGAGAGGGAGAACATACAGTGGAACGGAGAATCACAGAGAGAAAGATAGTTACTGGGAAATCAGAGAGAGACAGAGTAACCGGTGGGTGGAGTGGAGTTGAAAAGCACCAGACTTGGTGTAGAAGTAGGACTGTGGGTGGTGTGTGGCTTATTCGACACCATCTGCTTTACTAGTAACACGTGGTGTGCACGTGGTGGATTTTTTTCTTTTGTTTTTTTCTCCTTTATTCTTTCTTATCCTATATTATTTTTAATAATATTATTCGAATTTAATTTAATAACCTAATTTCTATAAGAGCAATGTTACATGGGCTTAAAAATTAGACTTGATAATTAATTATTGATTTTATTGTGGATCCCAGCATTTATTGGGACCTACTACTTACTCAATGATTGAAATTATCAAATTTAGTTTTTAAGTCTAATTTTTAAGTTTGCCTAACATTACTCTTTATATAATAACTGTTGAATTAATTGCAGATTCCAATAAATATTAGAGCCAACTATCCATCTAACGATTATAAATGATTAAGTCATAAATTATATCAATAAATTAAGTCTAAATAATATTATTCATTCTTTTTGCACTAATATTATTGGGACCTAATCTAAGAACTTAAGTTTTTTTTATTATTTCTCGAGTAAATCATATTTTGTATCTTAAAAGATTTCAAAATTTTCACTTTATACTTTTTAAAAATAAATTATTTATTTTAAATCTTGAATGTATCAAAAGTGTTATAATATAACTCTTTTGATAATTTTTTCGTCAGTTTAAATAGGTTGACTTTTGTTGAAAAAATATAAGAAGTTAATAGAATGATCACATTGAAACATTATTGATACATTAAGGGTATAATATAAAAAATTAACTTTTAAAGATACAAAATAAAATCTTAAAATTTTTCAAGGCACAAAATACAAAAAAAAAACTTGTTTCTTTATTTTCTTTGCTTTTTGTCTTTTAATATAAAATGTATCTTATTACCTATGAAGCACGAATACTTTGTCAAGGTCGACGTACTTGTATCAAATACCGTATAGATTACGATACTCGTCGGATATGCATCATCCGTATCCGATAATTAATAAAATACGCAGATACTTCCAAACATGAAACAAGATGTACAATTTTTAATTTTAAACTATACCCCTTCCTTGGAGTTCACAAATAATATAAAATATTAATAAAATTTCATCTGATTTTAAAGACACGAGTGTTTTTTAAGTATTATCTATTATTACAAGTTAAGAAATTATAAAAAAAAATGAGTCACTTACACTATACTTTTTTAAAATAAATACTTATAAAACTAACTAATTAAATGTTGTTTTGATTCTTTTAATTTGTCATGCTCATTTTATGAACATATCATAATGAGACGATATTACATTCTTTTCATAGTAAAAATTTCTAATTTTACTTACTAATGTTAAAAAATTATTGAAAAATTATAATTTTTAAGTTGTTAAATAATAATAAAATATAAAATATATTTTATTATAGACGTATCCTAACCGTACTTATATCCTATTTTTTTAAATTTTGTTGTATTATTATATCCGTATCGTATCGTACTCGTATCACGTATCCGTATTCGTACTTTCTAGCCTATTACTTTTCTTTTGTTTTCTTTTTTGGGTGAGACGTGCCTTATTCAATGCTCAAACAATTGATTGATTAAAATGAGAGCAAAATATTATTAACTTGGGAATTCAGGGAATATTTTAAAGAAACAAAAACTATAAGGTCTATAGTTGTATCGTGATTATTAGTGTATTTACAAAATGATTAAAAAATGGTTAATCTCAATTTACATCTTGAAAGATCACTCGAATTTTAATTTACACTCTCAAAATTTAAAAATATTAATTTACACCCTGAAAAATATAAATTTGCATCAATGTGTACCGGGGGTTAACTATTATTCATTTTGCCATTAAAAAAATTTGAAATAATTACAAATTGCACCTTCAAAGTTTAAATATTTCACATTTATGATTAAAAAATAATTTTATCTATGAATACTTGTTAAATACCTCTCAATCGTGTCATATCATGTTATTTTGTGTCATGTTGTATCATTTTCATGTTATATTTGAGTCAATAAAAAAATATTTTTAACATAAAATATTTTCGTGTCAGGTGAGTTACGTTGTGTCATATATTTCACATTTAATTTATATAATAATATTTAAAATTATAAAAATACATATTTTTTGCTTACAATACTCATTAAATAGTTATTTTCTGTTTACAGTTATTTTATTCATATCTAACTTTAATTTAATCAAATGGTCAAAAGATTTGTGTCTAACTATAGACAAAAAATAGTTATTTAACAAGTATTCTAAGCAAAAAATAGGTATTTTATAAATTTGTTAAAATTTTAAATATATTTATTTATTGACTCGAACATGATACGAAAATATTATGACACAATACAATTGAGAGCTATTTAACGAGTATTAATGGAAAAAAATTCTTTTTAAATCATAAATATGAAATGTTTGAACTTTAACGGTGCAATTTATAATTAGTTCAATTTTTTTTAACAACAAAAGGATGGCAATTAATCTCAGGTGCACATTGATACTAATTTATGTCTTTTAGGATATAAATTAATATTTTTAAATTTTAAATATATAAATTAAGATTTAAATAATGCTTTAGAATACAAGTTGATTAACCAAAAAAAATAAAAAAAATTCAGGCCATTGAAGGGTGGGTAAAGGTAAAGGATAACATCAAATGACTACAAATATGGTAGCTAAGAGAAATCAATTAATTTTTTAACTATTCAAAAATATTTCGACATATAAGAAATTTTATTTATTATTAGTAATTTTAAACTTGAATCTCCCCTCTGAATACCTGAACATAATTGGGATTCAGATTATATTCTCAATTATGTACGGATTGGGGAAGTAATTAATCAATGTGTACGTAAACTGGTCTAAACACTTCTAAAAAATATATATTAATATTTTAAATAAGTGAAATAAGAACACAATAAACCATATCTTACAATAACCCAATGTACTATCACTCAAATGACACTTCACGTTGAACTATCCAGAGATTGGAAATTTTATTCCCCCCCCACCCCAGACAAAAACTTGCCATGTCTCCATAGAATAGGGTAATTCGGATAGATCATTTGATGAGCCATAACATCAGAAAACTCTAACATTGAAATGGGGGAGTGGGGAGAACATGAGTCTTTTTAGAAGTTTCATTTCGATCGATATTTCATAAAATTCAATTGCTTCAATCAGATGACTCGTAATCAAGTCGACTCTATCGAGCTCGCTTTTTAAACGGGTTTAAAAAATTCGAATTAAGATGGTTTAGAAAATAAGTCGAACTCAAATCTAAGCCGAACCCAAGTAACTTGAATATTTTATATACAAACAAGCTGAACTTTAAAAAATCATTAAAGTTTGGTTTATTTAAAAATCGAACCGAGCCTAAAAAATTATAGATTATTATAATTTGACTGGTTTAGAGTGATTTGACTTAGTTATCAACCCCACCAACTGCTATTGGATTACAAATTATTGTATATAAGCAAGGCCACCTTTGGGCTAGGCCATTAAAATTGCTGTTTAGAGCCCCTAAATTTTAGGGCCTCAAATGTTTTCAATAGAATTTTTAGATCCAAGTTTAATTAAGCTCTAATTCATTCTTAGAGTCCCTAGAATTTCAAAAGAAAGAAGTTTAGATGAAATTCAGTTTAGGTTTAATTTTATTTTTAAGCTCCTAAATTAATGGAAAATTCATTAAATAAAGTTTTAAACTCAAGTTCAATTTTATTTTATTTTTTAGCTCCGAGCAACTGTTGTCCATGTAATGAATGCTCTTGGTAATATGATAGGAAAAATAAAAAAATTAGACATATTTTGACAATGCAATATTTTTGTTGTTAGGACCATAGTCACCGTCTCTATCCATGGGATTTGAATCTCCTCCGATATACTTCTCTCGATTATACTCAAATCGCCTACCATGATTTCTAAGTAAAATATACTTACCTAATCTTAGTAGGCAAATGTAGCATTTTATGTCAACAAATGCACAGAGAAAACTCGAGAAAAATGAGATGGATAATTAATTTAGAGACTTAATTTGTGAACTTAATGCATTGTGGTTAATAAACTGATGGTGAACTTTATTCAAGTAATATTAGGATCGGTTGCTAGTCCAATGATCATAATAAATCAAGTCTTCGTATTAATTCCCCGAATCAAATCTCAATGACATTGCTCTATTGTTTATCCCTCTCCCAAAACCCAACCTCAAACTATAGTCGCACTTTTTTGCAGCCTTCTGCTTATGAAGAGGCTGAGGCCGAGGCCCTTTCCCTGCTCAACTGTTGCATTTCACATATGGGGCAGTCTCAAACTGCCTCAGGTTGTTCTCCTTCTGGTCTCTCTCTCTCTCTCTCTCATTCAACTTGGGCATGCACCTTCTGGCCCTTCTCAAGTTGGCTCTTCGTTTGCGCTAGGATCGCAGAAACCAGTGATGAACTTACGGTGATTAGAACCAGTACCGCCGAGCCAATATATACACCATCTTTAACAATGTAGCACTCTCTGTCTAACCATCCTTCACCAAAGGGTTGCCTTTGGTTCATGCTCGTGGCCGCACCTATTAAAATAACAGCAATTCCAAAACTGATCCTGCAAAATATTATTCAATTCAAAACTTGTTCACATTACTGTCTCAAGACAACTTCTGTCTTTTAATTCATTTCTTATTTCCTAGGAGTTGAATCTCACAGCATATTAAGAAATTAGATTTGTCTACAGTTGTCCATGTTTGAAGGTTCTTCTACCTTGAAGTTTGCCCCAAAACAATTCTAGCTGTCAACTTGGTGCCAATTACAAAGCCCCACACGGCATTTTGAGCCATTGGGAAATGGTGAAGAGAAGGTGGTTTGATTTGATGAAAAAAAGTGTTTTTGGTGACTGATTGTTGGTTGTCCATTGGGCTGTGATGCTGTGATTAAATTTAAATTGTGCCACATTTACCGTAATAGTCATAAAGCAAGTGCTCGTTTGAGTCCGAGAATCAGTTTCTCTAGAATGCGGTAAAATTGCTAACTATTTTTCTCTCTTAGACCTCGTTATAGACGGGAATTAGTAATCCTAAAGCACAATTAACTACGAAGGATATACATAGATCACCTTACCATGAGAGAACCAGAAAAGAGCTGGAAATTGTAGGTTTTTTAGCCTTGCAACTACTTCTCTGCCTTCCTGAACAGAGATTTCTGCATGCTAAAACATTCCCAAGAATTTGAGCTATGAAGAGGCAGATAAGAGCAGCAATCCCAAGCACGAATGCACCACTTTCTGGCAAATAACATAGCTTTCCATCAATCCTGAGATCACCCTTCTACAAAACACACCAAAACAAGAAATCTTTTCATCAACAAGGGCTGAATTATCAGTTTTTTCTCACATTGTCACTAAACTATCATATTTCTCACATTGCACTTTCAACTATGTTATTAGTTTCATATTGTTCGAGTGATTAACATCTGTTACAAATTTGACGAAAAATTGCTTCATTTTGCCCTTTGAATTATGTGCATTTGTTTCACTTTATCCTGACTCGTCGACAATTTTCATCCAAAAATAGAATATGTTAGTTTCGGGCCAATCTGAAATTAATTCAAGTAGTTGAGGGAGCGGTGCAAAAATTGCAATAGTTCAATGGGCAAAATGAAATGGAGTCCACAATTAAATATAGTTAAGAACAAGCATAATTAAAGGGGGTCAAATTGCAATTTTTCCTATGAACAGATACAGCTACAGGCATCAAGAATGATTCGGATGGACACATAACATACCTTTGATCTTTTGAATTCAGCAGCAAAACAGAGTGAGAAGGAGACAAGGCCAAGGGCAATGACAGCAGAGAAGATTAGAACAAACCCATATTGATTTCTTTCCATGTGAGCCTCAGCCTGGAGTGTTTTGGGACAACAAGGATTGGAAAGTGGAGAATAAACAGAAAGAGGAGAGCCTTGGAGTTTACTCAAAGGAAAGAAGGGTCTGGTGGTGTCCTCTTGGTGTTGATCTTGGTCCTCCTCTTGCTTGCCTTTTAGTGGTGGTTGATACTTTTTCACAGAGGAGTCTTTCATTTCTTAAAAGAAGAAGAAGAGATACCATTTGCCAATTGTACATATAGACTTCTTGTTGTGTAATGTATGTTACATTTCAACTTCCTCAATGGAGAGTTGGTAGGATGTGTGTGTTTGAGAGAGAGAGAGAGAGGTGTTGGGTTTATATGGGTTTGGAAGTTATGATCTGATATTAAATAGTTGCAGTCTTATTTATTAGCTAAACTTTTTATGACCATTTTTTTAGCTGGTGCTTTTATTGGTGAGAGGCTGGATTTATATTGGCAGTTTTCTTTTTTAGAGTAATACTTGTGCTAACTAAGTGTATATTTTTATACACTTGTATTTCCATTTAAGAGACAGCGGGTTTTGACGCAATTGTAAGATTGTTCTATTGTGACTTGAAAGTTACGGGTTTAAGTCGCGGAAACAGTCTCTCTATTTATCGGGATAAGACTGTGTATATCTAATTCTTTCCAAACCTTATAATAACAAAAATCTCGTGCATTGATACGTTTTTTTTTTTAATTTCCATGTAGGAAACAGTAATCGATGGGGGTTGACTTTGTTCGCAGATAAAGCCATAGAAAAAGAGAGAAGAAGCACAGGGAATTAGGTATCAATGCCAGCTTTGGATGCTTAATTGCCTCCTCCACCGAAATTTCTGCAAGGAATTTTCAATTTTGTGTACTTCGATTCCATTTAGTGTGTCTTTTTAAAATTTTTGAAAGGTTGGCCTGAAGGAAAATTTTAGTGTGTAATTAGCAAATGACACTAATTTTATTATTTTACTAATGAAAAAAAATACTATTTTGACGTAATTTACTAATCTATCTAAATTATCACCACCAATGAATTGATTGTGAGTCCCAACTATTAGTGGAGCCTATTGTCAATCCAATTACAGTGATTCATTACGTTTTAGTAGCATTGTTTGTTTGCTAATTTTTTTAGAGCAGTGCTATTATGACTTAATTTGTTGATTTAATTTACTATAATATTTATTTGAATTGATTGTGGACCACATTAAACATTAAAATTTAGTGTTAATCTAATAGTTATAATGAAATTATATTATTATGTCAACAAATTAGTCAGATTTTTAGGTCTCAATAACATTATTCAATTTTTCAGGCGCAATGGTATAGTGACCTAATTTTGGAGACGTAATCAGAAATTTAATTCAATACAATCATTTGATTAGTCGTGAGTTTCAATGTAAAATATAATTTAATTTTAATTCAACAAGAATATTTAATTAATTGTACAAATTAAATTCCTAAATTAAATCTAAATAATATTTGTAGTTCTCTAGAAAACACTAAAAAGAGAGGGATACATCCTTTGGAATGTGGCTCGATCTGTCACCTACTGGGGGAAGTGGAGGCTCGGGGGTTGAAATTTAGAATGTGTAGTGCCCACCCCTATATGGGTTAAGCTTGTCCTTCATACATTTTGATGATATCTAAAATATGTCTAAAGTTGAACGCTCGAACACCCAACCCATCTTTGATGACCAGAGAGCTTGAGGTCAGACTTTTTATCCCTGCAACTGCATCTCTACGAGAATAACATAGAAGACAATTAATTTTCACCCAAGCACCACCAAAATTATAACGAATATATATCTAGGCAGAAGAGTCGCTACTATCTTAACACCCTCCACAACTATTGCATTATAACCGCAACTGATGATACCAAAAATAATTCCAAAAATAAGCTCAAACCTTTAGGTCAAGTCAGGTCAGGAGGTCGGCCAATACGAAAGAACTCAGAGAACCAGAGCTTAGCTCCGTCCAAGCGGGACAATAACATAAATGAAGTGGGGACAGCTGGATAGACAACGTGCATTCCCAAAATAGAAGGAATGAGAACAGAAAGCTAGAGTCAAGACATAAAACTCTCAATCAACCAAAATCTTCTCCCTAAAATCAAGGAAAATCTCACAGATGAAAGACAAGAATCTCGGTGTAGATCCCTTAGAACTAAGAATCAATCTATATATGCAAAACGGTACCTCCATTAAGGGGACAGAGAAAAAAGAGCATTATTGGGTAATTCGAATCATCAGTAAAGAAAAGGGAGTAAGAGCCTCTATTAAAGAATGGATTAGCCAAATTCTAAAGCTGGTGAACCACTATATTTCCTCTATATCATTGTCCCCATACAAGAAATCAGCCCTCTTATCGCAATCTATTCCACGAGCCATGCAACTCTGATCTCACCTTAATGCTACATTCATTGACTTAGCTCATCCACGAAAAATTACACCATCAACAACCGTTACAAGAAAGAGACAATGATCACGCCAGAAAATCAGACAAGACCCAAGACCAACTATAACTAAGAAGCATAATATTCACAAGAACATATAAGTATCTAGCTAACGAAAATACTCTGTGTAATCTCTTATTATTATTAATAATATCTCCAGGAACAAAAGACTCATTTTTTGAATGGATTAATCGGGCATCCAAACCAATGAACCACTATAAATTTTCAATGTGCAAACCCTTATTCCCCTTCTATTCAACTCCTAAGAGCCAAGGAGCTCTAACTGAACTATTCAGTGACTCTTTAAGCCCTAGCGATTGTTAGCTCTGCTCATTTGTGTAGTGTGCATCATCACACTTAAACCGGATGTCATTTTTATTTAAATTTGAGCATAGCTCCACTTGGTTTGACTCACCTAATTAAACTATTAAAGATCAACGTTCTAGTGGCGTTTAAATCTAAATTTAGAATGTATACTTTTGGCATTTTTAGTTAGGGTTGCTTGTCAAGTTAAACTTTGTGAATTCGAACTTAATCTATCGAGATCGTTTTTTTAAACGAGTCTAAAAAAACTTTTAAGTTTAACTCATCTAAAAAACGAGTTGAGTTCAAGTCGAATTCGAATTTAACTTGACTCGATTATCAGCCCTATTTTTAATTAAAAGAATTTGGAAATTAAGTTTGAATAAAATTTATTTGATTAATTAACTAATTTTTTATTAAATTTGAAAGGATTAATTATAATGAAGATACTCAAAGTATGGAGTTTGTCTCATTTTAATCTCTTGAATATGTTTCTATATAGTCTCTTAGGTAGACAGTATCCAAATTACTATATAGTCTCTTAGGTAGACAGTATCCAAATTACTAATAATTTTTTATCATAAACTTGTCACGTGATCTTGAAATATGGACAAAAAATTAATTTGAATAGCTCTAGACCAAATTTCTACTCAAGTGTTTGTTTAAATATCTATCTAAATTACATAATTTTGATTATGAGTTATCTAAATTTTGGTCAAAAATAACTAATATTACATATTTTTTTGTCAAGAGTTGTCCAAATTTTGTTTAGGAAATATCAAAAATATTTTTGTTCATATTTAGTTATTACGTGATAAATTTATTATAAAAAATTATCAATAATCTGAATATTGTCCGCTTGAAAAATCATATAGAAACATATTTAATATTTTAATAATCAAAATAATGCAATTCAAATATTAATAACCAAATGAGATAAATTCCGTAGAGAACTCTAATGGAATTAACCCTAATTGAAATCCAAATCCAAATGGATCTCACTTTTGGAGGGAGGGAGCAGTCCTCATTCACTTGATCGCGTACCTTCCAAATCTCTCTCTCTCTCTCGCTCTCGTCATTCCTTCCAACAGGGTGGTGCGTTCAACTCAGATGGGAAGTCCTTGGAGTTGGAGGGACGATGCACCAATGGAGAGGCTGAAAGATCCTATGGGCTTCACCAACTGCCACAGGGTAGACCCTCTAGGCTTCTCAAGGAAGATCTGGATGCAGTGGAGTGAAATGGCCATCAGCTGTAGCATATTTTGGTGAATCTCACCAGGAATTTAACCCCATAGTTCAGGTAAACCCTAGAAATTCCATGTGAATAATTCCTACTATATTCAACTATGCAACACCCCCATCCCCTAGCCCCCGCGGGGTTTACTTCCCTCCGGGGGCTGAATTAGTCAGCCACCAAATATGAGTGAAACCCCAAGGGCAGTTTGGTCCCGACGAGAATTTGGAAATCCTCGGGAGTAGGGCTGTTAATCAAGCCAAGCTTGAACACTATTTTAAGCTCGTTTAAGAGTAAATAGTTAAATGAGTCGGCTCGTTTATGTGTAAATTAAGCTCGACAAAGGCTCGACAAGGACTCGATTAACACCCCTACTCGGGAGTGGGTGGTCTCGACTCTCTAGTCTCTACCCAGTGTTTTTCTACAGAAACATGGAAACAGAGACTTCTAACCAAGGGTTTTGAAAATCTTTTATAGTAGGATATAGATGATATAGAGTGTCTCGTGTGTTCTTTGCAGATGATTTAATTTTTGTGGCATAAGCATAGTTATTAGTATATACGTCACGATGCACCCGAAAAAATAATACATATCGTATCTTTGTATTATTTTTACATCGTATCGTAAGATACATGATACAATACAATACATCCGATACGTGATGATTTAATTTTTTTATTTTAGTTTTTTGGGATTGAAATGATATCGTTTTACCATAAGAGTTATTTTTAAATCCCTAGCCAGTGAAACAACGTCGTTTCAATAGTTATGGTTAAAAAAATAAAAATAAAGTTTGTCGTTAATGTTGTTCGATGGAATTTAAAATTCATAATTAATATTAAGGTTGTTCAAGCAGTTAATGTTAGAAGTTTGAATTAGATGTCTTTGTATTTTGATATTACTGAACTATGTTGGGAATATCATGATACACGATATATGATATAATACGATATATTATTTGTTTAAAATGATACGTCTTTCGATACACGATTTGACAACCATAGACATAAGTTTGAAACCTTACCACCGAGCGCGTAGATCAACTGGTTTGGAGTTGTTCTAGCTTAATCAAGGTCTTCAGTTCGAGACTTGAGAATACAGTTGTGTTTAAATATTTGGTAGGGAGAGCTATACTGTCCTTGTGGTAATGCTCAACTCAAATCCGGATTAATCGAAACCCGTTGTTGCTACTGGACACCGGATGGTTTACACCAAAAAAATAGGCTTGAAACTAGAACATTGGAAAGAAACATTAGGAAACATCCCACCAAAATGATATATTAGCAATTTTTTTATAATGGGAATCAATATATCACTGTTATGAGAGGTAATCAACTATTTGATAAAGCATCTAGAAATGGGTAAAGAGAAGCTTGATAGAGGGACTCAATTGAACCCAAAGAGGGCACATGGGAATCAACAATGTTATTTGGTGGGAATTAACCTCTTGACCTCCTGATTAGGAGAATCTTGGGACAATTAAAAGTGGCCAAATAGTTTAAGCCAAGTTGCAAGCACATGCCCCTTAACCTGATCTAGTTGTTTATTCTTGCACTACTAAGGGTGTTTTCTCCGTCAAGTTTGTCTGTCATCTTGCTTACACTGATTGCCACAACAATAGGCTGATAGAAAATGGATATGGATCATGCCCATTTCCCTATGAATCAAATTCTTCCTATGGCTAGCGTCTGAACCTAAGCTGCCCACTAGTGTGGACCTATTTAAAAGAAACATCTTCTTCACTGGCTTAACTGTTGAGTTTTCTTAGAAACCAACTTTCATGACGTAAAGGACTGCACTGTGGGACAGAAAATCTGGCATAGCATCCCTCGCCAAGCCTTATGCCCACGTAGAAGGTAAATATACATGTTTGGAGAAATTCAATTGTACCTCCAAATGTAATACCACCACTGCTCCATGGGGTTAGAATCATATTCCCCACGTTTAATTTCTAGTTTAATAAAGTTCTCATCTTCAACTCAAAAAAAAAAAAAACGATACTTATATTCCTTGTTCATGTCCATAGATTTAAATAAATCCCAGGCTTGAAGCAGTAATCTCATTCACCCCTCGTTCTTCTTTCTCCGCAGAGCTTCAAGAACTGACTGTGCAGTGCAGTAAGAAATGGCCTGAATGGTGACCATTGGATTGACACCTAATGCAGTTGGAAAGACACTTGAATCTGCCACATAGAGTCCCTCTACCTCCCATGTCTCTCCCATTGGATTCACTGCAGAGCCCTTTGGATCGACTCCCATTCGGCAACTCCCCATCTGATGTGCTGAAGCTATAGTAGTTGAAAGGTTCATTAATGAATTTGAACTCTCCTCCTTGACGAACCTCTCATATGCATGAGAGCTCACTTGTTTCACGTTTAATGTCCTTCCGTTACGATGATGAGTTCCAATTTCCTCAGCTCCAGCTGCTGCCAATATCCTCAGGCCCTTCTCTAGTCCTCTCTTTAGATGGTCTTCATCAGTAGAGTCCATCCGGTAACTGATCGAGCTCGGTGAGGCCAACTCTCCCGACCCTATATCTCTTGCCAATACAATTATGTGGGCAGTCCTCGAAAATTTGCACATTCGATTTTTAAAGTCGATGCCTGAAACTCAAGACATTTGTGGGTTAATGACAAAATTTAACCCTCTATAGAGCAAGAAATTTGATTCATGTAACTGATTCCAAATAGTTGGGATGGTAATTTGTTAAGTCGTACCTGAAACCCAAGGCATCAAAGCTGAGAACATCCCGGGGTGCAATGCTGGTGT
This sequence comes from Ilex asprella, assembly GCA_023539305.1. NCBI lineage: Eukaryota > Viridiplantae > Streptophyta > Magnoliopsida > Aquifoliales > Aquifoliaceae > Ilex > Ilex asprella. Next base: position 18,088,437 of record CM042198.1, on the reverse strand, counting down.
CTGTATGATTGCACCATAGCCAGATTTTTTGAAATCTCCCACCACTGTGGACATTGCTGTCATTATGCCCCCTTCATAGCTCTTCTTCTCTGGGGCTGGCCATGCATTGGACAAGTGTGCATCTGGAAAGTAGCCCCACGCCATTGTCACTGGATGAAGATGCAGATTTTTGCCAATATTTGGATTCTTCAGGCCACTTCTTCTTAGGAGTGTAGGAGTGCACAGAGCCCCACATGCCACAACAGTCACCTTCGACTCCACCACACAAACTTCTTTCATCCCCTGACAAAGGAATTCAAAAGCAACTCCAGTTGCAATGGGTCGATCTCTTCCTTTTTCGTGCTTACGTAGGACCTTTATGGCCTCACACCTAGGAAGAATTGCTCCATTGCTCGAATTCACCAAGTCTACTAGCCATGTCTCTGAGGTACCTTTCTTTCTTCCATCTTTGCATCCGAGACTGCACCATCCACAATAATGATCAGGGGTTGAATTTCGAGGGATAGTATTTGCAGGATAACCCATTTCATGACACCCTGTTCTCAAAACCATATTGTTGAATCCTTCATCATCAACCTGTGATTGAACTCCCATTCTCTGGCAAACAGTATCCATGGCTTCTTTATACAATTGACTGCCGAATAATTCCAGTCCATAGGTTTCACACCATTCTTTGATTACATGTGGGGGAGTTGGAATGGAAGCTGACCAATTTATGGTGGAGCCCCCACCGACGGTGGAACCTGCAAGTGTTATAACACCCATATCATCCGTTGCTAGTAGCCCATGGCCTAGGTACATTTGATCCATAGTTTGTCCTTCAAGAAGTGAGAGATTGGTCCTAGCAAAATAGTTCCCTTTTTCTAAGACAAGCACCTTGTATCCACTTTTAGCTAAAACTCCGGCAATAACACCACCACCAGAGCCTGAACCAATTACAACTGCATCACACTTGATAGTTAAGGAAGGATTGAATGAATATGAACTTTTATTTTTCCCATTGTACATTGAGACCTGGAAACCTGACCGTTTTAGGGATTCTGCTACTACTTGTAGTGGTTGCCTTACATCGATGATTCCTTTGTAAAGAGGTCCAAGCATCTCTTTTTCATCTAAGTCCTCGTCTTGTTCATTGTATGTTGATCTTTTGATTTTCTTAATCTGAGTTTTGAAGTCTGGATCAGGTCCGCAATAGCCTATTGCCTTCCAGGATGGGTTCTCGTCATTCTCATTCACCTGAAATTTAATGGATAGCCTTCAGTTACATTTTACTACGATATCAGTTATCAAAGATTCAAAAAACAGGCAAACCAATAGAATCACGAGGACCTGGTAACATGTACGGCCTACTCAGCCAAGGACAAACTGGGCAATCGGAGAGTGGGTGGTCAATCAGCTGAGTGGGGCTAGTCCGTGAAGAAAAGCACGGACCATGATTCGTCCCAATGGGCCTCTCTCTACAGCGCAACCCAGTGTGTTGGTCCGATTGGGCCACTGGTGACCCTCAAGAACCATCTCTAGATATGAAAAGTGAGTAAAAAAAAAAAAAAAAAGGTTGATTCTGAGATTTATTTTTTAAGTATTGCCGTCAGGGTGTTCGGACCAATGATCGATTCTAAGAGTCATGCTAGTACATTAACTAACGTCATAAGGACAATTGTTGGATTATAGCCAGTACTAAATACCTTATGATAATACAAGTCATGCACTACGATGTCACCAAAAGGTAGAAGATTTTTTTTTTTAAAAAAAATTGATATTGTACTGTTAAATTTTATAAGTCTTTTGTATTTACAAAAAAAAAAAATTATAATTTTTTGGATTATATTACAATTTTAAGAGTTCAAATTATAACTTTATGTGGTCAAGTGAAATTTTTTTGGGGTACTTTGCATTTATTTTAAAATTATTTGGATTGATCCTATCAATTTACAATTAATTCAAACAATTTTAGGATTGATCACAAATTATACCAAAAGAGATAAGCAGCCTTACCAACTATATTAAAAAATTATAAAATTTATAATAACAGTGTGATTTCTTTTCGGTACCATAATTGAAGTTATTTTTGATCGACAACAAATGTCGTGATTGCTGCTAGAATGATATGGTCAAGCAAAAATAACGTTTAAAAGTTATAACTTGTAGTAATAATAATGTTAATGTTTCTTTTATTTAATTTGGGGATATTTATTTCAATCATATTAAATCTTGAAATTGTATTTGATAACAAGTCAAAATTTCATTTTTAACTTAACTTGGTTTGATCCTTTGGCATATCACAGGTTCCCTCACCTTTCAAAATAATCACATAGACCTACCTCATGTGATTGTGAAATAAATTGCAGAGATAAAATTTCCATCCAAATTAATGGAAGATGGGACTCATTTGCCTATTTTGGAGATGGGTATGTATGAATAATTTTAAGGACAAAATTACCCTTGACATTCTTTAAAATTACGAAAAAAAAAATCATTTGACCTAATCAGTTAGATTACAAATCAGCTTCACTCAATACTAACAACTAATTTAATAATTGAGTAATGTTATATATCTCAAATTTGTATTTTAAATATGCATCCCAAATCAATAAAAACCATCAGATGAGTGGATCCCAATGATGAGAGTCTCACATCTAATGGTTCCCATTAATTTGGGATATAAATTTAAGATGCAAAGCATTACTCTTAATAATTTTATAGAAAATACTATATATCCCAAATGAAAGAAGACCATTGGATGAGTGGGTCCTATTACCCACTAATCTAATGGTCTCTCTTGATTTATGATGAAAATTTGAATTGAAGATTTGAGATACATAACATTGCTCTAATTTTATTAGTTGTTTGTAGCATTGCCCAATACAAATATCAAAATCAACGTCAACCGACCTGATGCAACCGTTAATGTACTTATCCAAATCCAATATTTTATATTCAATGCTTATCTTCTCTCACTTCAATGACAAAGCATTGAAAATTTTGGCAGGTCCTGCATTAGAGGGTGTGTGTTTAAACCATCATCACGTACAAGTTTGGCGTATCCATACCTATTAATGATATACCTAATTTGGGGGTCTCATGACTCTGAATACGGAGAAAATATTCATTATAATAACAGTGATATTACGTCATTATCGACACACGATATCACCAATTAATGATAGTATATCATTTGTGTGTAATGGATGTTTCTATTTTAATAACTTTCAATAACCACAACGTTGACTAACCAACACTTTGAAATAGTGGGGTTTACTTATCCTACATAATACATTATCATTAGTTAATAATATTACATGTTATTGATGACATGATATCACCGTTGTAATGAATATTTACTTCTCAACATGGCTGGTTCTTATAACCATAGTAATATTGACAGTAACAATATAGAGAGGGACATCATTAATAACCAAACTCGTTTTTTTTCTTTCTGTGGGAAACTTAATGTTTGTCCCCCAAAAAACAACTAGCTTAGGCTGTGCACAAAGGTTTGAACCCAGTTTATTTTTCTACTTGTTGTAAGGTTTCTTTTTCTAGATTTTGGTAGAAATTTCTTTATGGATTTATCATACAGCTTGGTAGTGTAAGGTGGTGTGCACAATCAATAAAAACTGTCATGGATGAACTGCAAAAGTGCTCTAGTTACTACATGGGTGCATACCACATATATATGTGGGTACTTTTCATGCATATATAAAATGAACAATGCTATTGGGACCTAATTTGTTAATCTAATTTACTATGATATTTGGATTGACTTTGGAGGTCATCAAGCATTGGAACTTAGTGTCAATCCAATGATTCTTCTGCAGCCACATTATTATGTAAACAAATTAGGTCAATGATTTAAGTCCAAATAGTATTCCTCATATAAAATTTAGTCCAATAAGGTAACATATCCATAGTTACTTGGGCATTGCGAGTTCCAAACACGAAAACAACGTCTTTGCATATACGGAGTCATATCTTCCCTAGATACTCTATCGGACATAAGGGTAAATTTGTGTCTTATTCTCTTAAATTCCACATTGAATAGACTCTTCTGAATTGGGATCAGTGGTGGAGCCACTATAAGGTCCCCCCCCCCCCCGGGGGGGTCAATACCCCCATTAATTTTTATCTTTCTTTCTTGTGGCCCAAGCATGTAAAAGGGTTTGATGATTGTCATACGAGTAATACTATTTGAACCTAAAAACCTGACCTAATTTGCTGACATAATAATGTGGCTTCAGTAGAATCATTAGATCAATACTAAGTTCCAATGTTTGAAGGGTTCCACAGTCAATCCGAAGGTTATAGTGTATTAGGTCGGTAAATTAGGTTAGTAAATTACGTCCCAATAGCATTGCTCTTGCCATAAAAAATCTAACTTCATCCACTTCTTCACCCATTTTTTGAACAAGTTAAAAAAATATGCCTGAATTTCAATGATCACTCAAAGCATTGATACATATTAGGTATGTGAATCATTTTTTGCTGTTTATGTGTTAAAAAATAGGATTTTGAGTAAAATTAATGGCAATTTATTTGTGGACTTTTTGATAATGCTACATATCCCAAATTTGTATCCCAAAAGTGCATCCCAAATTAATGGGAACCATTGGATGAGTGGGTCCCAATGAAAAAAGTTCGTAGGACCCACTCATCCAATGGTTCCCATTGATTTGGGATATAAATTTGGGATACAAATTTGGGATATGTAGCATTGCTCGTATATTAAAAAAGAAATTTCTCAAAAACTTTGCACAAAAAGTTAGGTATTGGTTACTCTCGAGAAATGAAATAATGTTAAGTCGATGATGGAGGTGTAAAGCACCGACACACAAATATATATATATTTGTTCCATACTTATTAAAGTGGAATAGTGTTAGCTTTGATTATTGATGTATTTCTTATATATGCACTTAAAGACATGTCCAAAATTTTAATAGCTTATATTAATTGGTGGAGTTTCTTTGTTCATGTTCTAGCCTGAATCAAAATTCTGACTCCACCCCTAACTGGGATATGGCATTTTATATAGGGAAATATTTTTTGTACCTAATTTTTGAGATCTTATCTAATGACATGATTTATCTTAGTTATTGAATTGATAGTGAGTCTCAACTAATAGTAGGACTTACTGTCAATCTAATGAATAAAGTTACCAAATAAGGTCATTAAATAAGGTTCATATAACATTGCTCTTTTATATATATTAGGAGTAACATGTACCTGAAAGTACGGCGGTATAATGTGAATGATTTTGAGAGGGATGTCAATAACCGTTGAATGAATCTAGTTGAGACCATCGGATGAACTTTTTGAAACTTGTCTTATTTTATATTATAGACGTAATATGATTTAGAATGAAATAAAAATACCCTAGAGCTGGAAAATAAAAACAAGGAAAAGGGATGATGAAAGAGGGGAGAAAAGGGTGACAATAGTATGACAAGTATTGACTGTGTACCTGGGTGAAGAATGCTAGCAGAGTGAGAAGTTTCATGGCACCAAAAAGCATTCTGAGGAGAGAGAAAAAGCTGAGAGACCATGAAAGCAATATCTCTTCTCTTCTCTTTGGAGAAACCTCTGAGAACTTTTGAAGGTAGGGAAAATGGCTTGATAAGCTTCCTCTCCCACACAATATCAAAGTCCCTATCCTTGTTGACAACAACCATAGTGCCAAGTGGAACAAATAAAGCTTTGGATGTTGCATTCTCTCTCTTATTTGCCATGCTACCTGCAAAACAGCCACCACCAAAATCATTCATATCAACCAAAAAAACAACAAAATTCGACATCCGAGTACAAAACTAAGGTTGATGAAAATATGAAAGCCTAGTTAGTTAAAGTAGTGGCCGAATCTAAAAAACCAGTCCACGATTCCACACGTGTTTCGTCAGTAGGGAATTTTTCTAATAAGAATGATCATGACTTCGGTGGACCACAATCAACATGTCAACCATACATAAACTTGACAACGAACGATCGGATCCTCTCATACCATGATAATTTTTGAATTGGAAATGGTCGAAAATAATGATACAAGAACATAAAACACAAAGATATACAAGTTCAATCTACGTATCAAAAGCTTAATAAACTATATTTTTATCATTCATTCTTGGTGTCACTACGGTTTTTTTTTTTGATTATAGGATATCTAGACTTACGTTGGCTATTTCTTCAAACTCTAAGCCGGACACTATAACTCAAGTTAGTTTGAAGATATATCTTCGGAGGAACAAGGGGACTAGTTCTTTAAGGGGTGTGAGAAATATCAAACCTCCGACTTCTTACTGGCAAGAAGACAAACTTGGCCACCGGAGCATTTCTAAAGATTCGTCACTAGGGGGCTTAGAGAGGATGAAAGGCATGCAAAATTTTTGACAAAAGAATGAACAATCCTTACATGCTGTGGAGTTGCTGTCATAGAGGCTGAAGTTTGGTAGAACTTAAGAACAGATTCATCGATGGTGTCATCGGAGATGTTGATAGTTGGCACGAAGGTGTCACATATGGCTGCGAGTGACTCCATCTGACGACGGCCAAGTGAGCTCGAATAAAGCTGTCTCTCTCCTAGTGTCTGGAGTCGTGTGTCAAATCCACTCAACGCTTCCATTTTATTTGCTTGCTTTCCATTAGCTGGGAAGCCACCATTTTCAATATCGCTGTGCTCCATTACCACCAGAAAAGTTACAGACTGCCAAAAGCAGTGAGAGAGCGAGAGAGAAGACGAAACTAGTGACGAAGAAAGAAAGGTAATGGTGACTAACTCTAAAACAGGCCTGAAACAACAACCTCAATGAATTCACAACCCCACCTCTAGGACTGTGGGGGTCCTAAGCTGCAGGAAGGGACGTAAATTTGGACATCTAACCGTTCTAATGCCGGATAGAGTAATGCTAATAATGGATAACATACGGTGCCCCCCAAAAAAAAATTCTTTTACAAAGTGGAAAAAACGATCTCTAAATCTTAGTTTGAGTTATTTGTAGTTGTAATTGTGATTTTCAAGTCTAATTTTTAAGTTCATACAGTATTATTCGTTTATCAAAATTAATACAAAGTTATAACATGAACTTTTCATGCGTATCGGTACCAAAAATTTGATTTTTGATATCTAAGTCTAACCCTCGAATGAGATTATTTTGTTCAAGCCATTTTTGAATGAGCTGTATCATTAAATGGTTATTCGAGAGGGATGTCTTTTTCTAATCCTACTTTCTCTCCTTTTTTGATTGGTAAAGTTTTTGGAAGTTATAATTTTTTTTGTTTCCTAATTCAATCAATAATTTTTTCTAGAAATTCTATTTAATATTTTTTCCTACTCTAATTATAGTTTTGCTATTATAGACACACAATTATGTAGTCTCCTACATAAGTCTCCAGTCTTTGCGTCATTTGACGAATTATGTAATTTTTTTCAAGAATTTTTTCTATTTTACGAACAAAACCTACGAAGGTTGTGTGAATTGGTGAGTCGAACATATCCCTATGTGTTTGTGCATCCAAGCTATATCGAATATGCTAATTAGATTGATAATGCATTTTATTCATGAAAACCCGCATCGAATGCATGATCAAAGAGTGGGTATATATATTGAAGTGTTGATAATGCTGGGAAATTTTTCGGTGAAATTATTTTAACCTATTCGAATTAAACCACCATCACAAACGCGAATTACGTTACACAAAATACCTAATTGATATTTCACAAAAACAACTAGTAAAACAAAACAGACTAACAACACACGAGAGATTGAATTGTTCGAAACATAGCAATAAAAGTTCACTATAAACGATAATATATTAATATTGACAAGGTTTCTCAAAACAAAACATCAAGTGGCTAAAATAAAATTTTTTAAACTTGGGGGGTGTGAGCCATTTCCTTCTGTCTGCTGCCATTAATCTACAACCCAACGCTCTTGACATTTGTATGAATGAGCAAACTTATTTCGTGGTCTTGGTCATGTATCCCCCCATGCCTCTGATAATGCCTTCATGGTCACGTTCTGTCAACAAGGCATGTTCTTCTCAATTTTCAATTATTTCAACGTTAGATTGCTTAAAGGGCAAGACATTTTATGCATTATTTATAGGGTTTACACTATTCTATTGGTTTTTGCTATTAATTATAAGGGCTTCTCACTCATAAGCTTTGCTATTTAGGTGTTTGATCAGCAATTTTTTCATTGGTCTAAATTAATAATCAAGATGTTCTTGCTATAGCATTGTGGGGTAGAGTTTGTGGTGATGTTAATCTTAATGCTTGGTGGTTAGCTGGTGGCAGTTGCATTGAATTTTAAATATACAATATTACCTTATTTGGTAGGTATGATTGATGATTTGTAGTCAGATTTTTAGTTTACTAATGAATTATTGCATGAACTAATGTCTTTTGATTGATAGTCAATCCCATTTAATATCGGGATTTATTTTATATTCAACGACAATATTATATAAAGAGCATCACCAATAATGTCTCTATTTTGAAGAGTATTTTTGATAAAAATTATATCAAATATAGAGTGAATTTTTGTATACAACTCTAATAATGCTTTCTATTCCAATCGAAAAATAGACTCTAAGTATTAAATGAAAAAGATGTATATGTATTGGTTTTTTTCTTTTTTTGATTCAACGGTCAGAAATGTTTAGATCAACTTACGTACACCTTGACTAATTATTTTCTGTGTTCAGTCTAAGACAGGTCATCTACACAGGGATTAGGGTATTCATGAGGGATAAATCTCTTATAGTCTAACTCTAAAGGATTGTCAAAATTTGAACTCAAGTCTGAGTTTACAACTCATTCTTATTACTATTTGAACTATCCCTTCGAATTTATGTGTCGATTTTTTCATCCACTAATGATAAAGTACCAAGTGAATTAGGGTCTATAAAGTGGGGTACCAAATTGCATTCTCTATTTGTCTTAGGGTCTAGCTTAGTGTCCAATACACGAATCATTGGATAGTGCAAAATTAATGCAGATCTTTTAAGCTAATTTTTTCTGTCAAGTATGCCCTCCATTAATGTTCTGAACAACTACTTCCTAAATGTAATTGATTAAGCTAATCGGGGATGAAGGGGACGGGATTGGTGACTCATTACCCTGGTCTTATAGCTTGAAAAGACTCCTCCTTGATCTATTTACTTCGTGTATTATGCTAGTTTTTCTTTTTAATCAATCAAAATCGTTTCTACAAACATGATATTTATATTCACCAACCCCTTCTATAATAGGGTGGATCGTTATTCGATAGTCATTGTAACCGGAATAAATAAGCATGAACTTCCGTATAACGCACTAATTTTTTAATACAAGTAGCTAATGGGACTGAAAAATATGACTTGCGTCAAACTTGTGGAAGAATATTTTTTGCACACCTATCTGATTGTCACGAAAACGGGGACTGCATATGATTATCCGTAAATAACACACATTCCTCCATATGAAAGCAATATTCTAACCACTGAGCCAAATAGAACAATTTGAAGCAAGTCGAGAAAAATAGATCTCCATAAGAGAAATTCGCTAACCTAAAGCTATCCTAATAAACATGGGGGGCCAACGCTAAGATAAACTTGAACTTGAACATTCAACTAAAGTCACCGTTGATGTTACCCTGATAGAGCTATGTTTGAAGTCTCTTTTGACTTTGGTTGATTCACGTACAATCAAGTGTGGAGCCAGATTTATCATAGTGGGGCCCAAAATTTTACAATAAAAATACTATAAATGTTTAATGTATAGATCAAATTCAAAGATTTAATACATTATTATCGTTGGATTAGCGAATATAGTCACCGATGACAATACATACGATTATCAAATTAACTCCTCAAATTATATTTCAATAACATCTCTCTTAAAATAATAGTAAGATTAAAAAATTGGAACGATTAATAAATAAAAAAGATGACCTAGTGTGCAAGTTCCATGAATTGAATTCTTGACGCGTTTTTGTCGTAAGAGAGCAACCTTATTATTGTATGATAACTTTATCATTTAATATACCAAACTTAACAATGGTAAAGAGATGGGGGAGATATAGAGACAATGACCAAATAGCTTCACAATGATTTTTTTAAATACATGATGAGAGATTCAATTAACCAAATATTATTCAAAGTTTACTTAATTGAGATTAAAATTTTAATCCAAATATAAAAAATGATTATGAAAATTAAAATGTAAGTGAATTTTTTTTTTTTGGGGAGCAATTTTAAAATCTGTATAAAACATTTTTTACAACAAAAAATTGAGTGGACTATGCAGCTCCGCCCTTGTGTATTGTACTAGTTTTCTGTAAATTGAACATCAGAGAGCTGAAGCGAGAGCGAGAGCGCTAAAGCGATAAAATTCAAAAATATTTGAGAGTTGGAGAGTTTTGACAACGACATATTATATCTATCAAGATAAACATCTAAATAATAAAACAAAAGTGTGTTTGAATTTTATCACAGTCATATTTTTTTTCTGAAAATCATTATCAATCACTTACTTTACCCATCATTCCTTTGTCAAACTCAAACGTCAAATTGTATCACTCATTTTTATCACATATTTAATCATTTATATATTTTCTCCCTAAAAATATTACATCATTCATTTTTATCAAATATTTAATCTATATAATAAAACAAGAGTGTGTTTGAATTTTATCTCAATCATATTTTTTCCCTCAATACTATCATTAATCACTTCTTTCACTCATCATTCTTTTGTCAGACTCAAATGTCAAATCGAATAACTCATTTTTATCACATATTTAATCATTCATATATTTCTTCCCTAAAAATATTACATCATTTATTTCTATCAAATATTTAATCATTTAATATTTAATTAATTTGTAGTTAATATATTTTGAAAATTTTTAATATAGTGAGATAGATTTTTTGGACGCTTGAATTTTATATTTTACCGTGCCTTCACGCACAAGTTATGACTAGTTCAACTATAAAAGTTAATAAAAAATTAAATTTCATGCACAACTATGTGAGAAATTATTTAATTTTTAAATATATATTGATTATAAAGTCCTAAAATAACAATTATAGGTTACACATATTGTTCTAGTTTAATATGTATCTTTATGCATAGGTCAATGTTTTTCAAATAAAATTTTAAATAGTAATAAGTAAGGCTACAAGTGTTGGAAAAATGGGATGCAAGAAATAACGTGAATGACAAGATGGGACGTGGATTAAACCGTTCTCTTAAAACGATTCGTACTCCTTTATTAACAAATCACAGCGCAAAAAATAATAATGTATCGTCCCCATGACAGCGAACAATTCGTAAGTGATAACCATGCCCGTGCAATAGTCTTTGTCCTTGCTTGTTCAGTCCTCAGGGCAACATACAATTACTGAGCCTTCAATAGGATGGGTACCATCCAAGGTCTTGGTAGTTTATGAAGATGAATTTGTAGGCGGACACTGCAGGGCCGAATCTACAGTTAGGGCAGCTGCCCTCACTGCAATTTTTAAAACTTGTTGGGGTATATTTACAATTTTAAAAAATTTAAAACATTGTCCCTAGTGAAATATTATAAAATTCATAGGTAAGTTTGTATTTTACAAACAAGTGTGGCATCATTTGTCTTTGACAAACTTTTAGCTGTTGACCCACATATCTCCATGATAACATTGGAATTCTCTATAAAAACAATAGAAAACTATGGAGTGATCCTACTTAGCAAAAAAATATGAATTGATCTTGGCCGTTCATATACTTGATATTTTAGAATTAATAGTTTTGAATGAAATAAAAATTTGATTAATTATATACAAATTTGAATATATGGTCAGATTAGGGGATACGCCAACACGAGTCAAAATATTTTTTATTTAGATAAATCTGAGAAACTATTTTTTGGGATTTTACAAGTGATCTTGAATTAAAATAATCGATTTTAATATTTAGAATTGATTTCAAGTATCTCAAAAATTGTAATTTGATCCTAAAAAATTATAACTTTAATCCTAAAAATTGTAACACAACTCATAAAAGTTAAAAAAAAATATCTTTTTTTTCTTTTTTTTCCTTTTTTGTAAAAAAATTAAAAAATTTATACAACAAATGACAAGGCTTATAAACTCCACCACTGTAGCCCATTTGATATCAAAGTTGGATGGACAACACAGTCTAAAACATGACTAAAGACTAATCTAGCATACCCTAATAATAAAAACATGTTTACTTAAACACTCTAATTTTTTTCCTAAACAATCACCTTATATAATATATTTATATTTACTATATCACATTTGATACTGCAGCTCATTTAACATAAAAAAATGCCAAAAAAATGTATATTGTATATGTATAAAAAATGACTAATTATCACCATCGTAAAAAATAGAACTAATTGTCATTTTTATAATTAAAAAATATTAGTTATTTAATAAACAATGTTCCAAACACACTGAGATATTAGCATAATAAAACTACTAAACTAAAATTTAAGAGCTAAATATAGTAAAAAAAAATTAAAATCGATTGACACATAGTAAAGACTAAAAATTTAATCAATATTTGAATAAAAATATACACGATTTCTTGTAGAAAAAATAGTTAAATGAAAGTCAATTGCAGGAACTTTCACTTGTAAAAATTCATAAATAATAAAATTAAGTCATTTGGAGAAAGTTTTGATAAAATGAAAAAAAAAACTTGTCTCATTGTTTTATTTGTCTTGACAAAACTGTTTAGTATTATCTATATGACTACAACTATTACATAAAAATTTAAAACTTCATCCCATACTCAAAAAAAAAAAGAAAATATGATACACCATGATCAATTGACAACTCAATTGGTTAAAAAATTGGATCAGCACAAAATTTTAAGAATTTAGAATCCATCCCAAATTTTGACGATCAATCTTAACTCAATTCCATTAAATTACAATTTAATCTATTTAAATCACAACTTAACATAATTAAATTATAATTTTTTGTGCAATATCGAGATTTCAACAATATGGACCTAAATTTTTTTTTTAAGTGGGCTTGATTATTTAATTCTTTTAAGGGATATTTGTGGGCCGGTACACTTTTTAGAAATTATAAGGCAAAAAGTACTACTTTTAAAAATATAGGTTAAAAAGTACACAATCCCTAATAAATCTCTAAAATACCCTCTTCTGTAGAATGAAAACCAATTCATATATTTTTGCCTCACAACCAAAACTGAAGGGATCTCAACTATTACATATAAATCGATATCCCTTCAAAACTTCCATTCTTCTAAAACCTTCCATAAAACCTCATTTTGAAGTTTCAAAACTTTATGTTACTGAAGAAAGGATCTTTTCAAAACTTAATTATCCAAATCTTCACATTTTCGTTTGCTTCAACTAATAAGCTGGATTTATATACCTCCATCTATTCGACGATAGTCTGCTCCTTGCCATTCTCTCTCTTCCCTCCTCTCTCTCTCTCTCTCTCTCTCTCTCACTCAATATTCATAAAGCACAAAAAATCTTAGGTTTGTAGCAGTGTGATATTTTCTAGTACCAGTGTGATATTTTCTTGTAGCACTATGACATTATCGTGCAAAGCAGCAAATCATCCTCTGAATAAGAATAAGAATCATCATCTTGATTATTACGATCATCCCTATTTGAGTCATTATCATTGACATTTATCTTCACATGAACATAATTAACGTTAAGAGACCGTAACGATTTAATAAAAAAAAATATATAGACGACATTGTAGCAGTGTGAATTTGGTTTGTAACAGTGTGACGTTTTCTAGTACCAGTGTGACATTTTCTTGTAACACTGTGACATTATCGTGCTAGGTAACAAATCATTCTCCGAATCAGAATCATCATCTAGATTATTATGATTTATAAAAAAAAATTATACAAATATGGAAAAGATATGAATGTTTAAATAACTTAAGTTGAATGAAAGAGAAAGATATAATTTAAAATTCAAAAATGATATTCCATAAATTTAGGAAACTAAATCTCTAATATAACTACCATATTTGTCTCCCATTAAAAAAGGAAAAGGACATTTTTGTAAGACAAAAAAATACAACTCAGCAAAAGTGTACCTTTTGAACAAATATTTACACACAAAAGTACTTATACACATATATTTTATATTGAAGTACTTTTTCACAAATAAGTTCTAAAAAGTGTATTTTTTCACAATTTTTCCTTCTTTCTTAAGTGGACAATAATGAACCTAGCATTTTTAAGGGGATAGTAACCCACCCTGGACCATGCACAACTCTGCCCTTGTTTGCATCAAAGAGTGGATGTCGTGCAGTCATCTATACCTAATTCACACACATTATGATCATCTCAAGTTGTTCGTTTTACTTCTAAGTTTTTCATTACCTCATCTTCATACTAATATCTAATGTTTATTGCGGAGAATCTTATTATTCATACCTAGTGTTTTCAATAGTTTTTGCATGCAACATTGCAAATAGCACACCACAGGCAATGGGGTACAGCATGAGTCAAATAAGTGGAGCTTGCATCAAAGAGGGGTTGACGTGGGTTCACCATCTACACCAAATTGAAACTGTGATCATTGAGACTGAGAGCTAATTATTTAATAGCAGCATTCCAAACAACTTTTCAGTCAGGGCCCGTGGAACAAGATCACTGAGAGTGAAACAGATGTACAGTTTTGGTATGAGTGTTAGCTATCACACTGGTCCCTGCAATTTATGTTGATGTTGTTGAGCAACTTGGGATGAGTGTTACCGATACCCTACTCATTAATGATCTGATCTGTGTACTAAATTGATATTTACATGTACGATAAGTCTACATTACTTAGGAAAAAATTTATATAATAAAATAATTTATAATTCAAATTTTAAAAATAAGCAAAATAATTTTTATTATTCACGATTGAGATCGTTTTAAATTTTACTTTAAAATTTATTGAACAACTAATATTAACACCCTAAATTTAATAGAAAAAATAAGGCCCTAATTTTATAGTTGGAGTGATTTTTTAAAAATATTTTGAAAGATTATTTCTCATAAATACTTTAAAAAAATAATAGTATTTAAAATCGTTCTACCACTATTTCTACCATTACCTCTATCACCAACGCAACCACCGCCACTGCCACCACCATCACTGTCGTCGCTACCACCACTGTAGCCCAGGGCCGGCTGAACAACATCAAAAAATAAGTAAGGGCTTTAGGCCCTAAATTTTTAGAAGGCCCCAAATTTTTAGGTACATTAGTAATCCATAAAAAAAATTAAATCCTTTAAATTTTAAACCCTAAAAAAAACTCCAAAATATTAAGTACAATCAACATTTTTATTGTAATAATTTGGATCTATGATTCAATTTATAACATTAAAAATCTAAAAACCATAAGTTGAAAAAATAAAAAGTACTCAAAAGTCAACTTATATTTACCCATTCTGTGTGTGTGTGTGTGTGTAAAAATTAGTACAAAATATTAAAAAAAAGTTGAAATTAAACTTTTTTTCTGACAAAAAATATAAACAAAAGTTAAAATATATTTTTCCGTAATACTAGCATGTCCTTCTTCAGTCTCTCTCTCATATAATAAATTGAAAATAAATTATTTTTTTAAAAAAATAATATTAAAAATAAAAAAAAACTTATTTAGTGTTTTCGCTTTAGGCCTCCAATTGCCTTAAGCCACCCCTGTCGTAGCCACCACTGTCACCATCATAATTGTCGTCACCACCATCGTCGTCGTCGCCGCCGCCACCATCACGATCATTGTCATCCATCACAATCATCACCGTCTCCTACCACCACTACTGTGTACGATATCTAATCTTTGTACTAAATTGATATTTACATGTACGATAATTCTACATTACTTAGGAAAAAATTTATATAATAAAATAATTTATGATTCAAATTTTAAAAATAAGCAAAATAATTTTTATTATTTACGATTGAGATCGTTTTAAATTTTACTTTAAAATTTATTGAACAACTAATATTAACACCCTAAATTTAATAGAAAAAATAAGGCCCTAACTTTATAGTTGGAGTGATATTTTAAAAATATTTTGAAAGATTATTTCTCATAAATACTTTAAAAAAATAATAGTATTTAAAATCATTCTACCACTATTTCTACAATTACCTCTATCACCACCGCCACTGCCACCACCATCACTGTCGTCGCTACCACCACCGTAGCCCAGGGCCGGCTGAACAACATCAAAAATTAAGTAAGGGCTTTAGGCCCTAAATTTTTAGAAGGCCCCAAATTTTTAGGTACATTAGTAATCCATAAAAAAAATTAAATCCTTTAAATTTTAAATCCTAAAAAAAATTTCAAAATATTAAGTACAATCAACATTTTTATTGTAATAATTTAGATCTATGATTCAATTTATAACATTAAAAATCAAAAAATCATAAGTTGAAAAAATAAAAAGTACTCAAAAGTCAACTTATATTTACCCCTTCTCTCTGTGTGTGTGTGTGTAAAAATTAGTACAAAATATTAAAAAAAAAGTTGAAATTAAACTTTTTTTCTGACAAAAAATATAAACAAAAGTTAAAATATTTTTTTCAATAATACTAGCACGTCCTTCTTCAGTCTCTCTCTCATATAATAAATTGAAAATAAATTATTTTTTAAAAAAAATAATATTAAAAATTAAAAAAAAAACTTATTTAGTATTTTCGCTTTAGGCCTCCAATTGTCTTAAGCCACCCCTGTCGTAGCCACCATTGTCACCATCATAATCGCCGTCACCACCATCGTCGTCGTCGTTGCCGCCGCCACCATCACGATCATTGTCATCCATCACAATCATCACCGTCTCCTACCACCACTACTGTCATCCACTACCTCTCACCCCTACTACAAATCGATATTTAAATTTTTTTTATCTCTTCTCTATGTTTGTGATTTGATTTTGGATCTGAATACAAATATGTTTATTGTTTACCATTTTTTATTGTACTGTGTCTTCAGGCACAGACAATAACTAGTGTGTGTATATATATATATATATATTATTTTTATAGTAATAATTATTTTTATCGTTTTTATGGTTGTAATCAATCCTAAATACCATGAAATAATTATTACAAAAATGATAAAGACACTATAATATATAGGGATGTCAATGGACCGAAGCGGGGGCGGGGGGTATAGTCTCCATCCCCGTACCCGCTTAAAAAAATTTCGTCCATCCCCGGTTCACCCCCGTTAGCGGGTATAATATTTATCCCCATCCCCGTCCGCGGGTAAATTTTTAATCCCCGTCCCCGTCCC
>CM042198.1:18051951-18066168 GCA_023539305.1 Ilex asprella | reverse complement strand
ATTTATTTATTTATTTTGCGGGTAACGGGGACGGGGCGGGGAGGGGCCGGTACGGGGCGGGGGTAAGGGTAAGTCCATCCCCGCCTCCATCCCCGCGCGGGTTTATACGGGTATCCCCGTATCCGTCCACCGTCCAATACGTATAGTCCATCCCCGGTCCAAACGGGGCGGGTTTGGACGAATACCCGTTTTTCCCCGGTCCATTGACATCCCTAATAATATATATATATATATATATTTGTTATAAAATAACTCACAAAAATTATAAAAATACCCATTAAAATTGATGATGTGTATAATGCAATTGAGCAGAATAGGAAATGTGAGGTGCACCGAATAATCCATCTAAGCTTCAAGGCTCTTAGATACAAAAATCTAGAAGAATATGGTCAATTACACAGAAAAATTATAATGGTTCATCAGCTCGGGAGTACAATTAATTCACTCTTCAATTGAGTCTCTTGTTCCTGAAAAATATATTGATAAAAAGGGTAGTTGCATAGTATTCTCATAAGGTTCCTATTGCTTGCCCCTAACAAGGACTTTGTACAGTATTTATAGGAAATTTTGAGCTTAGTTGAATCTTAGGCGTGATTTTCGCCTCCCTCACGTAACGTTTTGCTTGATTTGTGTAGTGGTTATGTGGAGTGATAGGAGAATTGTGAAATTGATGTCTGGACTAGTGCCTATTTCCATTGAAGAGAAGCTTGGTGGTTGTCGGCTATCTTTCGCTCCACTTCCTCTTAGGTGCAAATTAAGGGAGCTTGAGATTAACCTTAGGATTTTCTAGGCATCATAAAAAATAATAAAATTTGAAAGTATGGTACCAATTTTTTTTTATAAACTAATAAACTATAAGCAAGTAGTAAAAAAAATAGACTATAAAAGAATAAAATGAGTCGACCTCACAATATAGCGATATTAATAGAATTTGCTCCAACAATTTTGTTTAAACTGTGAATTTCTGAGTAACAATCTATTTTAGTGCTATATTTAGGATGTTAGGGTGTTATTTATTTTGTAGATATTCTCTTTTCCTTTCTTGTATTTGACTTTTAGTAGTTTTTTTATTTCATTTATTTGTATTATTATTGATAATGATTGATTAAGTTTGTACCCATTTAGAGTCCAAGGCCCCTGATCTTGTTGAAAGTGGCCCAAGCAATTCATTTAGACAATATTCGTTGGGCTACGGCCAGGGAAGTTCGAAATTAACAAGCTTGGTATATCTATCAGTTCAAGATACGAGAGCACCGCACATAGCTGTAGAAACTGTAACATGACATGTGGATAAGGAATAAGAGACAAGAGAATAATAATCTTCTTTTCCAAGTATTATAATCCCCACGGAGTAAAGGTCTCACTTACAGTGAATGTAACCTTAGTCTTTTGGTTAAGACAAATCACTCATATTATTGTCTTCTTCTTGCATCATACACATAGCATACACGCTCGCACTCTCACATACACGCACATACTCATTGGGCCACGCCTCAGACTGTTCTGTAGTTCAATCTAGTTGATTTCAAAAGTACCATTAATTGTAAATTGGGGTTCTATTATAACAGGTTGAATATACAAAAACAGATTGTTATTCAGAAATTCACACGGTGCCAAAGTCTTTGATTCATCTTGTCCTAGTTCTCTCCAAACCCAGTTCTTGTTTGGGCTCTGTTTTGATGCTAGACATCTAATTGGTTTTGAGCCTTTGATTCATCTTCTTGACAACCATAGTTTCACTCCACAATCAAGCAGCAAACAACTTCATTGAATCTGGTGCTTTCTTATTATCATATAGCATATATGATGTAACGGTGGAAATTAATCATATCAAACTAATCTTTATTTGATGTAATGATAAAAATAGACGGAATGACTTAATTAAGACAAAATTCGTAATTAAGAGATTAAATCAAGACAATTGAAAGTTTAGAGATCAAATTAAACTCGAAAAACAAAATTCATGTTTCGAACGCATGTGGGAATAAGAATACAAGGCACACTCGGAGCATGTTTGGGTGGTCTTGAGTGGTCAATAATTGGTCATTGTTACCAAGGCAAATTGCATCAAGATGGGCCCAATATTAATCCTTGCAGACCTAACAAGGTGGGCTCAAAATTACAAGATTTTTTCTCTTCCAAATCTAACCCTTCCAACTCTTGGCAATCACGATGTTAGTGGTTTGGCTTAACGGTTATCGTTTGTATTATTGAACATTTCGTAAGTTTGAACTTTATCGTTATTCACCATGTAATCGTGTTTGACCCAATACAAATAACTCTAGGCTATGACAGGACATTCCTAATTGCTAGGAGGACATCATGAATAACGAAAATGGCAAATAAAAAAGGGAAATTTAGAAGTCGGTACAATTTTTTAGACTTATTTAAGCAAAAGTACAACTCAAAAACTTATTAGGAGTAAAGTGCATATTTTTAAAAAATGACACTATTGTCATTCAGTTAAGTGCAGATAGGTAGAAACCATTTGAATTTCTACCGAAAATTTTGGCTACAATCAAGTAATTGGAGTTAAAAAATAGAAGCTAAAAAATAGGAGTTTAATTATCTAATCCCTTCTTCTTAGGCAAAAGGGATTCTATGGCCATGATAATGCTATATCCGTTTTTTTTTTTTTTTGCTAAAATCAAGTAAGAGGTAAAATATGGGGTTTAATTATCAAAACTCATCTTTTTCGGCAGAGAGATTCAAAATATAAAACCATATGGCATATCCGTTATTTTTTCAGTCATTGATTATTTAATTTTTTTTTTCATAAACTTGTATAAGTTGATTCAAAAATAAAATCAAATCGTAAAACCCTAATTTTGTGAAATTATATTAAGAATTTTGCAGATCTATTATAGCATATGTATATGAAAAAAAAAATAATTGGGAACATGATTTGTTTGATTAAAAATAATTACTTAACTGTTTTAAGTAACTATTTGAAATTCAAATATAGACTGTTTATATTCAAGATTTAATGGTTTACCTGTGTTGTGTAATTATTCTTCTGATTTTAAGGATTCAATTCTTATAAGTCTATTATTAGTAAATTTATGATTCATGATTTTTTTGATTAAAATAGTTACGTAACTGTTTTAAGTAACTATTTGGGATTCAAAATATAAACAGTTCATATTCAAAATTTAATGGGTTTAACTGTGTTGCGTAACTATTCTTCTGATTTTAAAGATTCAATTCTTATAAGTCTATTATTGATAACTTTATGGTTCATGATTTTTTTGATTAAAAATAGTTACGTAACTATTTGAGATTTAAATATAGACAGTTCATATTCAAAATTTAATGGCTCTAACTGTGTTGTGTAACTATTCTTTTGATTTTAAGGAAATTATTTGTCTTATATGGTTTCTAGGCAGTGAGGGATGGCTTATCCACTGACTTCTCTCATGATCTCAAGCTTCCTTTGTGAACTCAAAATGTTGATGCTTCAGGATAAACAAGGAGTGCAAAAACTGACAACATAAAACAATGTTTGATTAATAATCTAAGAATAAAATAAAATAGTTAACAAACAATGACATAGTAACATTTTTTCGAAAATGTACATTAATGTCAATATGAAAAAATAGTTACACAAATTTAAAAACAATTACACCCATTAAACCCAAAACAGTTTTTTTTTTCCATTCATTCAAACAATGGCCAAACATACACAAAATCAAACATACGAATTTAACAAAAAAAACGTTCGAATGTTGCACGAACAGAACATCTGATAATAAAAGTTTCAACATCATATTTGCATACAAGCAACACCATTCCATCCATTTCTGATTAAGACATTAAAAAAACGAATGGCATTATATCAATTCAAAAGGAAAAGAATAACAGTTACATGAAACAGTTATGTACAACATTTAATACAAAGCAATTCAGTAATTATCTACGTACTGGTAAACAAACATAAAACAAAAAAAAATTAGAAAATAACAGGATCTTCCAAAATAGAAGATCTAAATCAGTTTTTTAAAAGCAGTTTTTTAAAAAAACTTTTAAAAACAGTTACAACCATTAAACCTAAACCAGTTTTTTTCCATTCATCCCAATAACGACCAAAACATACACAAAAATCCAACATATTAATTTCCAAAAAAACAATTGATCGAATAGTATAAAAAATATAATTATTTCGTATACACTAAAAATAGTTACAGTCGTAAGAACCAGTTACACCCATTTGAATTGAAAACCAGTTTTTTACTCCTCCATAAACGACCAGACAACAAAACTGAACATGGAAAAATCCCAAAAAAAAAAAATGACCGAAAAAGGAAGAAACATAATTATTAACAACTCACCTTCAATCCGATGATGAAATTTGGTATTTTCAATTCCTTTTTCAAAGAAAATCACCGCCGAAAAAATGAATAATCGTTGAAGAAGAATAAGGTTAAAGAAGCCTTATCAGTTAAAAAAGACTACCAGTTTGAACACATACGTTCGATTCAAAAAAATAACAAATATGTAAAGATTACATATTTGTTTCCTAAAATAACTGTCAATTTATCCATAAATCTCTCTCAAACCTGCTCATTCAAAATTCAAAAATTAAAAAAAATAACAAATATGTAATATTTAAATATTTCTTTCCTCAAATATGTGTCAATCATGACTGCATAAAATAAGGAAGGGTGATTAAGTAAAACGCATTTCACTTCATTTGAATTTTGTACCTAAACATAAAAAATATAATAAAAATGTGCTTAAAAGAATAAACCATCTATCCATACACTTTTGGACAAATAAATACTAAAAATTATACCCACACCTAAAAAACCCAATAAAAAATGGTGAAATCATAGAATTATGGTTGGAAAAATAGTGGGACGAGGTATCAAGTGGACTAATTCTTAAACTTTTTTAGGTAATTGAATAAGAGAACTATGATCGAACCTCGCTTCGTCTGGGTGTCGAAAGTTTTTTTGGGGATGGAGAGAGTTGGCATCCATTTCCCCAACCTCAAACGACTAGGAAAAAGTCTAAAAATTATATGTTGGACCAAAACAGTGTTTTGGTCGACTTTGAGCCAAAATTAAAGTAAGACCCAATTGTTATTTCGAATAAATTTCAGTGGATTCATATTCTACTCCGTGAGGAGTATAATGTAGTATATTCACTTGCTCAAATCGAATAAGAAATGAATGAGAAAATAGGCTCCAAAGTGACCCTCTTGAAAAGATGGAAATAAAGGAAGTACAATATGGAATGTGACACAAATTCTACATTGGTTAAGCAAGAAGCTCAACATGGACATATATAATCCAAAGTTGCTCTATGGGTTGGGCCCCAAGGGGTACCACAGTTTTGTGAGCGAAGCGAGCGCCTACATGCCGTTGGTTTGACCACACATGCGTGCGCGCCACCCGCCTCGCCATGACCCGACCCGGACGGGTACGGGCTTGTCCTATCTTTTTGAAAAAAATTCATTTAAATAAATGAATTAATTAAATGAGTAGCTTCCTTCTCAACCGAAAGATTGTTTCTGTTTATACAAGAACAGTTAATTCAAAGGTGTCTACTGGCTGTTAAATGTTGTGTCCTTAGTATTTTTGGATTGTGTCTTTTAGTATGGTGACTGTCCGGAAAGTCACCAATGTGTCTATAAATACCAAGATTCATTTACCATTTAACATACATGAAATTCAATATACAAGAAATTCGGTCAGGCATTAAGGCAAACATTTTTGTGCATTACATTCGGTATTAAGTCAGTCACATTTTGAGAGTACACAACACATTTTGGTTTGCTGGACGGGGGGATTGGAGTGCTACTTCTGCCCGTGTAAAGATCATTGTATTCTGGGAGGCAGACACTCGTGATTCCATAAGCATCGTGTGTGGGGGCGAAATCTGTCTTAAGGACATAGTGTCAAACACTAGCCTTGATCTAATTAAAGTTCAATCATAGTGCCTGGTCTGCAATCGGGTCAGTGTTTATTTATTTAGACAGTATAATTACGTGTAACTGTATGCTGTAACTGTTTCGTGGAAAGCTTGTCACTGTTACTCTTTACTGTAACTCTTTTGTGTAACTCTTTCGCCTGTGTAATTGTTTTGCATATCACTGTTACTGTTCGGTTCTACTTCAAGTTACATGATATCAGAAATATCAATAGGTGATTTTACTATTTTGGAACCACATATTTTCCAACATCATATACAATGATGATCTTATTATTTTTCTCATAGTTCAAAATTACTATTTAGATTAAGGTTTACTCTCAATAAAAATAATTTATTTATTTTGAGGTGGAAGAGAGTAGTCTAGTGGTAAGGACTCACTCTCGATTGACACATAGTAAAGACTAAAGATTTAATCAATACTTGAATAAAAATATACATGATTTCTTGTAAAAAAAAAAAAGAGTTAAATGAAAGTCAATTGTAGGAACTTTCACTTGCAAAAATTCATAAATAACAAAATTAAGTCATTTGGAGAAAGCCTTGATAAAATGAAAATTAAAAAAAAAACTTGTCTCATTGTTCTATTTGCCTTTATAATATTATTTAGTATTATCTATATGACTACAAGTATTGCATAAAAAAATTAAAACTTCATACCATACCCAAAAAAAAATAACTGAGAAAATATGATACACCATGATTGCCTGACAACTCAATTGGTTAAAAAATTGGATCAGCACAAAATTTCAAGAATTTAGAATTCATGCCAAATTTTGAGGATCAATCTCAACTCAATTCCATTAAATTACAATTTAATCTATTTAAATCACAACTTAACCTAATTAAATTATAATTTTTTGTGCAATATCGAGATTTCAACAATATGGACCTAATTTTTTTTGTGCAAGTGGGCTTGATTATTTAATTCTTTTAAGTGGACAATAATGAACCTAGCATTTTTAAGGGGATAGTTACCCACCCTGGACCATGCACAACTCTGGCCTTGTTTGCATGAAAGAGTAGATGTCGTGCAGTCATCTACATCTAATTCACACACATTATGATCATCTCAAGTTGTTCGTTTTACTTCTAAGTTTTTCATTACCTCATTTTCATGCTAATATCTAATGTTTATTACGAAGAATCTTATTATTCATACGTGTTTTCAGTAGTTTTTGCATGCAACACTGCAACAAATAGTACACCATAGGCAATAGGGTACAGCATATGTCAAATAAGGGGGGCATGCATCAAAGTGTGGATGACGTGGGTTCATGGTCTACACCAAATTGTAACTGTGATCATTGAGACTGAGAGCTAATTATTTAATACCAGCATTCCAAAAAGAGCTAATTACTGAGAGTGTAGCAGATGTACAGTTTGGTATGAGTGTTAGCTATCATCCTGTTCCCGCAATGTTTTGTATTTTAAATTTGTATTTTAAAAATATATTTTAAATTAATAAGAATTATTGGATGAGTGAATCTCAATAAAAAAAGTTGATAAGACCCACTCATCTAATTATTCTCATTAATTTAGAATGTAAATTTGAGATACAAATTCAAAATGTATAACATTGCTCCTCTGTAATTTATGTTGATGTTGTTGAGCAACTTGAGATGAGTGATAACGATACTCATTAATGATCTGAACTGTGTACTAAATTGATATTTACATGTACCATAAGTTTACATTACCTAGGAAAAAATTTATATGCTAAAATAATTTATAATTTAAATTTTAAAAATAAATAAAATAATTTTTACTATTCATAATTGATATCGTTTTAAATTTTACTTTAAAATTTATTTAACGATTAATTTTAATACCCTAAATTTAATAGAATAAATAGAGCCCTAAAAGTATACTTGGAGTGATTTTTTAAAAGTATTTTTAAAAATTATTTCTCATAAATACTTTAAAATAAATAATAGTGTTTGAAACCGCCCTACAATTATCACTACCTACCTCTACCACCACCGCTACCACCACCATCACCACCGCCACTGTCATCGTCACCGCTACAACCATCGTAGCCACCGCTGCCATCGTCACCATCACCATCACCACCACTACCACCGCCGTCACCATCATCATCGTCGTCTTCACCATCGATGTCACCGTTGCCGCCGTCGCAGCGATCAATGTCATCCATCACAACCATCACCGTCTCCTACCACAACCACTGTCGTCCACCACCTCTCACCCCTTACTACAAATCAATACTTAAATTATTTTATCTCTTCTTTATGTTTGTGATTTGATTTTGGATATGAATACAAATATACTTGTTGTTTACCATTTTTTATTACATTGTACCTTCAAGCACAGACAATAACTAGTATATATATATTATCATTATTTATGATTTTTATGAATATTTTTATTATTTTTAGAGTAATAATTATTTTTATCGTTTTTACGGTTGTAATCGATCCTAAATACCATAAAATAATTATTACAAAAATGATAAAGACACTATAAAAAATATCTTTTTTTTTGTTATAAAATGACTCACAAAAATTATAAAAATACCCGTTAAAATTGATGATGTGTGTAATGTAATTGAGCAGAACAGGAAATGTGAGGTGCACCGAATGATTCAGTCGGAGCTTCAAGGCTCTTAGATACAAAAATCTAGGAGAATATGGTCAAGTACACAGGAGAATTATAATGGTTCGCAAGCTCGAGAGTACAGTTAATTCACTCTTCAATGGAGTCTCTTGCTCCTGAAAAATATATTAATAAAAAGGGAAGTTGCATAGTATTCTGATAAAGTTCCTATAGCTTGCCCCCTAACGAGAACTTTGTACAGTATTTATAGGAAATTTTGAGCTTAGCTGAATCTGAGGCGTGATTTTCGCCTCCCTCGCGTAACGTTTTGCTTGATTTGTTTAGTGGTTATGCGGAGTGATAGGAGAGTTGCGAATTTGGTGTCTGGACTGGTGCCTATTTCCATTGAAGAGAAACTTGGTGGTTGTCGGCTATCTTTTGCTCTGCTTCCTCTGAGGTGTAAATTAAGGGAGCTCGAGATTTTTATGTTACTGTGCTCTCGACCTGATCTGAGTAACCGGGCTTAACCTTAAGATTTTCTAGGCATCATAAAAAATAATAAAATTTGAAAGTATAGTACCGATTTTTTTTTATAAACTAATAAACTATAAGCAAGTAGTGAAAAAAATAGACTATAAAAAGAATAAAATGAGAGCGACCTCACAGTACAGCGATATTAATAGAATTTGCTCTAACAATTTTGTTTAAACTGTGAATTTTTGAATAACAATCTGTTTTACTGCTATATTTAGGATGTTATGGTGTTATTTATTTTGTAGATATTCTCTTTTCGTTTCTTGTATTTGACTTTTAGTAGTTTTTTTATTTCATTTATTTGTATTATTGTTAATAATGATTGATTTAAGTTTATACCCAAGACCCCTGGGCTTGTTGAAAGTGGCCCAAGCAATCAATTTAAACAATTTTCATTGGGCTACGGCCCAGGGAAGCTTGAAATTAACAAGCCTGGTATATCTACCAGTTCGAGATACGAGAGCACCGCACAAAACCAGTCTACAGAAACTGTAACATGACATGTGGATAGAGAATAAGAGACAAGAGAATAATATTCTTTTCCAAGCATTATAATCCCTACAGAGTAAGAGTCTCTCTTACAGCGGACGTAACCTTAGTTTTTCGGTTAAGACAAACTATTCATATTGTTGTCTTCTTCTTGCATCATACACATAGCATACACGCTCACACTCTCACATACACGCACATACTTGTTGGGCCACGCCTCAGACCGTTTTGCAATTCAATCTAGTTGATTTCAAGGACCATTAATTATAAATCGGTGTTCTATCATAACAGGATGAACCTACAAAAACAGATTGTCATCCAGAAATTCACATGGTATCAAAGTCTTTGATTCATCTTGTCCTAGTTATCTCCAAATCCACTTCTTGTTTGGGCTCTGTTCTGATGCTAGCCATCTAATTGGTTTTGAGCCTTTGATTCATCTTCTTGACAACCAAAGTTTCACTCCACAAGCAAGCAGCAAACAACTTCATTGAATCTGGTGCTTTCTTATTATCATATAGCATATATGATGTAACGGTGGAAATTAATCATATCAAACTAATATTTATTTGATTTAATGGTAAAAATAGACGGAATGACTTAGACAAAATTCATAGTTAAGAGATTAAATCAAAACAATTGAAAGTTTAGAGATCAAATTAAACTCAAAAAACAAACTTCATGTTTCAAACGCATGTGGAGATGAGAATACAAGGCATACTCGGAGCATGTTTGGGTGGTCATGAGTAGTCGATAATTGGTAATTTTTACTAAGGCATATTGCATCAAGATGGGCCCAATATTAATCCTTGCGGACCCAACAAGGTGGGCTCAAAATTACAAGTATTTTTTCTCTTCAAAATCTAACCCCTTCCTACTCTTGGTCATCTCGAGATCAGTGGTTTGGCTTATTGTTGGACATTTTGTAAGTTTGAACTTTATCGTTGTCGTCTATGTAATAGTGTTTGACCGAAAACAAATAACTGTTGGCTATGACAGGACATTCCTAAATGCTAGGAGGACCTCATGAATAACGTAAATGGCAAATCAAAAATGGTGAAATAATAGAATTATGGCTGGAAAAACAGTGGGACGAGGTATCATGTGGACTAATTCTTAAACTTTTTTAGGTAATTGAATAAGAGAACTATGATCAAATTTCGCTTCGTCTGGGTGTCGAAAGTTTTTTTGGGGATGGAGAGAGTTGGCATCCATTTCCCCATCCTCGAACGACCGGGAAAAAGTCTAAAAGTTAAAAAAATAAAATTGTATACGGTAATGATCTTATTATTTTTCTTTTAGGTCAAAATTTCTATTTAGATTAAGGTTGTATGTCAGATTAAGGTTAACTCTCGATGAAAGCAATTTATTTATTTTGAGGTGGGAGAGAGTAGTCTAGTGGTAAGGACTCACTCTCGTCCGTAGGAGGTTACGAATTCCAACCTCACTCCCTTCCCAAAAATAAAAATTTAAAAAGGTTAAGAGCATTCCCTTGCAAGAAAAAACTACCCATTACTTACCGACTCTAGATATTCTCTAATATGTTTTTCTCTATTTTCCTTTTTGGTCGATCACTCAACACAAATTAGTGAGGAGCACTTTATAGAAAATATGTCTCACTTAAATGTACGATAAATGATCTATCGAAGGAAATATAAGCAAAATATGATCGAGAAGATTAGTATCATTTAATTCATTTCAACCCTCCTCCCCTAAAAAAAACAACAAAATTCTATGCATGGGTTGTAATCCTTTTTTTTCTTCTAATTAAATTCTTTTTTTGTCACTATAATTGTGATTTACCATTAATCCTCATTATTATTGGCAGGCATCACACAACTTTTGTTTAGTAGTCGATGAAAGATTTCAACGATTGCTGTGTTGGGCGTCATTCAACTTCCCAACCATTAAATTTGTGACATTTGATATGAAACTTTTGGTGGGGTACGTAGCCTCAGCATTTTACTTTTTTTATATATATTAATATATTATCTTAAAAAAAAGAGAATTTGGTTATGAAGACGGATTCTTGACAAAGATAGCTTATCTACTTCTGCACACACAAATTATAAGAAAAAAAAGTGATGCACTAATAAGAACCATGATTTTTTTTTTTGGTTTTTTTTTTTTTTTTTGGGGGGGGGGGGGGTAAGGTTAGTTTGAGTATCCAAACCGGTTGTCATTGAGAAGGCTAACTACCCTGGATTTGATTAGCTAAATTTATTGCTTAGTCATAGAGGGAAGAGAGTCAATCGAATTGAGATCTTCTTTGTGATATACTTTCACTTAATTTTAATAAATGGTAGATCATTCACCGTATATAGGTGATGAATCAACTTATAAATAATAATTCTACTTAAATTTATAATAGGTGATCCAATATTAAGAAAATTTAAATAAAGTGTAAGAAAAAGAATTGAACCCGAGTCAAAATACCATAAGTTGTTGGTTTTTTGCACTAATACTCTCTCTCTCTCTCTCTCACACACCCAAAAAGACACATACATAAAGTAATGCAATTAAGACCTAAAAAATTGATCTAATTTGATGACTTAATGACATTACAAAATAGTGTTGTGAATGTAACATGGACTTCTTCATTGATACTTCATCGTTGAACATATTATTATCTTGACAAATTAGGTTAATTTTTTAGATTTTACCAGAATTATTCATTCCGGATAACAGGGAAGTGATACTGAATAACATGAAGGCCATTCTGAGGTCATAACTGCATTGAAGATCTCTGATTGTATGGCAACATATTAAACTGTTTTCATAGGAGGAAACAATGATAAACATATCCAATCTACGTACACAAATAAACACAATCTATCATGCTGTACCTTCACTCTCAAGCAACCAGAATGAACTAGACGTGTTCCCTGCAAACCCTAATTCATTCTACAACACTGGCGAGAATCCCCGTGGGAAATCTTATTCCTCCATATCACTCTTCAAAGACTCAAATCTACAAAGCAGAAAATGATATGTGATGTGACCCTTTAGATTAGGGCTAAGACTTTGGTACCGAAAAAAGGTGCAACCGAAGTTTATTACATTTTTTTTGTTAAGAGATAATTTTTTGAGATTAAATTATAATAAAATAGTTGTAGTGGATGGATCGATCTCAACAACCTTATTTTATTGTAATTTGATTCAAAAAAATTGATTTAACCCAAAAAAATTATAAATTCCGGTATGATAACAAAATCAATTTTTCGATACCGTGGTCTTACTGTGATTAAGGAGCACCAGGAGGATCATAATGACCAACCCCAGGGCTATGTCCTGGAGTTGTTGGCCGGAAAGCATCTGCCTCAATGTTCTTGTACCGGTTTATTGTAAACCCACCACCAATACAAGGTGATTTTGGCCTACTCACGGTGGGGATAGGTATTGCTGGTGGGTGAACTCTCAGTTCCCGTGATTCTGCTATCAAGTAAAAGTACTGAAAGAAGAAAACCATACAAATGGTTAGCACACAGATTCGGTAACATGAAGCCATGAAAATGAGACGATTAGGGTTTATCAAGCTGAAAAAGGACATGGAAATAAGCAAGAGAAATGGTTTTGAAACTGAAACTGAAACTGATTTTTTTGCAGTCACAGAGACTGCAATTTAAGGTGATCATAAAGGTCCCACGACACGGCCTTGTGGCTTTTGAACAAGAAGATAATGAAGATTGATGCACATGGTAGGGCTCCTAAGAGATTAATGTAATGAAGAGAGGAAGGAAGGAAACCTCGGAATATTTCCATATTTAGTAAGGATAACGTTTCTTGGCTCGTTCCCATTCACAGAGCTTTCCCACAGCCACTCATTGAAATTCTTCTAGGTTTTTATAGAAAGCGCATGGGCTTTGATTAGACACCACGAAGAACCATTTGCTTTGGATTTGGGTTTTATTTAGTAGCTTGAGAGAGACTCAGATCTGCTACGTATACAATCTAGTACGTTTTTTATAACGCAAATGCTTCTTCCACTAAGCTTCATATAGATTTGCTGAAATGTACATGATTTTCTCTTTTATGTCACTGCTAAACATCAATGCCACAATTTATGGGTTAAGGGTTTTTTTTGGGTAGGTTTTTTTTATTTACTGGGGAAACTATGTCTGGATTGAAGCTCCTCGAACTAGATATGAGAAATGGTTGTAAAGAGATTTGCCACTTGAGATATGAGAAGAACTTTAACTCTTTAAGCAACCATTATGTAGAGTTTTGTCTCTTCTATGAGATTTGCTTTGTAGTGCAAAAATGCACCTAGCTAGTCTCTCAAGTTGTGAGAAGTACAACTTTAGTTTCTTATTTTGTGGACCAAGTTGTGAAGAGCTCCACTAATGATATGTGCCTTTCGAGGCGTGTTTTGAGTTTTATTATAAAACTTTATCTTATCGAAATAAAATTCATTCAGGTTGTATCCTAAACCAGCTGATCATGTAAGAAAGATCAAGTTGTTCTAAAAATAAACCTCCATATGCTCCTTTGACAATTAGGGTTAGCAGTGAGGAAGATGAGCTCAAATTAGACATTGTTATTTCTTGTGTGCATGCACGTGAGGGATCATTCCTTTGTACTTGTATGTTTTGTTCTGTGCAAGTGGCACTCTTCTACGTATATATAGGAGAGAAAAGCAAGAGAAAGCTAGTGGAAAGTATCTGTATATAGCTAGGGGTGGAGTCAAGATTTTACCTCCGTGAGAAC
>CM042198.1:18031420-18051851 GCA_023539305.1 Ilex asprella | reverse complement strand
CTCGACTCAGCAGACCTCCTCAGCAGACTCCCAAAAAAAAATTAAATTTCAAAGTATGATTGTAACATTATTTTCATCAAAATATGGATTCTTGATAAACTATTTATAAGCATAATTACATAAAAAAAATGTCATTTAGAAGCGTAACTCATGTATATATTTAGGTCTCAAAATACCCTATGCTTTAAGAAAATTTTAAAATACTTAGGTCTGGACAAAGAAGACGAAAGCTTACGGAAAAAAAAAACAGGCGTGAAAAGGAGTTGTCCAAAGTTAGTTTTTAAGGGTTGAAAATTATATTAATATACCCTATACTTTAAGAAATTTTTAGTATGGCAAGTTTAAAAAATTCTTGAAATTTTTAAAATTATACCTAAGTTCCAAAATTTATTAAAATTTCAGTGGGGCAGCTACTAAATGTGAAAAATGAGGAGGAACTGTCAAAAGTTAGCTTTTAAAGGTTAAAAATTATATTAATATATCCTATACTTTAAACAAATTTCATTGGAGACAAGTCTAAGAAATTTTTGAAATTTTTAAAATTACACTTAAGTCTTAAATTTTTTTAAAATTTCAGGGGGGCAGCTGTCCCCACTGCCCCCATACTAAATCCGCCGCTGTATGTAGCCCCATTCTAATTCTGAATAACGAGAGATATTATAAATAATCACTTGAAAAAGGCAAACGAAAAAGGAAAAAAAATTAAAAAAGCATCACCTCTAACAAGTTATAGAAGGCCTAGCTATGAAAAAAAGCCCTTCCCTAGACACGCCCTAGGTGGTGGTGGAAGTCTAAAACGAAAAGCATATGGTATTGAGCCACCCGAATGAATAAAGAAGTCAGCTCCATCATTGATGGTCTTCTTTCCTGATTGACCATTATTAGGGTAATCAACAGCCCTCAATCTCCTGTCGGCTCCAACTCAGTGGCATCCTATGTTCGTACCAAGTATTCATCATATAATATATATACACATGAATATATATATATATATATATATATATATACATGTACAAATAAACAGAGAGAGAGAGGGAGAGAGAGATTCGTGTACAAGTTCTATCTACCCTCGTATAAGCTCTATCTCACTTTTATGCACTTTTGTCTGTCTATGACTCTGGCTCTCAAAAAATTGCTTCCACTTGAAGACACTTGTGTCAGCATCAACTCACTTTTTTGTTTAAGGCATCAACACCCTTTGTTGTTTAAGGAAACCCTGACCTTGAACTGTGTAGGATTTATATAATAGGCCCAAAATTGGGAAAGAAATCCCCTTTCCAATACTGATGATCCTAAGCCACAAACAGTGCATCTGTAGGCGTTTTAGGGTAACTCTGTAGAGGTAAGGATGAGTCATAAATTCAAATAATTTGAATTTAATATTTGGCAATTTTTTTGTAATTAGGTCATAATAGATAAATCTCTCACAAATTCTTTAATCTTAATATGAATTATCTGCATTTGATTGAATTGAAGAAGAAATTAGTCGCGATATGCATAAATTGACTTGAACACTCCAACTCATAATATCAAAAAGAAAAAAAAAATGGAAATAGTACCTAGTGATCTGTGCTGACCCTAGTAGTTGATGAGTAGGGTTGAACATAAATTGTTTGGTTTGTTCGATATTAAAATGGATAATTTTTTGTGCACCAAATCAACTATTGTCTTTGAATCACTGAAGCTGTAAGTAATTTGGTATAAATTTTGATACATATTTGTAGCGCACATGATATTTCTCAATTTACATATAATTGTATGTGATTGGATTCGTGTTAAGTTCATAATATATGATTTTTGTGTTGATGTATTTATGAAGCAAGTTCAGTGAGTCAATTCAATTTTAAACTCAAACTATTCAAATCTATAACTTATAATTTTGTATCCTATTCAATCATGGAATCATGTTAGGAATTTCTTTAATTGAAGTCAGTATTACCATCAAGAAAATAGCAACTGATTGTTATGTATCTTCTTGCATTGCTTTTTAAACCATTTTTTTAACTGTCACTTCAACCACCTAGTATGAACAGAAACCCCACTAGGATTTGTAGGCTGTGAGTGTAGTAGTGTCCCACTAAATATCTGAAACCTTGCTCTCTTTGATTTGCTCTTTAATTACAACAAGGTATTCGATTCTTTAGAGAGAAGAAAGTGCAATCATCAAAATATTCACTCCACTTTAACCACTTTATCAGCTAACTAAGCTTTTGTAATTTGTACCCAAGAAAAAAAAATCAACTCAGTAATCTTTGTTTCATCGACAACTCACCTTAACTCAATAAGATTTTATTCCAAAATTTTTTAAATCGACTACATAAATCAGGATCTTCTTTTGCCACTGTTCTTTATAATGGGCGAAGCTATGTTTCATCTACACAAAAATATAAATTTGTATAAACATGCATGTATGTACATTCCTATGTGTACTTT
Organism: Ilex asprella; assembly: GCA_023539305.1. Classification (NCBI taxonomy): domain Eukaryota; kingdom Viridiplantae; phylum Streptophyta; class Magnoliopsida; order Aquifoliales; family Aquifoliaceae; genus Ilex; species Ilex asprella. The sequence continues at coordinate 18,049,418 of CM042198.1, read as the reverse complement.
TATGTGGAATAGGAATCCAAAACAAGTAAACAACTGTGTACAAGTTCTTTTTCAGAAGGTAAAAATTTCCATTGATAGTGTTGTATATATAAGTTATCTCATAGACATATGATCAGATGTTATCTTCAAAACTTATATTTACTTAGCATAGAAAAATAAGATCCCAAGTCGGTAACAAAACAAAGACTTGTCAACGTGGGTTGCATTTCCCTAATTAAGAGTACAGTGTTTAGGTGGATACCCTAAGCAAGGTCTGGGTTTGGGTCTGACTCCAGGTCCAGGATGGGTCTAGGTCCGGCTTCGAGGTCGAGTTTAAGTCTGGGATCAAGGTTTAGTTTCAAGGTCTAGGGTCTCCAATAGAGTCGGAGTTTGGACCCGGTCCGAGGTCTAGGTCGAGTACAGCCCCCGAGGCCGAGTTCGGATCCAAGGTTTGGGATCTTGGTGGGCTCTAGGGCTCAGGGCTCAAGATTGAGGTCGAGATCTAGGCTCTGAGGTCAAGTTCGAGTTTGGGGTCAAGGTCTAGGTTTGCTCTAGGATTTAGATTCAGGGTTCGGGTTGAATATTTTAATGTTGTAAAATGGATGATTTATCTAAATATTGGAATGATTTTTTAAAATTTTACTCTAACATTTAATCTTAATTGTTGTTAAATATTGAAATGGTAATATATAGTTTATTCTATTTTCACATAAACACATTATCGTGCACCAAATGTAACGTAAGAGGTTGCAAAATAAGGTTCAAAAAGAATTTATCTTCTTTAAACTATTGTTTAATACTCTATTATTCATCTCCCCTTTTCACTTTTGTGCTACCCAAGTGATGAATTGGCCACTTAGCAACATGGGTCGTTTGTTCTTGGTTTAGCATTCATGTCAGCCTGGCTATTTTTTCTGTAAGAAGATGGATATTTGAACCAGCCAAATAGTAATTATCACATCAGAGGTGAATAGAGACAACCCGCGTAAAAACAATATAATGCGACTTGTATCAAATTTGTCGATCAAATTCACTTCTACTATTAGATTAACGGTGGACATAACATCAAAGGAGGTCTAGTGTCAATACAACAACAATCTATAGTCCATATAAAATGATAGAAGTAAAGGATCAACTGAGTTTGTCCTGGCCAAGTACAATAACATAGATATTCCTTGACGTACCAACATTAACCATTTCTTACCCCCTTTGCGTTGGGAACCTATGAAATACTTTATAAGCAACATCATAGGTCCCCACAGTGGGTTTCTTTTCGGGGAGAGAGAGAGAGAGAGAGAGAGAGAGAGAGAGAGAAAAGCATATCAAGAAGAGAGACAAAAGCATATCAGAAGATATTTGCAGATAAGTACTAAGATTTCTATTTACTCTAGTGGGTGGAGGCCCATGAGTGCACACACACAACTGTATGGGCAGACATGCATAGATGGAGAAGCACAAAGGTTTTGCTTTGGACATCAAAATTTGATAATTTATTAGAACCAAGATAATAAAAACAATATATTTTGTGAGAACGACTTGCAACATATGCTGTCCCTTTAACTTTTTTGCTGTTCATAAAGTATAACAGGTGTGGGTAGCTTGAAGAAAAAGGAAGAATCTGATATCTCAACCTACCGAGTTTGAATTCGGCCAAATTACCCTATGCCTGTTTTATGTGTGATTGTGTGATCTTAGATTTTAAGTTCGAGTCTCAGCTTATCCGATGCATGTGTTATATGAGTGATAGCGTTTACGTGGAGTTTGCATTGCAATCAATCCAAATAACGCGTGATTGATATGAATTTTCAGTTACCCTAAAAATTCACACATCTTATGGTGGCGTACCAACTAAAGAGACAAAGAAATGGAGATGTGATAGTTTAATAGGATGAATTAACAAAGAGCTTCCATGGAGATGCTGATAACATCCAAGTGAACCAAAAGCTATGGAACTGCAAAGGAACTGTTTAATAGTTACCTAATTGTCAACTTGCACATGGGGAAATATGAAATTGTCAAGTTGTACGTTGGCTGCAGTTTTTGGTTCTCTGAATCGGCAATGGCCCGTGGCCCGACCCTATGGTCCGGGGATCCAATCGCCGTAGGTGAGCCTGACTCGGTGAAACCATTCCAATATCAAGGAAATTGGCTATCCTGCTATCAATTACTGTAAAGATTTTAGGGTTTAAATCCGCAACCAAAAGATGAGGACAAACCTTAGCACAAAGATAAAAATGCTCTATTGAATCACAGAAATAACCTCTCCGCAAATAGCTGAAAGGCCACACACATCTAACTTTTCTCATACCTGCAGTGAATGATCACTCTCATGCACGGAACGCTCTTTTTTTTGGTATGTTGAGTGTGAGAGCTAAATCAGACTGAACTGCTGCTAATACATTGGGTCTGCTTTGGCACAATAGTCCAGCACAAATCAATTACATCAAGCTAGGATGATGTCCAGTTTAAATGTCACCACAGACATTAAGTATGTGTAAAAACGAAGCATGATCAAAGACTGTCTTTTTATATCAGATATGGACTGGTTCACATTCATTATACACCATAAGCACATGCTCAGGCACATCGCTTTATCATACATAGAGATATGCTTATATACACAAACATATCCATAAACTAAAATATCTACTTGGATCTTCTCCCAAAAGATTTTCCATGGTCCAACCTAAACGATGCAGGAGAAATTTATTTTGAGCCATCGAGCTTTGATAGTAGATAAAGGCAACCAGAGGACAGAAGTATAGAAGCTGAAAAGCAAAGTAAATCCACAGGCGACTGAATGACTGCCTTTTTACTCTTTTCAAACAAGCCAATAAGAAGAAGCATCACTATTACATGGCCAAGTTTGGTTTTCAGCTCGTTGACGGATTTTATCTCTAACCATCTTGGCCGTTCCTGGGAATTTAGAAATTACAAAAAAGACAAAAGCAATAAACAGAAATGAGAAAAGAAAAATTCAAACAAGCAAGAGTTAAGACAATGTAGTTGCATTCCCTTTCTTTCTCCCTCCCAAGTGTGCATTTTTACCATAGATTGTTCAAATTTAAGGTTTACTTTAAAAAAGTTCAACGAAGCCACAACAGAGCAAAAAAATGAACTTTGCAGTCTCAGAAGGGAGCAGGAAGTGTATGCTGTGCAGTAACACTAAGACCAATATGCATCATCTAGTAAAATATCTTTTAAATGCTATGACTAAAAGACTAGTGTCACTAAATGCTCCAGAAGCAGATGGTTCAAATCTCACAAAGTTTCAAACCCCCAAACTTAAAATGTCCACAAGTAATCAATCACACACAAATTGTGGTTGGGAATACAACAGAACGACGAGTTATGCATTGCTGCCTCACAAAGACTGCTAACATGTTAGAAAATTTAGACTGACCTTTAGAGGGAATAAACCGAATAAAGTTGATCTGTGCGGTATTTTTTCCTCTGACAGTGACTTTGCAATATCAAGATTGCTGATAAAGAGCTCGTAGAGACCCATGCCAAAGACTAGCATCACTGTTCCTAGAAGATAGACATCTAAAAGGTGGGAAAAAAAAGTTAATTAGTAACTCCAAAAAATATAGAGATTTTGCATCACTGACCAGAAAGAGGATGGCAACATAAACATTGATTCACCACACAGTAAGCAAACTTAGAATGTAACTTCTGGATCAACTACTAGATCTGGATGTTCAGCGTTCTATACAAATCAGAGACAGTTCCATATTGATTCAATCAAATGAAACCACGGATAGTTAAATACCTAGAAAGCTGAGTTGATTACCGTAAATCATGGCCACCACAAAGCAACAAAAAAACTACACGAAATCGAGGCAACCAATAAATCTCCTCTTTCTTTTATTTACTTGGTATTATTATTTTTTTGAAATCCTGGCTTTTGGTTAGAAGCAGCTATTGAAATATGAAAGCTTTGCTCTAAACACGAAAACAATTCAATTGATGCGAAGGCATGCTTAGTTAGCTTCAAATACCATAAAAGAAGAGTTTTCTTCATAATAATCCCAAATATCCTATCTTCAAATTGAGCAATATGTCGGGTATTGCTCTCCAGAGAAAATTGTACTGCTACCCATAACCTTTTCACCCATTCACAGTGGTGAAACATGCTATGTTGATTCTTACTGAATACAGGACATGGGGGTAAAGGGAGTTTTTTCTCCCATACAAAATTTTACATTGTAGCTAATATTCCTTGCAGGATCTCCACATAAATGATTTGATATTTTGAGGAGCTTTGATTTTCCATACATTTAAGTTCGGGATTTGGTTGGTGGACAAGGAGGAAACTCCTTCAAAGAAAGCCAATATGTTGATTTTACCTCTTCTGCGATGGCAATTTGATTGATAGCTCTGACCTCAGCATCCTCAAAAATTTCTAATTCTTTTCATCCTACTTGCCTTATTATCAATACACTGGCTCACATGAAGTCACAACCCGGTGGGATTTGCTTAATAGCTCTGACTTCAGCGTCATAAAAAATCCCTAAATTCCTTTCATCTTAGTTGCCTTAACTTTTTTTAAACAAAACACTGGCTTACATGAAGTCATAAACAGGGGGCTTTGGAGTGCTTATGCAAAATTCTTTCAGCCCTGGTACCCATTTGTCCTCCCAAATTCTAATATTGTTACCATTATGCAAGTTCCAGCTTATAAACTCCATTCGAAGCTCTCTCTCCCTGCCAAAAGGGCACTTGGCTACTCCATCCCCATGACAGAGTCCTTCCTCTACCTGTTCCCATAAAATCAGATTTAAGCAAAAAAAACCTTAGCCAGTAACAAACCTCAGATTTAAGCATTTGCACCAAACCAACACTGCTTAGCTAGACAGTCTGAAAGATTATTGCACAACAAGCCACCATGAGTACTCTTCGTTCTCAGCCACCATGAAACCCACCAAATCGACCTTCTCCACTGATTTCGTTTTTCGTTCATACAAATCGGATACCAACCCACTCCCATTTTCACCTCCCCATCCTCTCCCTGTTTACTCTGTTGTCTCTTTCTCACAGACCCAAAACCCCTCTTTATTCCCCACCTAACTTACTTTACCACCACATCTGAAACATGGACCCTACAGCCATTAAAGCCAAGATAGTTTGTAGATCTGGAAATACTGAGCTGCCAGAAGCTCGTGTAAATGCCAAAGTGAACCCAGATGGGACAAAGGAGCTCAGCTCTAATGCTCCACCTGGTAGCCATTCAGGAGATAAAGGAAAAACAGGGCAAACACAGGTACAAACAGAGGAGGTGGCGATTGGTGAAATTCCTTTTGCTGGCAAATTGAGATCTAGGGGTGAAACTTCAAAAAAGCTGATAGATGTTGATGTGTTGCCAAAAAACAAGTAAAACCTGACAAAGACTCAACCTCACCTGCCAGAGGCCCAGCAAATACAACCTGGACCTAGAGCGCCTTGGAACCAGGTCCTTAACGAAGGACATGAAGCAAACCACTCCGCCATTCTGAATGAAAGCCAACCCCAGGTAATGAAACTCCAATTTTTTTAGCCAAAAATGAAAAATAATAGAATCGTGGTCCCACCCCCTGGAGAAATTGGTAGGCAAGGATGTCTTGAATGGCAGAACTGTCTTCTGGGATACTTCATTGAAAAGAAGCTTCCTTTTACCACTGTGAGTTACCTAGCACACAGGATGTGGGATAGTCAAGGTCTTTTGGAGGTATTGGCAAAGGACAACGGATTTTACTACTTCAAATTCATGAATGATGAATCTAGAACAAAAATCTTTGAGTCTGGCCCTTGGCTGCTAACAAGTAGACCATTAATACTCCAGAAATGGCAACCAAAACTATTGTTAACCTGGGGGAATCACTCCATAATCCCATTGTGGATTAAGCTCCACAATATTCCCCTCCAATTTTGAAACGAGAAAGATCTGATTTACATAGAGAGTGCTGTTGGAAAACCTCTATATGTTGATACGCCCACTTCCAAGAAACAGAGAATAAACTTTGCAAGAATTTGTGTTGAAGTGAATGCCAGAAATCCATTAATTGAAGCCTTTGATCTGAATGTGGATATTAATGGGATGGTTGAAACTGTGGAAATAAAGGTAGAATACCAATGAAAACCCAAGATGTGTAATACATGTAATGTTTTTGGGCACAATGAGACCTTATGCCCCAATGTGGAGAAGCAAGCTATTGTTCAAAATATGTGCATAGACAAGGGCAAAGCAGTGGCATCTATAGTGCTTGATACTGAAACAGTGGAGACTAATAAAAAGAAAGTTACAGACAACCAATTGGTGCGTGGTACTGAGATTGAAAGGTATCCTCAGGTTGACTCTCAAGTCACAGAAATCATAGTGAAGCAAGTTACCTCTTCCCAACAGGACACTGTGAGGATTACATCTAGGAACAAATTTGCGGACCTGAGTCTAAAGGGAGGTGAAATCATCCTGGACTTAGCTATTGAAACTCAACCTAGTACCTCAATATGCAACGAGGTGACTGACGAGAAAGAAAAAACAAATGGAAACAAACATCCACTGGGAAGCAAAAAGAAGAAAGTGAAAAAGAAAGACCATGAGATGGGGAAATCTAAGGTGACTGAGCACCTAATTCTCAGGAAAGTTCTCCCCCCTCAATGAAGCTTGCATGTTGGAACATTAGAGGACTAAACAAGCCTCAAAACAGGAAGAAGCCAATAAGTTGATAGTGGACTAACAGTTTGACCTTTTGGGAATTGTTGAAATAAAAGTCAGGAGTGTGAATAAAGATAGGTTGATGCATAATGTGTTTCGAAATTGGGATTACTTGTCAAATTATGATAGCCATCATTTTGGAAGAACCTGGATTTAGTGGAACCCAAATACAGTGGAAATTAATAAAATTGAGGAAACTGACCAAGTGATACATTGCTTGGTCAAACATTTTGAAAGCAATTCGCAATTTTTTGCTTCTTTTGTCTATGGGTCAAATGATGACATAGAGAGGAAAACTCTGTGGAGGGGGCTTAGGCACCATTCGAATTTTGTTGCTACTAAACCATGGGTTGCTTTAGGAGACTTCAACGCTATTATAACACCAAGTGAAACTACGGGGGGACAAAGTAGTTGGGGTCAATCAATGGAGGATTTTGATGTTTGTTTGCAAGATTCAAAACTTATGGATCTTAGGTATATTGGGATTCAGTTTACTTGGAGCAACAAAAAAGAAGGGGAAGAGTTGTGGCCAGAAAGTTGGATAGAGTTCTAGTTAATGAACTATGGACTAACAAATTCCAAATGTCAACGGCAGATTTTCTTCCAACAGTTTTCTCTGATCATAGCCCCGTAATTGCCCAAATTGGTCCAAGGCTCCCCAAAAGAAAATGCCTCTTTAAATTTTTCAACCACATTGCAGCAAGAGAGGACTTTTTGGACCTTAGTCAGCAGAGTTGGATTCAAAATGTCCAAGGAAGTTACCAGTTTCAAGTTGTCAACAAGCTTAAAGGTCTCAAAATTATTTTCAAAGGGATTATCAAGGAATTTAGGAATGTCTCAGGGAAAGCAAGAGAGGCAAGAGAAACTTTAATGAGATGCCAAAGAAAGCTGGACACTAACCTAGTTGATTCTACATGGAGACAGGAAGAAATACAGCTCCTGAAGGATTATACTCAAGCAGCCAAAGATGAAGAAATTTGTTCCAAGCAGAAGTCCAAAATCCAATGGCTCAAAGAAGGAGACAGGAACACATCATATTTTTTCAAGACAATGAATAGCAGAAGAAATAGGAAGAAGATATTTATGCTCGATAGGTTGGATGGATCAAAGACAGAGGGAGAACATACAGTGAAGGAAGAAGCTGTTAATTATTATGTCAACTTATTTGGCCAAGCTAGACTTGCAGCCCCAGTCTAGGAGCGAAAAGTTGGTATGCAGTCAGTGGTTCAAAGCAAAATTCCTCCACACTTTGTTGCTGAAATGGTTAAAGAGGTGTCTAATGAAAAAATAAGGAGGTAATCTTCTCTCTTAATGACCATAAGGCTCCTGGCCTAGATGGGTTTAATCCTCTATTTTTTAAGAAAGCTTGGGCAATCATTTGGCATGATATTATTGTTGCAATGAAAGAGTTTCTGACTACTGGCCAGTTACTTAGGGAGCTAAATAATTAAATCATCACCTTGGTCCCCAAATTTCCAAACCCCTCAGCAATGGGGGATTTCAGACCAATCTCATGTTGTAACACTCTTTATAAGGCAATCTCAAAGCTTATTGTCAAAAGATTCAAAAAATGTCTTCCAAACCTTATCAATCCTAACCAAGCAGCCTTCATCCAAGGTAGAAGAATTGAGGACAACATCCTGTTAACTCAGGAGCTTATGAGAGACTACCATAGAGATTCAGGTTCCAGATGTGCTCTATAAGTTGCCATTAGGAAAGCCTTTGACACTGTCCAGTGGGATTTTCTGCTTGATGTCTTGGAAGCCTTTAATTTTTCAATGACAATGAGGAAATGGATCCATGCTTGCATTACTACAGCCATGTTCTCAGTTAATGTGAATGGTAAGTTAGCTGGTTACTTCTCTAATACTAGAGGATTGAGACAGGGAGATCCATTATCTCCCTACCTTTTTATAATTGCAATGGAGTTTCTATCCCTGATAACACACAATAACATAAATTCCAACCCCCAGTTTAAGTATCATTGGAGATGCTCAAAGCTCAAAATGTTTCAACTCTCCTTTGTTGACGATTTGATGCTATTTAGTCATGATGATGTGATTTCAGTTCAAACCTTGAAGAGATCTTTGGACCAATTTGGCCAACTCTCTGGCTTACTTCCCAATATTGAAAAGAGTAATATATATTTATGTGCTGTTCCTGAGGGGGAAAGGTCACAAATCATAAAGACACTTGGGTTCTCTATTGGTGACTTACCTATCAAATACCTTGGAGTTCCACTGGTATCCACCAAGCTTAAGGCTCAACACTACATGGGCCTCATTGAAAAGGTTGAAACCAAGGTTAAGTCTTGGATCAACAAGTTCCTATCCTACGCAGGAAGGCTTCAGCTGGTAATTTCAGTGCTTAGTAGCATGCATGTCTTTTGGGCTACCCACTTGAGCTTACCACAAAAAGTGTTGGACAAGCTTTAACAAACTTTGAGGGTTTTCATTTAGAAGGACCCTGAGCTCAAATACACTGGAGCTAAAGTTGAATGGAATGATGTTTGCAAGCCGAAAAGTGAGGGTGGTCTGGGTATAAAAGGGTTGAAGGAATGCAACAATGTCTTGCTCCTGAGACATCTGTGGCAATTGTTTAATGACAAAGAAAACCTATAGACCCAATAGATACATGCTTATTATATAAGGGATAAAAGCTTATGGGAACTTAAAACTCTCTAAACCTGCTCACACACTTGGAGGAACCTTTTAAAACTCAGAGAAATCCTAAGACCTTTAATGATGCACATTATAAGGAATGGGCAGCACACAAGCTTCTGGCATGACAACTAGTATCCATATGGTCCCCTGTTACCTAGAAGCAGCTCTAATATAGTGAAACAAACAAGAATTCCAAGGGAAGCAAGAGTCAGTAGAGTAATTGTCAACCACCAATGGAACAAAACTGCTTCTACTCATCTAAGTGTGCAGGATATTTTTAACAACATGCCCATCTACCTTCCTGATCAAACCAGAAATGATTTTGTGAGATGGTCCCTTACCACTGATGGGAAATACTCTACCAAATCTACATGGGATCACCTGAGGATTGCAACTAGTAAGGTCCCTTGGCATAATTTGGTATGGTTTGGTCAGTCAATACCTCGAATGGCATTTATCCTTTGGTTAGCCATTAAAATGAGATTGAGCACTACAGATAGAATCCAAGCTTTCTCAAATGAAGTTGACACTCAATGCGTCTTGTGTAGAAAGACAAATGAAACCCACAACCACCTCTTCTTTGAATGTGAATACTCCTCTAGAGTTTGGAACACCATTCTTCTTTAGTGCAATCAACAAGGACAACAAAGGCAATGGCCTGATCTAATTGATTGGGCTGCTCAAGTCAACAGTGGAAAGGCAAGAAGATTACCACTATTATCTTGAAGATCAGTCTCTCTACTATTGTTTATCATCTTTGGAAGGAAAGAAATACAAGAATCTTCAGAAACCAAGCTACTGACTCTCATATTCTCATCAAGATGGTTAAGCAAACCATTAGGGAGAGGCTCCTTACCTTGAAATTCAAACGCAGCCATCATAATGCCTTGACCTTGCTTCAATAGAACCTGCTTGAAACATGTCTCCATTAAGTTCTGGTTTTGAAGCTCGCTGCATCAACGGTTTGAAGCTTACATGCCTGCCTCCATCCATCTCGGTTTGGGATTCTTGCGGAAGTACTGGCTCAAGGCCTATACTTCTCTCAGAATTCCTAACTTACGATGGATCTTTGTTTTTGTTTTTATTTTATGAGGTGGCTGTGGTGCTGAATTTTGCTACTGCACTAGGCCTGCTATGGAATCACATACGTGGAGTTATGGTCTGCTATCTTACATATTAGTGGGTTATGGGGCAGATTTTTCATGCTCTGTTTTTGTCTACCGATGTTTTCTTGTCATCATTTCTATGGGTGATGCTCTTACTCGGGGTATTCTTTACAGAATTGTGATTTGAGCCTTATTGGCCTTTTGGGTTCTTTGATGTTTGCCTTTGAGTCCTACGTGACGTCATTGTACAATTTGTGGGTGATTCCCTTGTATATCTTTTTTATTTTAATACATTTTACCTTCCAAAAAAAAAACACTGCGTAGCTAGTAAAGAAATATTAAAACTGTCGAGGCCTCTAAAACCAAGGCCACCTGATTTTGAATAGAAGAAAGATGACCCAACGAATTCTGCCAACTCATTTATTTTGTCCCCACCAAAAACCAGAAATAGACGACATAATGGAATTACATACTCCTAGAAATTATTGCATCATGGAATGTGTAAGAATTGCAGTGGCCACAGCTTTTATTGAAGGAACCCCAGCCATAACCCCCTGGTTGGTTGTTAGCACTGCACTAAGTCTAATACACATGCAGTACTTCAGTTGTTGGCTGCAACTACAGATGCATCACCCAGATTCTGATTGACTGTTTTGCCCTCTTGCATCTATTGTTGTGTCACTCTCTTATGCAGGACTTGCATCATGAAAATCCAAATTCTAAAAAAGATGCACATGGAGAATGTCATACTACTCTCTTGTTCCTCTTTGATATTAAATATGTTTCCTTCAGCCAAGGAAATACAATAGATTGATTACTCTAAAAAAAGAAATAGTGGGAAGTTCAGTTTGTGAATCTCTAACTCCAATCAACTCCACAAACCCTCATGCCCACCTCCTGAGTCTCTAGAATCTAGAGACAAGAAATTTTTTAACTTGCATTATATTAAGTATATTTTTCTCCAAAAACCAACAATAATTTGGTATTTAGAAAAACGGAACTCAACATTGTAGAGGACTTGGGGCAAAATTATATATTCAGCATTCTTAAAGTTCAGAGCAGGAACAGGAACCACCATGGTTGGATGAATATAAAGCACAGTCACAAACATACCAATGGCCTCAACCAGCAACATAATCACCTTTGCTCGGTTCGCCAAATATCCTTGGTAGGATGCTACGACATAAGTGCAACCCTGCATGCCACAACAAACATTATAAATGAATCATGAAAGATCGCATAGAGGCATCTCCCACCCTAGAACTTGCATATTATTTTTTAAACAGCTTTCCAGTAAAAGAAGTGGTTTCAGAGTTCAATGAGTTGCGGCAGATTACAATATAACCTCTCATCATCGATCGTTTTCATATTTCTCCTCAGTCCACATTGTGAGAATCATGTTTTGTTCTTAAGATACTGTTGTTGTAGCCCTTCTTTAAAGTAAGGAAATCACATTTCTGTGATCCAATTGTTATACTTCACAGCATAAATTTCTAGGTATACACAAATTATAAACTTGTGCAAACCCATTTTTTTATGGTAGATGAGATTCGGAATTGGACAATGGTCTCGTAATTTTTCTCCCACTAACACAAAAATTTGGCCTCACTTCGTGGATGTGTTGGTGTGATAAAGTTACATGGTTACTACTTCAATGTATGATACCATTTTTTGATTGGGAACTAATCCTAATCCAATTGCAGTGTTTTACAGAAAAAAGAAACTTCCACTACAGTTCTTGTCTTGCTGCTTTTCCCAGCACTTATAACTCGCGACTGACAGAAAAATAAGAGCTCATTCCCTGCCACAATGTGAACCTAATTTGATTAGAAGTGGGCATATCTCCCCTCAACTGAACTTACATTTGTTTCCTAAAAGGAAAAATGTGATTTATTTATCCTCCCTGCGATATTATTGTTTGCAATAATATTATTTGATTAGGTATACATTTAACCAAATTGGTTCTACTGCTAAAAATATTACAAAAAATAATGCATTAGGATTGTATCTTCTATAAGTTCCTCTTCCCTAAAGCATTGTTGTATTGCAAGAACATGACACTACCGAAACTTTGCATTAGAGAATTCACATAGTTAAAAGTTCACACACACGAGAAACAAAAATTAATGAGGTTTGGCAAAAACACTTTCATAGGCCAAATTACTCATTGGAAAAGGTTTGTGAGATTATAACTTTCAGTTTATGGGGGAAACAATTTGCTAATTTCGGAGAATGGAACTCGGCCTGCCAACAAATCCTCCAAAGGCCTCAACAGTGGCAGCTCCATTCAAAATCTGTTTCAGACTACAGTACTAACATAATATTAGTAGCACTAGAACTAGGAACAATCATTAGTATACAGACAACAATCATAATTCATAAAGACAAGAGAATTTCAGATTTCTATGTAAATAAATCAATAAAGAAATAAAGAATGTAAGAGATTGCCAGAAAACAGATACTGTACCTTGATAAAACACAGGAACGATCCAACCAAAGAACCCCAAACAGCGAGAATCGTCAGGAAACGGCACCCATAAATTACCTACATTCAGGCAACAAAGCATTAAGACCTTATTACTATACCTCCACTGGAAAATACATACATAATGCTTCACGAATGTAAATTCAAATTTTAACCTTCTCTATTTTTTCCTCTATTTTATGTATTTTTCCCGCCGAATCATGAAACGCACCGGACCCAACATCCGACGCAATCGCCGGAGCTGACGATAGGGTACTGTGTGTAGAGCTGGTGGTCATGGACACCGGAAATCGGACACCAGATGGCCGAAACTGATAGACCCATTTCACATTTGGTGTTAATTTTGAAGGACTGACAAAGAAAGGCTTAGATGGGTTTGTAGTTAAAGCTTTAATTGGTTTCATGGTGGCGCAAACCGGTGGAGTTCCAGCATGAAAGGAATATTCCGGCGATGACCCACGTGTCAGAAAGTGTGTAGATTTTGGAGTCCAACAGTTGTTCAATGGTCTATAGGTTCTTCCAACGAACTCTGGCGTCCATCTAAGTGGAAGGAATACAGCCACATACATCTATGCTTACTTGAAGAGCCCACGAAAATTTACCATTGGGCACATATGTGTGTTAGTTAATCATCCAAAAAATAAGATTGACAATTCTCCTCAACTCATCACCCAACAGCAGAGGCTAGCGGTTGATCCAATTGGTCACCAGTCTGTTACTGGATTTTAACATGGTAGGTTTAAATTTTTTTCTTTTTTGTTCAACCGTAAAAAAGTGTTTACGCCCACAGACACGTATATCGATTTATATACTAGTTATTGCACACGTGCGTTGCACGTGAACTAATTCGACTTATCATCATGTGTTTTATTTGTTTGCCTCTAGTTTTCAGTTTTAGTATTCAAGATTGAAGAATTTGAGTATGTGTTTGCCAACATGATTTTTATTAAACAAAAAGACTTGAACGAAGACAAAACTCATAGTTTATAACTTCCAGATTTATTGTAATAAATTTTTATTTACTATCAAACTAATTTCCAGCATTAACAATCCAATTGTAAATAGAAGTCTTTTTGCTACTAAATCAATCAACTAACTAATCTAAGTCATAATCTATCTAAAATATATTCCGTACACAAATGCTCAACAAAAATAAATACTCAAATTAACTGATATACCCTTACCATCTATCACTTTCTGAAACAAATGAAAGCTGTAAAACAAAAATGGTTTTGAGCTACTCGTAATAGTTGCTCAAAACAAGAAAGTCATAATAAAACATAGAGTAAAATATTTTGTTACTAATAGCTTGCAAACCACCATATTTGCATGAATAGGTAATGAAAGAAGGGTTAATAATACTTTTAGTCTCTAAAATATGTATTTTTTGTCATTTTAGTCTTCATTATAACAATTTTGTCAATTTGCTCTCTAAAATGTTCAATTCGTATTATTTTGGTCCATACGTAAACGAATTGTCAAATTTTTGAGGAAACAATGATGTGTTGGACGTGTGATATCATCTAAAAAAATTGACACAATCATTTCTGTTAAAAAACTTGACGGATTGTTTGATTAGGGATCAAGTGACACGGATTGCATACTTTAGGGACAAATTTGATAAAATTAATATAATGAAGACTAAAATGACAAAAAATACATTATTTAGGAACCAAAAATATTATTAACCCATGAAAGAAGCACGTTCAACTGACGATGAGATAAATATGTTTATCATGGGTGTGGATTCAGGTATGCCTCTCTATGTGAATGCGATAGTAATAACATATAGCTTAGTTGTACAATGTTATGTTAGGTGAGCTAAAAAGTTATAAGCCAAATTGCAACTAATCCCATAAGGTCATGACTTTTAGGCTTTGTAACACCGGCATCTAATTGTATTATTTGTAGTATTGAAGAAGTTTTTTGGGAGAATTTTAGTTGTTTAAATGCACAAGAAAAGTATTATCTTATAAGGGCAAGAAGATATGAATAAATTTAGAATTTGAGCAATGTTATAGGGACCTAATTTGAGAATCTAATTAAAAACTTAATTCAATGCAACCATTGTCTTTGTTATGAGTTTCAATGTAAGATGAAACTCACTTTCAATTCAACAGCTATATTGATTAGGTTATCAAATTAGATTCTCTAATTAGGTCCAAATAACATTTTTCTTAGAATATTGATTAGTATTTATGCAATTTTGATTTTTTATTTTGATTTTTATTTTATATGCTTGTTTATTAAAATTGCCCATGTGCTAGTGTTAAGATTCCCCAATCTATACATTTGTCAATTGCCCAGAACTCCCTGCATTGAAATGTGCAAAGTATATTTTTCTTCTACTTTGACGATGAGAAATTACACACACAAAAAAAAAACAAAATCACTTGAATGATTGTTAGAGTAATTTTTCAATATGAATTAAGGTACCAAATAAGAAAGACACACAATTATATTTGTAAAACACGTGACAAGTACAAGAGTTTGTGGAACACTTTTCAATGTGAATCCATATAGTAGACCAATTGCTACAACGTCACTGTATATGTCCATTTCTATCTTATAATAATGAATAATCATTAAGCCAGCAAAGCGCCATATTCCTCCTCCTAATTATTTGAACAAGCATTAGTTTTTTTTTTTTTGAAGGTATGATCTAAAGGTTTGTGTTGAACCTCTACTTCTCTGCACCGGTCATGTCCATATTATTTTGATCCTTAGCTTTAGGTTTCTTTGCAACCGTTGTCCTCCTGCATGAGAAAAAATTGTTGGTTTCTCATAAAACAATAATGACTATCATGTATTCTTCACGATCCAAAGCCCTAATTTTGAATGTATTATGAATTCATGTAAACCCAAATCCCTATTAATAATTAAAAATACATATAAAACCAATTCCTCTTATTTAAGAATAAATTTAAGCCATGACTAAATCACCTTAGAAGCTCATTATAACCCGATATAAAAAGAATCATTCACAAGGAAATGAAATCAGTCTCACAAACAACTTCACTGCTGATTTTCAGAATACATAACATGAATACATTATGTGTAATTAAAACATGTACCTCATAGAACAAAGGTTGGTTTCCAAGAAATTACTTAACAAGAGTAACTACAAACTCATACAAAAATAGTCTAATGCCCCATTCAAAGGTAGTAATGTTATGAGCACCTTGAACTGAGTGAAGAGTGTAAGACCTCTTGACCTTAAATTCGACAGTGTCAAGTGCTTGCAGAGTATATTCCATTGACACCTCTATTAGCTGGAATTCATCAATATATTAACTACAGACACATCAACTATATCTATAGATGTATGAATGTATAAGTCTGAAATAAGAGCAATCTGATCTTAACAAGAAGTAGTTTAGAGGAAATATAAAAATCTACAAATAACATATCAATACAAAACGTCAAATTCAAAAAAATTGGGTGCATACTCATAAGGAACTTGAATAATTGTGATATAATTCGTCATACCCATGACTAAGAGTAGGTAAGATGTGTCACCAAATTTGGGTTGGAGATTAGTCTCTAGCACCTGAAATGGCAAATATATTGATAGTGTTTCTGATTGCGATTCTTGGAACCTCTTAACTTTGCTCTAATTAAACTCTAATTGGCTCACTTGCCCATGTACATCTCCATATTATTCATCAAATAATGTATCATCATATTTTTCACCCATTGTCTCTGTCTGCGTTGTTCTCCACTTTCCTCTATGTTTTCAAATTCAAGATTTTTGAAGTTTTTCATACATGGCTGATTCGAACACAAAGAGTGCGTGTGTATTCCTGTGGTTTATTGTTGGGTGGAAAGTTTAGAAGGAGAGAAGACATTGGTATTTAAACCAGTTAGAAGTTATTATGGACTGTTCATATGTAAAAAAGTTGATAAGGTTTTGTAAGGAAACTGACTCATTAATTTCTTCCATAGAACTTTTAGTGTCTAACTAAGCCGTAGAAGTGATCACTATAGTGCCAACAAATGCATCTTCACTTTTACTTGAGAAGTGGGGAGAATATGAAAGGGGGCTCAACACCATTAAAGTCGTAACTGATATATTAAAAAAAATATGCACCACAAATTGCTATTGTTAAAGGGTAGAGTGGATATTAAAATATTAAGAAGTTAGTTGATTTTTATGTATGGTATATTAATAGGTCTTTTAAATTGAAAATGTTTTTGAACTAATAAAATTTTGTAGTAATTGCTTTGATATTGATGGAAGATTAAAGGTTAATAAAGATAAAGGAGAGAAATTTTAAATTTTTTCTGAGGATAAAATTGACTTAAAAATATTACTTGAGGATAAAATCGGAAAGTAAAAGTTTTTCAAGTTTGCTCAAGTAGTATAAATATAAATATAAATATAAATATAAATATAAATATAAATAATGGGTATATTTTTAAGTGGTATAGAAATATGTTTTTAAGTATATTTTTATTTGAATAATGGATATACTTTTAGTTAATAATTTTTTTCACCTTTATTGACATTTTAAAATTGTATAGATAGATAGATAGATATAGATATAGAATATATATAAATATATATTTATTAATTTATTTCTATAATAGAAGTGGTCTAAGAGTTAAATTAAAAAATATGATATAATTGTCTTTATATAATTGTTCAAGGATAAAAGAGAAAGATAAAATTAGTGTGACATTAACTTTGAAGGATAAGGATGACATAGTTATAATTTCAGAGGGCAAAAGTGAAAAAAAAATTTTTTTCATGTATGCTCACTTTTTAAAGTAGTATAAATATAAGAAATTTGGAGGCCGGTCCCCTTACATGGATTTGTTTGGACTTAAGTCCGTCAAGGAAACTTATTTGTTATGAAGTCCGTTTTTTGTCAATTTTATCACGCTATACCTTCCCTTTAGAAGTGAAATAAAACTAAAAATTAAAAACTCCCAAATCTTAGGAATTTGACCAACATTAAAATATTTTCTCACTCATATCTATCTATATCTTTATATAGGTTAAGAGTTTGACTAACTTAAAAAATTTTCCTCTCTCTTATCTATCTGTATCCATATATAGGTTAGGTGT